>LKNJ01000417.1:0-113988 GCA_002120245.1 Maccullochella peelii
GGGGGGGAGGTGGGAGAGAGGTTTTGGACAGAGATAAAGAGAGAGAAACAGAACACACAGCGAGAAAGAGAAGGAGAACTGTATCCACGGCTTCATATGAATGCAGTTCGTGTGTTGGCCATCAGTGTGATCTACGTGGATCAAATGTTCATTGTAAGAGACTGTTTAGCATATATAGGCAGCATACACTATAATAGTTGTAAGCAAATATAAGCGTTTATTAATGTATATTGTCAACATTAATTTTTTGGCTGGTGTATAAACAGATAATATTGGTGATATAATAACTTACGGCTGTAATTATATAAAATATGTCTTCATAGGTGAAGTTCTAATTATTGACAAATACTTTTCATTAATAAACACTTAAAATGTCCCCATATCTTCTTATAACATCATTATATATATATATATAATGAATAATAACTATTTATTAAATGGTATATCGTGTTTATAAATGCTAAATAAGGGGGGTTAGAGTAAGGCGTTACACCGTTGGTAGACTGATCAACAATACATCTGATAATCAATTCATCTTTTAACTTAAACTTGCTGTAAACTTTAACTTTACTGTCTCCAAAGGGACATTTGTCTTGCAGATATGGTGAAACATAGAATGCGCACATGCTGTACTTGAACATTGGATACATATAAAACAATAAAAATCAGTATCTGACACATCATGAGCATCAACAATTTGATGGCATGAGGGTTCAAATAACTTCTCACCCTGTTAGACAGTTGTTACTTTTTTTTTTTATCAGTGAAACTGATTCTTTTTGGGTTTTGGACGGTTGATCAGCCGAAACGAGCCATATGAAGACGTCACCATGGACTCTGGGATATGTTGACACTGTTTTCTAACATTTTATAGATTAAAAGCTTAAATGAATTATGGGAAAAATAATTGACTGAGTAATCAATCAATGAAAATAATCATTAGTTGCAGCTCTATGTCAGTGCCATTGCAGAGCTGAAAATACATTGTCCGTTTAAGGACGAACCCTGCTTAAATATATCCTGTCCAGTGAAAACCCTTTTTTTTTTCATGCACATTTTGAAGAGAAAGAAACGTCCTGTGTGCACACAGACTTCAGCTGTCTGGCTCCATTAGAGAGCTGCTCATGTCAACATTCATTGATTGAATTGTTCATGATCAAAAGGAGTAGGATAATCAATTACACTGGAGGATGGATTTTCCTTTCAAAAAGAGGGGGAAAACAATTTTTTGGTCATCATTATTGTCAGAGATACAGGCCTGGGGATTTTTCTCTGTGTGGCTTGGCAAAGAAATCCTCGTCTTTCTTTTTGCCTTTTTAACTCTCTCCTCTCTTTCTTGTGTAGGAAATCCAGGCTCTGTGTTTCCTTTCTTTTGTCTCGTATTGGAAAATTAATAAAGCTACATCCTCAAAGGTCTGCTTTGAGCTCTGCAGAGGCTGCGGTAATCCACGATGATGAAGCATTTAAACACACGCACACACACAAACATGCTCATGTATACATGTACATACAAACACACAGAGAAAAGAGCTAATCTTGTACAGGTGTATACACACTTAAATGCACAGAAACGAACAGACGCAGCGAGGAGTGACCTGAGGAATGCAGGGGTCAAATCTTTAAAGACCTGGCTGATAGAGGGGATGTATGGGATCATAGGGGAGAGCGAGAAAGGGAGGTAGAGATGGATGGAAGGAGGAGAGGGAGGGAGGGAATGTACAGGATCAAAGGGGAGAGGAAGGGAGGAATGAAATGATGGGAGGATGAATGGAGGAGTGAGAGGGGAGGTGTAGGCAAGGGGGGAGAACGGTAAGAGAAAATGTGCTCAGGGGGATTTGGAAGGAGGGACCTGAGGAGAGAAAAGGGGGAGACAGGGGAGGAAGAAGAGGAGGTAGAGGTAGGATAGAGGGACAAAGTGTAAAAACAATATAGATAACTCAAACTGACAGGTGTGTGTGTGTCTCTGTTTAAATGGTGGGTTTTCAGCCAGAAAGTGAAAGCTCACTTGTGCAGTGGTGAAAGATTTATGTATGTGCAGATGCGTGTGTGTGTGTGTGTCTGTGTGTGTGTGTGTGTGAATAGGGAGTGTCAGTGAATACCTGCTGAATGAAGCTGTGGACATTTTTTGCAGCTGCAGTACCCATTAGCTACTCTGATGTGAATACATTTGAGAATAAATCTTTTTTGCCCCCATTTTTGGCCTGCAGTCCACAATATGTCCAAAATATGATATAATTAATAAAATAATTTTTGATTTTTTTTTAATCAAAATACCAGGACATGGGAAATCACCTATCTTGCACTGCACTGTTCGCAATGCTGATATTGGATTGTTTAAATAAAAGAACAAAAAAAGTCCAATGTTGTTCTTCAGTTATGTTAAGGGAATACTGCACCAGAAATTTCTTTTGATTTTCAAATAGTCACCATTTGTAGGCTTCAAAGGTGACTGAAAGGTTTTGGAACTCAGTTGTTTCCATGGTTTCCAATGCTGACCAAATGTTGTGGCAGGAAAACTGTCAAAATAGGAACTGCCATTATCCTATCATTAACAGCAGGTGTCAACTCGATAGTTGCAGGAATACCTCATTTTGTTGTTTGCCAGTTGCCATAAAACCAAGCAAGGAGGAGGACGAAGAAGAGATTAGGACTTATTAGGAGGTATTCAACCGCAGTACTTTTTTGTACAGACCAAATGTGTCCGTAGCACAGAGTAATGAAAACTGTCAAGTACCGAAAGTTGGCATTAAATGCCAGATTGGGATTCTTATTCTTTGATTTTAGACCAAACTTATTTGTGTTTAGACAACATGATCCATTTGAGACCTTTGCAAACATTAAGAAACCACATAAAAATCCTCGTAGTAACACTTGTAATTGCATTACATGACCTCAGACCTCATCATTTATTTGTGTCCCATGCAGTTTGTTACAATCAGCACTGAAATCTGCTGCTAAAATCATCCCTAAACAAAATCCGATGTGTATCTGTATCTGCTACTTGTATGAAAACTTGTCTGGAAGATAAAATAAAGGACAGGTTACTTCATGCAGTTCAAAGTAAACAATGTAGTCAAATAACCAGGTGTTAGTGTGTAATTGCAGGACTATACTTCAGAGTCTCAGAGCCACTCCTCTGTAAAACCCTGGCAGTGCTGCTGTGCTCCTGATAGGTCCGGTTTTAGGGCTGACTGCTCCGACTAACGTTTCACTGATAGCATCACTCGTAAGTAACTCAGAATCCCTATCTCTGTCTATTTCTGTCTGCCTTCATCTCTGTCCGTGCGCTCCTCCTCTGAGATTTCACTGATAACATCAGTACTGAGAGTCCATTTCTCTCATCCTCTCTCTCTTCCTCTTCTCTCCCTTTCTCTCCGTCTTTCCCTCCCTCTTATTGTTTCGGCTGTTGTGTTTCTTCCTCTGCTGATTTCTGGTAGAAATCATAGACTGCTCTCCTCTCTCTTTCTCTTACCTCTCTATGTGTGTGTATGACAGAGGGAAAGGGGGGCAGGGGGGGGAGTTGTGTTACTCTGATAACATCAGGGAGTCAGGAGGAAACAGAGGAGCTGTTGGAAGTCTTCATTTGTAGTTGGGAGATGGCCAAGGCTCATTGAATTGGCTGCAAGTGCTGTGTGTGTGTGTGTGTGTGTGTGTGTGTGTGTGTGTGTGGCAGTCTGAGCACATGGTTTGTCAACAGTGTGAACAGGCTACTTTTGAAAAAGCTTGTTTCAACTCAGAGACATGCTTTTCCGCTCGCACACACACGCACACACACATGCACACAGTCAGGCAGAAAAACAAGAAAAGACACACACAAAGAGAAAGATAGTTGCATGCAGACACGCACATGCTCCTCCTTAGTTTCTTATCAAAATTCAGTTGGAAAATGAAGTTACTGAAACACTCCCCAACCCCAGTGCCAGCACTTACAATCAGAATAGCATCAATTAGCCAGAGGCTTTACCATACAAGGAGTTTATCTTGGTGTTTACAAGCTGCTCGCATTGCAGCAGATTCATACTGTGACAGGGCCTCACATACAGTTTACATACACTATACATTTATATACAGACAAAATGTGTTGCTGACACATTGTTGCAGAGATTAAATACCTCATTATCTTATCCTTACTTGTTATGTCCATGGCGAATCAGACGGCAGGGCTAAGGTTGGAACTGGAGATGAAATTGAAGTAGCATGGAAGCAGTCCGATGTTGAACTGCGTTTGGACGTTGCAGGCTGTTGTGCCGTCCATCATCCTGTCCCGCTGCCTCGATAGGGCTGTCACTTTCGAAGCCAACTAGTCTGAATGAATTAGAAGTAAAACATACAGCAAATTTCAAATTTCATCCCATAGATTTTTAACCTACGTTGCCAAATTGAAGTTGTTCTGCTAATTTATGGCGTCACCCCTCTGCCTCACATGTATGACAATCTAGAAGGTGACTCTTCAGATTTGTTGTCTTGTCAATTGGGGTCGTGATTACCCAATCAGGACAGTTCACTAGTTTCATCCTTTTTATGTTTTTGAAGAGAACCCCAATTGTTTGCTGAGAGAGCATTAGAGTGTGCAGTAGGTCTGGGTGAGACTGGGTTGAATTTGAATCATTACAGATTGAATATTCACTTTTGTTCCATGTTTAAATGATAGTCTGAATTCCAAATAAAAAGTGACAGCCCTTACTACTCACTATGCTGCATCACTGCTGGAGTGGTTTAGGTGCTTGTGTTCAGTGTGCCGTCTGCTTTTGTGGAACTTCTAATGATGCTGGAGAATTGACATTTGGCTCTTGTGTGCACAGTTTTTCTACTCAATTTAAAGCAAAATTGCTGCCATCTTTCTTTGTTAATACAGTTCTCAACAGACCAATGGTTTTTATGACTGTTGGAAAGTGATCCACCATTTCATAAATGCAATTAATGTAACCTCTCCTCGAAGATACTCTACCAAGCATGCTTCCCACTTTTCCTGCAAATCCTTAAACTAAGCCAACACACTCCAGAGCGAGAGCAGCGAGAGTTTTTTCAGCCGAGCCGCCGAACACTCCAGATCTCCACATGTGGGAATCTGACTGTGATGATGTTTGCTCTGGATGCACACACCCACCCCACTCCATCTCAACAAGAGGGGACATTTCCATGACAAAGGACAATTATTGACTTTCATTGGCTCCGCTTGCTTTGATATCAGCAAGGGGTGTGTCTGTGTGTGCGTGCTGGAGGGGGCGGGATAGGGGGCAGCAGTGGAGGAGAAGAAGAAACGGGGACCTGATGAAAGGAGCCGAGTGGGAAAATGCACCCACTGACCCACAGTGCACTAACAGAAGAGGAGGATCACAGCGGAAAGAAAGAAATCATTCATTAAGGTTTTCTTTCTTTCACTCCTCTTTCTGCTCCTGTTTTCTGTATCCTTCCTCACTTTCTCGCTTGTGTTTTCTTCTTGTCTGTCTCTTCCCTTCCCTAAACCTCCCCCCTTTTTTACTCTTTTTCTTTTTTATCTGGCTATGACTGATCCCCCCCCCCCCCCCTTCACAGCCATAATTTAAGGGGCTGAAAGGCACTGCGAGTGGAGAAAGAGGAGAAGAGAGAGCTGAGAAAAAGGGGAGACCCTACAGATGAGGGCCTTCCTTCACGGACGTGGCACAGATGTGAGGGTGTTTTTGTGAAATGAGTCGGGGAGGGGCGGCGATAGGCTAATTTGCGTGGCATAAAGACGGGGCCCTTTTCATATGCAGAGCGCCACTTTGATGCGCGGCCGATGAAAGCTGGAGGGAGCGCAGAGGAGAGGAGAAGAGAGGGTGACGGAGGGGTTCTTTGTCCCCTGACAAGAAGGCATCTGCTCCACGCTACCCTCCTCTCCTCCTCTCCTCTGCTATACCGAGGCTCCCACAATGGGCCAGCCCAGAGAGAAAAGTGTCATCAGAGCACCTTAGAAAACAGAACATGAAGAAAAGAAAAACCCAGCCGCTTGGGTCGGCCTGGTTGGCGTACGGGTGTGCATATCAATACAGAATACATTTGACAAAGATCTGAGAGTACACGAATGTGCACACACACGCATACACACATACACGTACAGGGTTGCACACTGAATTGTAAAAACATGCAGACATACTGTAGACACATTTACATAGTTCCACAGCTGACAAAACACATCTTCACTTTGACTGAGCGTTCCCATTGAGAAACAAATAAACCGTGCAAATTTTACCTCCTTTATTGGAATCAACATCAATGGCTTGCAGGGTGAAAGGTGTGTGTGCGTTTGTGTGTGTGTATGTGTGTGTGTATGGTGGAGATATCAGGGGGAGACCATGTGCTGAGGTGAGTGACGGTGGTTTCTGTGTGTGTCTGTCGCAGTCTTGCTGTGTGTAGACCGTAGGACCTTCAGTGTGTGTGTGTGTGTGTGTGTCCTTGCGGTACTGATCATAGGCGGCAGACTCACCAGGGCCCTCTCACCAAACACTGGCTGATTTCACGCTCGCACAATAGCTGAATCTCTGCAGCAGAGCAGAGAGTGTTTTGGCAGGAAAAACTCAAACTGTCTCCTTTGCTATAATAGTTAGTACATTTCAGTACATTTAAATCTTTTACTCAGTTAACTATATGTTTGGGTTTTAGATCGCATCTGAATTTTCTCCCGAATTACTGATTTTACCAGTAATTTAGAATTTCTTGCCTAATGCTAATATATCAGTTTGTGTGTTCTCCCAATAGCATGACTGTTTCTCTTGTTGTACATGTGATATGTGTGAATTTCAGCCATGCCAGCAGCGTGGTTCTATAGATGGCAGTGTCAGTCTATTGGTTGGTCAGTCGGTCGGTCCACCACTTTGGTCCAGACTGAAATATCTCATAAACTATTGGGCAGATTGGGATGACATTTTGTACAGACATTCATGGTCCCCAGAGGATGAATCAGACTCTGGGGACCCCCTGACTTTTCCTCTAGTGCCACCGCAGATCAAGCTTTTCACTTATCCTTTGAAATCTCTACATCTACAAGATGGATTAGGACAAAATATGGTACAGACATTCATGGTCCCCAGACAATGTGTCCTGATGACTTTGGTGATCCCCTGACCTTTCCTCTAGCACCACCATATGGTTCACATTTGTGGTTTTATTGCTATTATATATAATAACTATTGGATGGGTTGTCATGAGATTTTGTACATACATTCATGTCCCCCTCAGGATGAATCCTAATATCTTAAATGACCCCTTAACTTTTCATCCAGCGTTGTCATCAGGTCAAAAAGTGTAATTTGTCCTGTACTTTGGTTTATGACCAAATACCTGTAAAACTAACGATGTTCCCATTAGCCTCAGATGTAGTTTGTGTTTTGTGCTAATTAGCAAATGTTAGCTTGCTAACACACTAAACTAATATGTGCATTTAGCTCAAAGTACCACTGTGCTTAAATATGACCTTACAGAGCTGCTAGTAATGCTGTAGACTGTTAGTCTTGTTTGGATATGTCTGCATCTGTGAAAAGCTGTAATGGATGAAACCAATCTTCTACTTCTGGAATTGAAACCTATTTTAACTTTTTTTTAACTGTTCGCTGTCACTTAATGTCACAGCTTCCATCTATAATCCCCCCTCAGAGCTGGAAACATGAGCAACATTACTTCCTTGAGTAGTTTTGAACTGCTTGAGTAATTTTAAACGTCTCAGTAGAGTTCTTATACATATTTGTATTTTATGCTTTTAAGGGGTGGCAAATGTAGATGTACTAGCTGTAACTTCATTTATTTCAGTAATGTAATTCCAATCATTGCACCCCATCATACTGAATTACCCATTCATTGCATCAATACTATCAAGTCAAATTCTACATTTACTCTTGCTGAATCAATACTATAATACTATAACTATGATATTTGGGAGGCCAAAGAGTCTTTGGGTCTTCCATCAGGGTAAAAAAAAAAATCAATAACTTGTTGCCTTTGTCTCATTCTAGGTGATCTTTGCCCTGAACCAGACGTTATTACAGCAGGAGTCTTTAAGGGCAGGAAGTCTACAAGTCCCGTACACCACTGAAGACCTCATCAGGCACTACAACTGTGGAGATCTCAACTCCATCATCTTCAATCATGACACCTCGCAGGTCAGTCTTATCTTATGTTATCTTATCCTATGTAGCAGTGGAGTTTAACTACTTTCGCTGTAGTTAATAAGCTAGGAGTAATTTTGACCCCTCGACCTTTTGGAGTGTCCCGGTGACACGACCCTTGACCTTCTGCCTTCACCTCTAACCCTCTGACCGACCTTTCATCCCCCACACCTACTCCTACACCCTCCCTTCTACCAGCTTCTCTGTACTATTGCCAATTTAGTTCTTCTGTTCTTCATTCGTCTCTTCTTTGTCCCTTCATCATCCTTACCAAATACTTGCCTTACATTCATTCCTTTTACTTTTTTTGTCATTGTCAATATTGTAATTTGGCAAAAAAGTGGAGCAAATGTTGTCGAATGTGTTTTGTAGAATTTCTGCTTTTTCTGTTGTGAAATCTGAATGAAAGCTCTGGAAAGGACAAAACAAAAGAAATCTCCTCTCCCTGTTCTCCTTTTCACCTTCTTGGCTTGACTGAACCATCACCCCTGCGACCCTAGGTCCCTAACTTCAATAACGTGACACTGCCACCCAGCGAGCAGGTGACCGCTCAGGAAATAGACAGCTACTTTCGACAGGAACTCATCTATAAGAGGAATGAGAGGATGGGGAAGAGGGTCAAGGCACTGCTAGAGGAACACCCTGAGAAGAGCTTCTTCTTCGCCTTTGGAGCAGGTTGGTGTTAAATACATACTATGAAGGAATAAAGCGGGACAAAGAAACAAAGTACAATACTTCTGTGATATTAAAGCATCAACTCCACAGATGACAATGTTTGAGGCTAAAACATCAGACAGAAAGACAACACTTAAGTCTTTATTAGTCTCTGCTCATGTGTCCGTGTATCGAAGCACTCAATAAGATTACTTTTATCCCTACAACAAAATGAGTTAAATTCCTCTTTTTGTTAGGAGATAGAAGGCATCTTAGTCTGAGCAGCTTAACAAACTCATGGAGAGAAAGAGAAAACAAAGACAACTTAAGAAAGCGGGGACAGAAATCCCAGTTTATCAGACAGGTGGAACTCGCTGATTAGCTTTCTTTTTCTAATCTGCAAGGCCATACAGCTCCTTTCAGTTATAGACATATAATATAAATATACATATAAAAAAATACATTTCTGGATTTTCTCTTTTACTTACTTTTTATGACAAATTCCTATTTTTCAATCCTTTTATCAGTTCAGGGCTGACCAGAAACAAACATGTGGCCTGTTTCAGTCCTTTCACATAGTTTTAGACATGTCAGTTCTTTGAATTCCTTTATAACTCTGTTGCAATCTCATAAGTAGCAGCTGCCTGATAAGAGACTTGACTTAAAACAGGGAGGATAAAGAGACCAGATAAAGACCAGCAGAGAGCAGAGAAGAAGATTCCACAGAGTTGTCCACTTAACCGTGGATGCCTCTGTGTGTGTGTGTGTGTGTGTGTGTGTGTTTTCATGTTTCTTGGTCGTACAATGTGTATCCAAGGCAGACAGTCTTTGTTCTGTAGGGGTTGTATTGGTTTGTTTGGCCTCTGGTTGTTTAATCAAAGCATTGCTCACACCTAATAAAGAAGACAAGGCAGTTTGTAATCATTTACTCAGAAGGGGTTTCAGTAGATAAAGTTAGTGAGTTAGTTTTTATGTCATGCCAAACATTTAACCCTTCCCACTCAAGACAGCACTGGATATCTAACATCAGAAATATAGACATCTTTCGAACACACATACAAAAACAAGAAAAACATCGACCATAACGCTATATTTACATACTTTCAAGTAATATGTGTTTATATGCAAAATTTCAAATAAATTATGCACCAAATAGCAGAGCAAAGAATAAAAATAGTACAAGCCTAAAGATATACGTTAGCGTAAATGAGTGTAAAATGCAGGTAAATTAGCATTTCCTTGGATAAGTAGTTTTAGTTATTGTGGTCAGAAGTCTCCAAACGTTATTTTGTCTCTAGCAGGGTACCAGTACAGGGAAAAAAGCGTCATTTAACAATGACAGAAAACATTTTTTTCATTTATATAATCTAAAAAAAATAATGATTATTTTCTGGATTGATTGATCGTCATTATATCAGAAAATTGTGAAAAATGCCCGTCATCCTTTCACACAGCCCAAGGGGATGATTCAAATTGCTTATTTTATTCCACCAACAGTCCAAAACCCAAAGATATTTAGTTTTATAGCAAAATGACAAAGAAAAGCATCAAATACTCAAATGTTTATAATAACTAAATAACTAAAATGATTAATCAATTATGATTATCAAAATAGCTGCTAATTCATTGACTGTCCACTGACTAATCGACTAATCGCTGCAGCTCTAATTATTTTTCATTTATTGATTTATTTGTATTCATGCCTGTGTTGTAAATTATTTCTTAAAATGACTCCCACTCATAATATCAACAAAAAAAATTCAAGTCAATTTAATTCAAACTTTATTTATTTTACACTTTTGATGCAAAATTGAAATACTAATTTCTTGAAAATGGAGGGGATGGAAGAGAAAAGAAACCAAAAATAAAACAGATCACGTACAAATGTCAACATTAGTCATAAATACCGCATATCATCAGATGTAAATACAATAATGGTGTCAACATTATCATTTAATGGAAATGTACTACAGCGAAATGCTTGAATTAAAATGTCCATTTTGCATGTCAGGAATTTGTAGTTCATCACACTCTTTTAAGTTAAATAAGTCGATCACTCAAACTGAAACCATAAAAGCAAACAAAGTTTATGATATTTTTACAGTGAAGGGCACATACACTTTGGAAAGAATCTGTTCTCCCCAAAATTTGATTTAGTTCATTATGGGATATGTATGGAGGAGAGGATCAAATTTTAGTGCCATCAGTTTCACAGTCAGATTTTCCTTGTGATGACATCGTCAGAAACGTCTTCATCCAAAGCTTCTTTGGTCAGTTAGAGGCAGAAAAGCAGCGAACGTTGAGCAGAGAGAGAGAGGCCTTCACAGTCTGTTGGTCTCCGAGCTGGCAGGAAACAGCTGAGGAAAAGCAGACACACACACACACACACATACACACTCAAACCCTAACAAGGAGTACATTTCACAGCGTTTCCCTAAGGAGGTGCCTTTACAAGGGCTTGGTCTAAAAAGGTGTGGGCCACTGTGTGTATTTGTGTGCGTGTGTGTGTGTGTGTGTGTGTGTGTGTGTGTGTGTGTGTGTGTGTGTGTGTTTTTGTGTGTGTATGCGCTGGTGAGTGAAAGTGATACGGGCAATCAGCCCAGAAGCACTAGTCTTAGACATACAGAGGGCAGGTTGGGTCGGCGTCTACAAGGAACAGGGATGGGGTATATTAAGGTGCATGTGCATATGCGCGAACACGCACATGCACACACACACGCACACACACACACACACACACACACACACACACACTCACTCCCCAGCCCCCAAGCAATACCCAAGACAGACCTGGGTAAAATGTGTCCTTAATTATCCCTGGAGGGGTCAGAGGACACACGCACACACACACACACACACACACACACAATGGAGCCCATTATGTCAGCGTACTCAACTTCCCTGTTACAATCAGGTGTGAGACCAGTCTTATCAGTGACCATCTCATGTCCCTCTGAATCTGTACAAACGGTTGTCTCGACAGATCCAGGATGTTTATTGTCTATTCTGCATTTTGGCTTTGTGTATTTTTTAGCTAATCATTTACTGAACTGTCAGTGTGACGTGTACACAGCAACCAGAAACTAGGAAAGAACTGGACCCTTCAATTGTAATGCTGCAAGCTTTAGGTAATTGATGATTACTTGAAATTCATCCAGACTTAACTTCAAACTACATCAGATTCAGAAGAGTTAGCTTTTGTGTTGTTTTTTTTTAAAGCAGCCACATATTCAGCATAGTTCTCTTCCCGAGTAATGATCCCATTAGCCTGCAGGGGTTTGGCCTGCAGATTCCTGACTGACCTATGTGGAAAATTGTTGAGGGTTTTCATTTTTCCCTATAATAAGCTTTATTGCCACAACAAGTTAACAAAACAGTTTATACATGATAATTTATTCCCTGTCAAATTGCCTGGTTGGATGCAGATTGTGCTTTGCCAAAGGAAACTTAAGATATCACAAGAGTTAAGCAGAAAAGTGTTTGGGTATGCTGGCGATTTAGTGTTCGTGGAAGCCTTGTTCATGTTTGTTTGCAAGGATTGATGACAGTCAGCATCACTGATGACCATCATCTGCATCCTGCATCATTAATAATTTTAAAACAAAATACATTTTGCTATTCGTTGCTGTTGCAGTAAAACAAAATGCTCCCAGAAGATCATCAATCTTGATAACTCTGTAAAGTCACATGAAGCAGAAATGTTCTGAAATCATAATTGAAAGAAACTGAACACTACACTGAGGCGGCAACAATAAGATCATGTAGTATTAAAAGTGAAACGAATCCAAAGCGAAAGAAAAGTGGAGAAATGTGCTACTTTTTGTTGTTATCTGTGTCTATAGGAAAGAGAAATTTCGTGATTTTTTTGGGGGGGGTTTGGAAATTGTTTATGGAGAAAGCATTAATGGTTGACAGTCACACACTGCCAAACCAGAGCTAACATTTTCTTACCCGAAATGATTTGTCACGTGCTTACGGCACACACACACACACACACACACACACACACACACACACACACACACACACACACACACACACAGCCATGCACTCATTCTCTCCCTGTCTTGTTTTGTTTTCTGCACTTTGTGGACCAATTCTTGAGCCATCATTTGATCGAAAAAAACCCCAAAGATAAGATAAAGATACATGTTTTTTCATAGTATATACAAAAGTTATTAAAATATAAAAACAACAAATTTAGTTTTTTTAAATTTAGTTTGTCTGTATATCCTGTGACCTGAATGACTGAAAATCTTTACAGACGTCTATCCGGGTTTTTAAGATATTTGTTATCAAGAAAGTTCGGACTGCCCCTGCTTAGACAGGACGCCCTCTGTAAAATAATTTGTGTCTAAAATCATGTGTCAATTACACCTTGATGCCAAATCACTAAACACACTGGAAGAGGAATAGCACATTACAAGATGCAGTTTCTTTGTTAGAAACTCTTTGAGAGATTTTTCAATGAAATCAAGTATTCAATTAGTCAACAAAATCTTATAACTACTAGTAATAAGAGTTCCTCCTACATGATTCTATGGTTGCGTCCAGATTCACCAGAATGAGGCCTGTGACCGAGGAACACACACATGCTCTCTCTCTTTGACACTCAGTTTCATTTTGGTATGTCTGTCTAAGATCTGTCTTCATCTCACCAAGTTGTCTTGTCCAGAGACTTTTGCAGTTTTGCCATTTTTAGCTTCGTTACACAGAACAGAGAGCATCCAGACGTGAGCAAAGAGAAAAAAGAGAGAGAGGGAGACTGGGAGATGATAAGAGTTGCTTACAACAATGTCCCAATTTATGCAGCGCACACCCACGATGGCCACCCAGTAGTTTGTTTGATATTATGGGGAGCGTTGTGAGATGATTTATGGAATAAGAAACAACTTTAACACAAAGTTCCTTATCATATCAGTTTTTTTTTTAATCATTTTGCTGACTTTAGCTTTCAGCCTCTCTGTGTTAAATTAAACAAAAAAGAGGTCAGTAGTGTAACAGAACCATTGCTTCAAACTTAACTGACATCCACATCCAAAAAGTTGTCAGTAAAAAGGCTCTGACGGCAGCTTTGGAATTTGGCACGCTTTCAGTGATCTGCTTATTTTTGTTAAGCAACATTTCTCCAAAACTTGCTTGCTGGCTGGAGTAGTATTTTTCACAGATAAAATGTGCCGGTTCTTAACACTCTGTCAGGAAGCGTTTGAATCTCAGCAGCCCTGTAGTCTTTTTAGAAGAGTAACTTAGATAGAACTTAACATAAAGCGCTCTCATCATATCCATGAGGGTAGGAATATGAAGGTTTTTCCAGTTTGATGTAAAACTAAACTGCTGCCCAGTCTCACCCTGATTTGAGTTTAGGGTATTGTCATGCCTCGCTATACTTTACAGTACTGTAAGTAAATACCTCCTAGAAATTTGTCTTTTCGCCCCATCTGTTTGTCTGAAATACCACGGCCATCACTCAGTGTAAATGATGATGTTGAAAATGTGCCATATGCTCAGACAGGCATATGGAGGCGGTTATTGCTCTGCTCCATAGGTACAGTAACTCAATCCGTGTATACAATCTGAACCAGTGTTCCCTTTATAATCTCTGCCATATACCCTGGCACTCTTGACTTTAATAAAATGATGTGTTTACATATCGCTGAGGGCTCCGTTTCTGCCGGCTCTCACTAATTCTGTCTTTTTTTTTTTCTTTTTTGTGTCCGGGCTAAACTTGAATGCATCCATGTTTCAGTCTCAGCCCCAAGCTGCTTAGCACATCATGATTCCCCTCAAACCCTGCTCCAATTTGAATATTTGCGGTGGTGTAATTGCCAGTGTGGTTGACAGGCTCTAACGGTTACTGTACTTTGAAATGTCTGACTCTTTTCACAGACAATTAAGGTTTGCCTTCGGATCTCTTGCTATTTAGGTTGGTAGGACCTCGCTAAAGTGAATACCCCTCGGTTAGTGAGCTGCTCAGTGCGGTGGGTAGGCCGTAATAAATGGATGGCTTCACCCGTGAGCTGCGGCTCATGACAGAGGTTGACATGAACTCATAACTCACACAGAGCACCTTGACTTGTCAGTATGTGGGTAGCTCTCGGTTCTGGAGCAGGGATATATTTACTGAGTCCGCTGCAGCTGACTGCAGAGTCAGCACCGTGTGCTGACGGAGCCACGTTTGTAATAGTATAGAAGCAATATGACTTAATGGGTGTTAAAGTTGATATATTTTTAAGTGCTTTCTGGTGCAGAGTCACCTTTAGCATTTGATCCTACATGTTATCTGCAAATAGAAATCTTTAAATGAGATAAAAGAACAAACAAGAGACTGCAGAGTATTTCATGTTTTAATTTACTGCCCAGGAACCAGAGGTGAAAATTAGCTTCGAGCCTTATGGTGCAATACATGTGTTGTGCACTGCCCCAGATGAATTAACAGTAAAATAAATAAAAACAACATATAGCTTTAATAAAGGGTTGAAACAAATGGATGCAGAATATACAGTATATGATACTGTCAGACAGTGTGGAATAAGATCATTTTAACCTTATTTAGCAAGCAGTCTTAACAATTAAGGGAGTTTGAAAAAATATTAAATAAATGTCTTTATATTGCCTTTTGAATATAAACTGTGTTTAAACTACCCCTGTGTGCATTATATTAGTTATAGCTGACTGGCTGGATATTCCTATTCAAATTCTGTTCTAACTCCCCTGGCCAACCTTACACATACCTGGCCCAAATCCCTCCAGTGTGTTTTCACACTGAGCACTACATCACTGCGGTCACTACCCTCTTTTGGCTTTTTTTCTTCCCCAGATGGTGTGAAAGTCAAAAACGTGGTGCTTTTTCACGGCACCTCACCCCCATAAACAGCCAGTTTACAACTGTTTGGGGCAGTCGCTGACATGAGTACACACATGTCACATAGCACCATTAAAATCCAGACCAGACCTACCACACACTTGGTAGGAAAGCGGGCAGGCAGGGGCGAAACGTCTGCCAAGCCTGGATTTAAGTTTGAATGACACCTTTATGCTACAACTTTTTTTTAAAAGGTTTTATGTTTTAAAAGGTACATCTTGTAGGATTAATTTCTACCAGAATAGAGAATGTTTTGCTGTTCTTTGCATATTATCTTCCACAAGTTTGAGATCAAATTGCCATTCAGATATTAACTTATTAGAAGAAAACAGCAACAATCATGTTCAAAAGGTTGTAATGCAGGTTTTTTCAAGTTTCTCATGTTTATGTTTTCCTGACAAGGTTAGTGCAGTTTTTGTTTTACATGATGTGTAAAATGTGTAAGAGTGGAACACATTTTGTATTGAACATGAGTTTGATCATTAGTGATTTTGCCCAGATTTCCCATATCATGATATATAGCTCCAAAATATTCTCATATGTATCTTTAAAAAATTAATTTTAATAAAATTTAACCATATTTACCTGTATTGGTGTTTTACCAGTGACAATACAATTCTTCATCTTTGCGTATACTGCTTTAAAATACACCTATTTGCAATAAATGGATAGTTGTGATGACAGTGTTGGTCTTCTCTTTCATGGGATGTGACAGACTGACTTACTGAGCACCTGTCACTGTTTGCCAGCCCGTCTGCATGGAGCTTCCTCTTGATCTTCTTCCTTCTCAGAAGTGTAATGTTAGCTTACATATTTACAACCCTAAATACGACCCAGATAAACATGAAAAACATTTAACCGGTGCGATATTAACATGTCAGGAGCGTCTGTAATGTATCATCTGATACATCTCTGCCTCTTCTTAAGTGGGAGGATAAACCTGTCAGCCACTCAGCTAACTGGCTGTTAAACTGCTGAGTGAAAAGCACCTAAACATATACATTCTGTTACACTCATCGGGTCAAAGGCCCCAGTCTCTGTACTTGAAAGACATATTTCATATAGCCCACACTTCTCTCCCAGTCATAGCATGCTTGTCAAAACAGCTTGTTGTGATTTATTGAAAGAGTTGAACTCCTCACCCCTGACCCCATTCAAACCCAGCAGTATTTCCTTATGCACCTGGAACGGGCTCTTAACATGCATGCCCAGGGGCTAAACTTTCATTTGGACCAGAAATACCTCACTGCTATATGAAAGGGAAAGGGAAAGGAAAATTATATATGTAGCTTGCGAGCAGCAGTATATGTACTGATGATTCTGAGTGGGAATTGTTATGAAGGAGCTGTCCCTTTTCATTTTGGGGCTAAAACATAAAGGAGAGCAACACACTTACCCAGAGGGGATGAAGATATGAAGAGACAGAGGAAAACATGACTTGTGTGATTTGTGGCTAACACTCTCTCTCTCTCTCTCTCTCTCTCTCTCTCTCTCTCTCTCTCTCTCTCTCTCTCTCTCTCTCTCTCTCTCACTGTGGAGTTATTGAATACTTTTTGTTTCGCTGGAGTGGGGAGTTTTCTGCTTAACTGTATGAATGAGCCTGTGTTGTTGGCATTACACAGTGTATGTGCATCGTCACACAAGCTGTGCGAGTACATGCAGGATTCTGGGACGCCACAGAGCACCAGTTTTTCTACTCAAATTAGCTTTATTATATTTATATATACAAACCTTAAATTTGGCATCTTGGTGAGAATGAATATTTCTTAAGATTTTGGGTTTCTGGGTCTATGCCTGCACAGATGTGGATATTTTTGAAACTGCAACTTCCTTTCTCAGTTTAGAAAAAATTCATGTGCACACTTGAGCATTTTCTAAACATCATTCTTGTGTCGTGTCTATGGCTAAGTCTTGGCTATGAACCCCCCTCCAAAAAAACTTGCCTTATCAGTGGCTGAAAGTGTTGTTTTTGTGAGGATGTGAGGTCAAAACACAAAGAAAATTGCTCTTTGCTGTGACGTTCTTATTCATAGTTATTCATTGTTTCATATCTTATAAGAATTCTGAAATCAAGTATTTAACTGTGAGAATCTGTCACTCAACTCTTTATCCATATATCTTTCACGGTGGGGTTTTGAAAGAGTTTCATTGGTTCTAAATATAGATATTAAGTAAATGAAAGAAAAAGAAAGCTGTGAAATTGTGTAATGCCTCACTACTGATGCAGCAATAACAAAAATAAGCTTCTGGGTTCAACATAAACAGGCTTAATTTTAATTAACTGATGAATTTACTGTAGTAGGTTTTGTAACTTCTGTTTTGTGCCACTAAAGGTCTGGAGCACATGAGATTGTAATCATAAAAACATGATTTTTTGTTTTTGTTGAGGCTGTTTCAGATGCTTTAGTAGGTGCAGATGTAAAAGTTGGCCATGTTTCGTTGTGACGCTGAAGTATGTGCAAGGAGGCAGGAGACTTTCTGGAAAACTAAGCCCACGGTTCTATCCACAAAAACACTGGTTGACTAGTTAGTGAGGGATAGAGGAAAGGGATGATTAGGGATGAAATGGGATGAACAGATGTTTGGGGATTGACAGAGAGAGACAGCCATGGTGTTAGAGTAACAAAATCTGGCAAGAAAAGGGAGATTAAAAGAAAAACAAAGACTTTGACAGTGACACAGGGAGAGATAGAGTGAGATAAGACAGACAAAACCAGAGTCTGTGTGAATGTACAGGCCTCTATCCTATGGATCTGCTCTTAGTTAAAACCTAGACTTAAATCACAGATTATATGCAGGCCTCATTTGACATCTACAAGATCTCTTGCAGATTACTCAAACTAAATAGGCACAAAATTGCCCTCTAAGCCACATGTTTTAGATGGAAGCTCTGTGAGAGAACATCTGAGAAAAACTACGATGTGGAATGCTTCTTAAAAAATGAGCGGGCATCCGACTCCCCTCTGTATCCTTTTTGTGGACTGAGACAGTTGAAAGGCTGAGCAGAGACTCGCAGCAGGATGCGAGGCTGGCAGGGGTACGTGTGTTTTCAGAGGAAGCAGTCTTGAGTTTGCGGTATGCAAACTGCAGGAATACATCTTGGCAGGTTCGGACGAGCAAAAGCACACGTTTGTAGAAAAGAAAACCCAAAAAAGAAACACTGTTTTAGCTTCAGAACTCCTGCTGGTTGAATGAGCTGAATGATTGTGATCAAACCTCCAGTGCACGGCTGTCTGCAATTGCAAGTACAACATGGCTGGTCGTGTTGTTTGGTAGAAACCAACCTAAATTTCCTACTTCAGTTCACTTTAGATGAATTTGTCTGTTTGCTGCTGCTAATCTAGGCAATTCAAACAATTCATCCCTCAGCTCTTCAGTATGTATAGCCTATATGGTCTCATTCAGTCTGTATGGTCAATCACAGGGGTTACCAACCTTTTTGGCTTGTGACCCCTTAAAACAAAGCTTTGTTTGTAGCCCCTTTATCACAGATTGCATTACAGTATGTCTATGTGTGGTGGCCATTTCAAATAAATACTCAGATTGTTTAATTTGGGCCCAAAGATGTGAAATAATCCAGTGAATCAGATTCATCAAAGGATAATAATAATGGTACAATATTGTAGGAATAAGATTGCTAGCTGTGTTTCTGCTAGTTATCCTCAAAACTGGAGTCACAACGATTCACCTCTTATATTCCAATAGTAGATTTCTATGTGGTAAAAGCAAATTGCAGGGGACTAACTGCGCTATTTTGCCAATGGATGTGTCGTCATTGTGCATTGACATTACATTAATATAATTTTTATACATGTCAGAAAAGTCTATCCCATGCTTTAGTGGCACAAGCAAAAAAAATAACCGTGGACATTCAAACACTTGGTAAAATGGCTCTAGTGGTGCAAAGTAACCAAGTACATCAGTGTAGTACAATTCTGAGGAGCTTTACTTTTACACTACTTTATACTTCTACTCCACTAAATTTCAGAGTACAATACTGTACTTTTTATTCCACTACATTTATTTGACAGCCACACTTACTATGCAAATTAAGATTTTACACACAAACTATATAATACTTTTATGGTCAGCTCTTATCAGCCAACCTGAGGTCAGGTGGGCAGGTATCCCCATCACCCCTCTTAAACTGCTTATAGAATCTCTTTTGACTTGCTTTTATAGTATATTTTATAGAATATAATAGAATATTCTTGTAGACAGTATTCGTAAGTAAAACGAGACATTCAATGGCAGGGACATTCAGAGCTGGCAGCGCTCCGGTTTACTTTGTCAAAACTGCTCCCTTTTTTTCAGAACTTTGATCACGCTTTCATACGACCACAGTGAATGAGCTGGTGTGTGTGCTCAAGCGCCATAATTTCTTGGCAGAAAGAGCAAAACTGAGGACTCGGGAGTCTCAGGAGTGTAGAGACTATTGCAGCCTGACAGATGTAATCCCTAACACGGCTCCAAAGTGCTGTGTGCCACCACAAAGTTTGAATGAGGGTTTATTTAAAAAACAACCTCACACCACAGGCCTCTTATGTGCTCTGTCTCCCATTTATTCTCAGCATAAATTCAAAACTGAAGTTGCTCAGCACGATCTCGAGAAAACTTGTGCAGACAATTTAGCCGTTTTCACTCTAATGATAAACACGGCGAAACATAATTCATATAAAAGAAAAAGGCCCAGAGCAAGACAAAGAAATTAAAATGTGCACATGTTTAATGATCCATCTTTTTAATCTTCACAAGTGAACATAAAGCCGTGGCAAATGATACATTTTGCATGCGATTTGACTCATCAAGCGTTCTTTGTAACACTACTGTCACATTCCCCCAAATACTATCCATAATAAATTTCACTTATATGTTTTTTCACAGAACATCAGTCTCAAACATCTGTCTGGGGCAGTGACATTAGTCCTAGAAGCCTTTTATGTGTTTACTTTGCGATAATAAATGAGCTCAGATAAACATCAAGGTGTCCTGATATGTGAAAGTTACAGATGAGGTGAAAGTGAAGAAAGCCACAGCTCATATTTCCTCTGCTACAGTAGGAACTACTGTATGTTTAAAGTTTTCTGATATAAGATTTTTTTTGAGACGAGGAGATCACATCTTGCAGGCCTCTTTTTGCTTACATCTTATTAAAGACGAACATTTTCTACGCCCAGTTTCCCTGGTTTAGCTTTGGATAAAGAGATTCAGATATATAAAAATGGCTGGAGAACCTGCATGCCAAACTGAGATACCACTTCAAGCAGCCCCCGGCTCCACTCCTGTTTTGTATAGCAGACTTTACATGGGCACCATGTCAAGATACAGTCTACGTAGCCTCAATAGAGAAGTGTTTTAGTCCTAAACTGAAGGCCTTACAGGATGCTCTTATCCTCAGCTATCACAGTCTGGCATCTGACGACTTAACATTCCTGTGTTGTTTTGCATGCCTTCTCCCTTTGTCTCTATTCCTGTTTTTCTTTCCATGTTAAATTCAGCAATTGACATCGGCGCTCTTTCTGCTCCCTCGTCTCTGCTTCTGTCTGTCTTGAATTGTCTTGTTTGTCGTCTGCGTCTACGTCCTGTCTGTCGTTTCTGCATCTGCTTGCCTCTGCTTCTCTCTTCTTCCCTCCACGTCTCTCTCAGCAGCCTGTGTGTGACGGTGGTGATCGGTATCAATTTGACAATAGTGACCTATTGAATTCAGCCCGTTTCTGAACTGTGCGTCTCACTACGGCTGAGAGAAATAGAAAGAGAAATGTTTTGGTGGGTGGTTGAGGTGTTAGCATTCTTTGGCTCGACTTAAGAAAGGCTCATTTCATGGAAGAGAGGTGTGTTTGTGCCTTCGGCTTGCTGTTTTGTGTCTTTCAAATTCACACAGCCATATCACAGCTGTCTTTTATCACAGCTTTCTCATACCGCTGGTATCTTACATTCAAAACCATATCCCGGAGGAAGTTGAATGGAAAAATCTGTCCGATTCTTAGGATAAGTGGTCAAGAATATCATCACTATTGATGCTGCATTTCAAGAGTTGCCAGTAACTATAACAGCGATTTTAAAATTATGTGGAAGTCATAACAGGGGGTGAAATACATTTTATTGTTTAAAATCACATCACACTTGATTATTCCTCACTAGTGACATGGATGTCAAAAACAATACTCAGTAGTGTTTCTTTTGGCAATTTATGAGAAATTGGAGGCTTCAATATATAGAAGACAGACAAAATACAAGCCATCACTTGAATCACAATTTCTTGAACTATTTATTTTATTTTTTTATTAATTTATTTGTCAGGGACAATGCAAAAAAACATTTGGCTACAAACAGGTTACAAAACCGTGGTACCGATGTCTTGTATATAGGATTTATAGCCAAGACTAATTTGCAACCTCTGTCCCTGGTTAGGTTTTTCTGCTTAAAAAGATCATAAAATATCATGATTAGCAAGTCTACATTAGTTAAATAGAGCATATAATAAATATTGACATTCTCATACACACATGTGACACAATCATGTAAAATTACAGTATTTACATTTACATTTAAATCATAGCATCAATAAAACTCACACTGTCTCAAGGACAGATACATATGCCACTGAACAAATTTGACTAAATTGTTCAAAATACACTGAGCGTGTTTTATTTATTTATTTGTATTTTTAGTAACTTAACTTTATTTATATATCATGTAGAGACAAGCTGAAAAAAACACTTGAAAGTGCTGATGTGGAGCTTTCACATACACAGCATCTCATTTATGTATGTATGTAGATCATAAAAAAATGTATTTGAAAGAAAAATTTAAAACTGTAAATGATTAATATTTTCAGTGATTTACAATGGCATACATAGATTTAAACATAGTTTTGAAGGAAATTATGACATCATCTTCAGGAACAAGGCTCATTACTGACTTAGCAGCAGAAGCACTAAAACAACATGTGGAGGTTTAGTTTGGCTCAGTCAGTGGTTTCACCCCAACTGGGCTTCTCTGGTTCTTCGTCGGTCTATGTTTTTTTATATCCTTATACACATAAGTGGCCTAATCATATGTAGTTTTGTTTACCAAAGTGTACCATTTATTTTTATGAGATAGAGTACAGAGGAGAGAGAATTAAGAGATGCCACAGATTGGAGCTAAAATTTAATTTGCTATAGGTTTTGGACTGGTTTGAACCAATGACAGATGACTGCAAGCTTTTGTGGGCTTCTATGCAGACACATTTAACCAAACATATCTTGGTTTTAGCTATTGACTTTCTCCTATGCTATTATATTAAGAGTATCCTTATCCTGCAGGGAGTTTGGATCAAAATGACAACATATAGTTGCAAGTAACATCATACTAAATTGCTTCCAGGCAAAAACACTCATTTTTGAAACTATTTTTCCATGGCCCATCCAGTGGTAAGGAATCTTGGTGCCTGCTAGGATGAATATTATATTAACATTAAGAGACTCTTAGGTCTCAACACCACAAGCTGGCTACGTTACATAAATTATGAAAGTTTCACTTAAAACAACATTAAGTGCTGCTGTCGAGTAATTGAATTGTGGTTAAGATTTCTTTACATAAAGCACTCAGTGCCTGTCTGCTGCATTCCTGTCTTGTCGCTTTCTAACATTTTTAGCTGTGCTAGCAATGTCTCATCAACTATTTGATGGATTTCTATGGAATTTTGTACAGACATTTATGATCCTGAGAGGATGAATCCTACTGACGTTGGCGATCCCCTGACTTTTCCTGCTGTGCTGCCTCAATGTTGACATTTTTGTTTTTAAATGAAATGCCTCCACAACAATTTGATGTATTGCAACTAAATTTGGTACAAACATTGATAGTGCCCAGACAAATTTTCATAATTACTTTGCTGATCCTCTAAGCCTTTCATCTAGCGCCATCATCAGGTAAAAATTTTAATTGTCCAGTACTTTGGTTCTCGACCAAATACCTGCAAAACTAATGACATTACCATCAGCCTCTATTTAATCATATTGTCTCTGTTGCGAGACTATTGTCAACAGTGTCCTGTTCTTTTCAAACAAACTTATAATGTAATAGATGAGGTTTAAATTTAATACATGGAGGAATTGACTGTCCATCAAAGACATAAAACAGTATGATTTAACCAGGGATAAGAAGAAGTGCTCTGTAAGCAGAGCCTGTTTTTCCAGACACTTGATATGTGTGTTAATATCGAGCTGGCATTGTTTGCAAAACACCAGGATGACTGTGTGATCTTTATGCCAGTGGATAACCAATAATTTTCCTGTTATTTGTCTTTGACATGACTGTCACTTTTATGGATGGCTGTGTCTCCTTCACTGTTGAGGACACTGAGGTTTTGCACAACTGTAAGCGACTGTGTGAGCCAAAACAGTGATTTTTCCAGTGAAATCTTGGTTGGTTTGTACTTCCGATGTCCTAGAAATGTCAAATCCTAAAACTCAGTCTATTATTTAGTTTTGACAATAGTTTGAATCGCTTAACACTCTCTTTTTAATAGCTCTCTTTCTGCCTGTTTGTACTGTAATTTATGTATGATTGATCCCTGAAAACCACGGTAGTGTCAAAAATCTACACAAGAATAGAAAGCCTGAAAAATTGGCCAGTTGCGAAGTATATTCATGCCAAAAGTTTGTGGCTTTATGTCATTGGCAATAAAAGTTACATCCAGGATGTAAAACACTGCACACTACAGACTAAAGAAAGCACCAGGCACCTCATTGTCATCTTCTTCAATCAAAGGCATCATTCAGTCCATAGTAGCAGTGATTACGTGCTGCTGGGCCCAGCTGACCAGCAGGGAACATGTACATAAACAGCTAGCAAAGGCTATATATATATATATATGCAGTGCTGCCTGTAGCGTTTGTTTATCCAGCATGCTGTAATGTTATGAGAACTGCTGCTTGGGCCCTGGTTACAAGTTGTAATGTAAATATTAATGTGTATGGAAAAGGACCGCTATTTAAGGCTTACCATATGTTCTAATAATTTGAGCCGCTGATTGTGGAGACTGGATGTCTTTTTAAGGATGGATGCCAACGTGGTTCTCATCTTGTGTTCCTCTGACTGAGTACAGGTGTGCAGAAAGGTTTCATTTAAAATCTGTTTTCAGAGAGATAGATGTATTTTTCTTTTTCTTTTCAATTTATTTCAAGTGGCCTTTTACATTTAGCGCCTATGTTGTCAAATGGACACAATAATACAAAAATCACTGTTCCTCATGCTTTATCACAGGCAAGACTGTAATACATTTGGAATGAGCGGCAGCCAGTTAAGTTATTATTATAAATTATTTTTTGTGGACCCCAGAAAGACTAGCGACCACTTTGTGGAAGCTAATGGGGATTTAAATAAAGAATGGAGAATAGAAATAGAGAATTACACTATAATAAAATACATAAAAAGCAAAGCAAGCATCATCAATTACATGGTGGGATATAGAAGTAGCATCTTTGGACTTCAAAGAGGAAGATTGAGAGCAACAGAATTATTTGAATTATCCAACCTGTCTCCAAAAGTGACTCATTCATATATAACATCTTTGCTTGAGCAAGCAAGCTAGATTACCTGTTTTAACTGCATAACAAGGAAACATTTGTATTAAATGTACAGTATCTGCAAAATGTTCGTGGTCAACATAGCTCCTAGTTTTGCGTAATGATTTTACGGTTATGTTATGTCAACTTAAAGGGCTTGGTCAAGGTTAAGGGAAGACTGTGGTGTTAAATGTTGAAAAATTCAAAATTGACTTGAAGACTTTGACTTTTTCAATTTCAACAAAAGTCTCAATCTTTCCCTAACTTTAACCAAATGTTTTAGGAGCCATAACCAAACATGTGGGACCCAGGACGTGAACCCCGGTCTCTGGTGTAAGAGTTGCTGCGTGCTTTGTACACCCAGCCATACAGCCTTACCGTCTTACCTCCTCCTCCTCCTCCTCCTCCTTCTGTGCAGTATAAGAACGTCCTACTTCCTGGATCCAGGCAGCAATTGTGTTTCCTCCAAAATGTATTTGGCTGAGCAAATTAGTATATAAACATATTTGGTAGGAGACAGGGTGGGACTACACGAAGACTCTCATGTGTTTTATTACACAACATATAGTTAACCATCCCCACTCACAATTTTTACCCATTTAGCATAGAGAACCAAACTTTGTCACCTGATCATTAGACACTGTTATAGACTTTTATAGACGCTGTCGCTTCATAGAAAAGTTCAGTAAACATATAAAAACTCTGTAAGTTTCTATAACCATGACATGAGCTAATGTGTGACCCTCTAACTCAGTGGTCTCATGTATGAATGTCGCTGCATGTATGGAGTTAGCTGTGAATGAGAGCTTTCAGGTCTGTCCCTTGTCTTTATCTCTACCATCTCCCCTCTCTCAGTGCTGCTGGAGAGACATACAGTCAACATATTGTGCATTAATGTACATATTTTTGGCCCATTTTGTAGATGTAAAATGTATGAAATTGGCCTGAATAAATAATCTGTGGAAATATATGTCAGATGTCACAGATGTCACTCCAGAAGTGTGCTTGTTAAACTGTGGGTTGGGCCCTAACATGGGCTGCTGGCCTGTTTGTAGTAGGAGCCTAAATGAATATGACTACTACTGTTTCTAAAGTGGAAAACTAATGATCTCCAGATTAAAACAGTTAGAATGAATTTATTGAAGTGACGTTTTATAGAGTAAAATTATACTCAGTATGAATGTCAAATTATCAAACAACAAAAATCACAACTGTTTAGAGCTGGGGTACAAAGAAGTGTTTTTATTTTGATTTGCCATGAGACAAGCAAAAACCAGAAAAACTGATTGTGATTCTGTGAGTGAACATGTTTAACAAAGCCATGCAATGAAAACATCTGTGAAACCAGTGTGGCAGAACCAAACTTAATACAGCGAAGCAGAAGAATGCTATCATGTTTTAGCTCCACAACGTCAGCATTTCTTTACAGTTATCATATGTGTTTCCTTTTGAAGCAAATATGGAAGTATTAAAGTAGAAAAGTAAATATGGAAGTAGTTTTGCTGTGTGCAGTGAGTCACTGCGAGAGTCCCAAAGGTCTAGAAATGTCCTCTCTGACCCAGGTGCTGATGCTCGCTGTATCGCAGTAGACATTTTTCTTTGGCAAAGGATGCACAGATGTCTGTATTTTCAATGTTATCACCTAGAAAACTTCGAAATGTATGGGAAACCATCAGTTCTTTCCAGTGTTAGAACACAAGGGACTGGGTCTGTTTAAATTCAAATGTCTCATAAAACCAATTGCTATTTAGATTGTTAGAGTATAAAATGAATTTACCTCCCTGGGGAGAGGAAGAATGTTCATCCAGGAATGGATCGGTCAATCCGAACCGGGAGAAAAAAGGGGAAAATGCGGAAATACATACACTTGTATAGTATATGTTAATTATCAAATTCAGTCATTGTATGCGACATTGGAACATAGCATACAAATAATTTGAAATTAAGAAACTCTGTTGACATGGCGTATTGTGGGCTTGAGCTACATTATTGATGATACTTCATCAACGTGAGACATCCAGTTTCTTAGCTTCTTCTCCCTTTCCATTGTCTGTCAGACTGTCCTTTCATTCTTTCTTTTTTTCTTTCTGTCTGACAGAAACCACAGAATAATGTATTGTTTGGTACCAATTATTAGCAGTGTGAGAGAGAAACGGAGAGAGGCAGTATTTAGTACTTTTGTAGGCCTCAAAGTTCATCTCCGTTGCCAAAAGCTACATCACACATGAGGACTAATTTTTGGAAAATGCAGACCCTCTAAAATATAATTTTCTGTTCCTACTCTCTGCCTTTTTCCGGGGCATCAATCATTTTTAATCAAAGACGTCTGAATTTTAATTTTGTTTGTAATTCCATGACTTCGGCACACCGGCAGGCTGCAGGTTTGGCCTTTTTTTTTTTCCTCAAAGTATGAAACATGTTCTTGTTAAGGTGGACTGCTGTCCATAAAAAATGGTCTTCATGTGAAATGCTTGCAGCATGGAATTTGCTTTAAATTCTTCCTTCATCTTTTTTTAAGCATCAAATTTCAATAAAAAATGTTCCAAGAATAGGCCCTCTCAAAGAAGTGTGTGGAATTGTACAGTTGGTCTGTACTGTGGGACTAGTGTAGCAGGTTCCATCTATGATTTTCTAGGATATTGCTTAAGGACACTCCAAAATGGAAAGCATATTTGGAGAAAATTCACGATAAAAAAGAATTTGTTAGTTTATATGACAGCTTGATCTGAAAAAACAACAACAATAAAGCTCCTTCTCATTTTTAGATTTGGGGTTTGGACTTGTTACGTCAAATTATCAAACAGAAATGCACAGAAATGTCACTTTTTTCTGAGGTTTCTTTGTGTTGTGCCACAGGCTTTTTAAACTATCGTCGTCACTCTCATGCATATAATAGCACTGTTTTTTCCCCCCAAATTCTTCAAATGCTCACTCAGCGCCTCAAAAAAACATTGAAGCCTTTGGGGACATGTCAGAATTGATGGTTTACCTCCTATTAGAATTTGCGCGTGTATACGTATTTGTGTGTGTGTGTGTGTGTGTGTGTGTGTGTGTGTGTGTGTGTGTGTGTGTGTGTCCCTTTGAAGTTTTGAAGTCCGCCCACCCTTCTGTGGCCCTACATTGTGCTGAACAGCTCCATTTGTCCCACCTTAATCCCCTGACGTAAACTCACATAAATCAACAGAGTTGTTTCTAAATGTGGAAAACTCTCTCTGTCTCTCTGTCTCGCTCTGGTTTCCAGCTCCCATGGAGAGTTTAATAGCTGCTGGGTATTCATTTAACTGACCACCTGTATTGATAATGATTTCAGCTCAAAGTAAAAATAAATGCATGTCTCTTTTGCATGCTAGCCATTGGTTATTCTCATGCAGGAGATCTTAGATGATTTAGAGAGGGTGCCCAAGTCAGGTAAATGCACCCTTGCTCTAATAAATATTTTTCTATTTAAACGCACCAGAAACCAACCAAATACAAGCTTAAAGCTCATACAATGCTTGTCAGTTTTTTAAAAGGTCCATCAAGCTTAATTCTTGTGGGACACTGTTCCTCTGAGAGTGGCTAAGCAGACGAAATTCACTCGCATTTACCAAGAAGACTAGTTTAAAAAAGGGTTATTCAATTCTGTGTCACTAGTCACTAGACCAGATCAAATGTTGACATTAGACCTTTCAGTAGTGTCCCCTCAGTCCTGTTCCATGGCTATTGGCTATACTGGGACATAGTTTTAGCCAACACTTATAGTTCTAGAGATGGATCAGCAGCATGGCAGAGTGCATCTAGGCCAGCCTCTCTCTATCGATGGCTCTGGGCCAGATTAAAGTGCCGGGGCTCATTGTTTACACAGCTCTGTGGTGCCACGGCTGAGCAGGCCCAAACAATGGGCCCCTGCTCCCCCTTGTCAGAGTGTGGGGAAGAATGGAGACCTCTTGACATGGCAACCTGAAGCCTCAATGCCCCCACTTCACGTAGCTGAGAGGGTTAGAGTGAGAAAGAGAGGAAGAGGGAGAAGAGGGCAAGTTAGAGATAAGGAAGAAGGGGAATAGAGAAATGAAAATGGAAGGGGAAGAAAGGGGGCAGATGTGAGGGGGGATGAAGAATGATCAAGGAGAGAAGAAGAGAGATAAAGAGGTGAAGAGAAATTAAACAAAAAGAGTGCATGAAAAGAGAGGAGAAGAAGAACAAGATGAGGAGAGGCAATAATGAATGGAAAGGGAAAACAGTGGGTGTAAAAGTAGGAAATGGGATGGAGAGAAAAGTCGAGCACTAAAGTGTTTAGGAGGCAGCAGAAGTATGAAAGGATGTGAGGAGAAGAGCAGCTGATGGGGAGAATGGGAGCGTATGCTATCCTTAAATTCACAGTGGTTCCACCTCCAATATATTATCTGACCGTGTTAAAGATGGAGCTTGCATATGGACTGGAAATAACTCTATTCGCATTCTTGCCTAGACTTGGACGAGAAGATCAATACCACCCTCATGTCTTTGTGTTAAATATACAGCTGAAGCTATAAGGCAATTAGCGTAGCTTAGCATAAAGACTGAAAACGGGAAACAGCTAGCCTGGCTCTGTCCAAAATTACATTTATTGACAGATCTAAAGATGATTAATTAACAAGTTGTACCACTCTCATGATTAACAAGTTGTATTGTCTTTGTTTAATTTATACACAAACAGAAATGTAAAACTAGCTCTGGACAGCCTGGCATGTGCTAGGCTAGGATAACTGTCTCCCAGCTCCAGCTCCATAGTTAACACACAGACATGAGAGTGGTATCAATCTTCTCATCTAACTCTTGGCAGGTTAGCGAATAACCGTATTTCCCCAAATCTCTAACTATTCATTTATGGTTTCATTTCATTTTCATCCCTTCAAGCAGAAAGTTTTATAAAATGTCCATCAGTATCTTCGCTCTGCTGGTGAGGTGACAACTTACTGCTTCCAGTACAAAGAGAAAGAAAAGTCTTAACCAGTCAAAATTCACTTAAACTGGACCACTATCATGTAATACAATGACCTCCTGTGTATGTGTGTGTTGTTCAGTGTGTGCGTCATTGTTACAGCACAGGACAACCTCTCCTCTCTGTTCTGTAGTCTCCATCACCTTTATTTCTCTATTAAAGTCATGCATCGGACTTGATTATACTTTTCCTATGATCTTCTGAAACAGTGCAGTTAGAAGGATAGTGAATGCCTTGTTTCAATTTGCTTGCAGTAGCTCATCATCAGCGTTCAGAAGTGGAGGTCATATCTTTTCCTTTCTTCGGTTGCAGGTCACTTTCTTGGCAACAATACAGTCATTGATGTGCTACGTCGCCAGGGATATGAGGTGGAGCACACCCCTGCTGGGCAGACCATAAACAGGTAAGTTTACTCTTAAAATGCCCTTAAACACTCACACACATCAGACAGACTGGTGATTTATCATGGCAATACACTGTGCAAATTGAACTAATCCCCTATTTTACAAAATGACTACAATTATCTTCCTGAAATCAAAATTATATTTTTGTTATAATTTTAGTTTTATGCAACACTGAACTTTCTTTTCTGTTCATGAGTTAAACTGGCAAAAATCCTTTAAATACGTCCAATTAGAGTAAATTGTGATAAACCTGCCATGTAAAGAAAAAAAAAACTTTAGTTGCACTAAGGAAATGGTAAATTGCTGATGAGAATTTAGGATTTAGGTAGGAATTCGGACACGAGACCAACGTTGAATTTTACACACAAACATTCAAAATTTGAAAATCAACTGTAAAATGATTTATAAGGAAAGACGTGTTGGGTTAGGTAAAGTAATTCAGGGGACAAATATAAAGGAGTCATTTTCTTTCTTAGGACCTTTTCTGTTCCAGCAAGTTTTTTGATGATGTTTTCAGTGTAAGAGACTGGTTTGGGACTATGTCATTTTAGGTAATAATTTCCCATAAAAAGGACCAGAGAAGACAGAAAAGACAGACAAAGGAAATGGCAGAGAAAGTTAGAAATACAGAGATGACTGATAGAGAACTGGGAAGAAAATATTATGTTTCGCCATAGTTGTTGCACATTATGATTTCTTCCGAAAACACAAGTCTGTAAAACTCGAAGGCCCATATTTTATCACTTAAATGGGTTTCATGTCCCGGCCACACTACACAGGGCAGCTGCTGCCTCATGGCCCTGACAGGAATATAGTTTTCTCTCAACTTTTTCACTGACTGGATTTCAAATGGGAAATCATTTTCTAAGTAAGCACAACTCCATAGTTGGTCTGTGTTCATATGCAGACCCAAAACAGATGTTCAAGTTCTGCTTCAGCCCTTGTGAGAAATGTGTTGTCTGCAAATAATCAAAAACTGCCCTCAGTAGTTATCCGTTGAGTGATTCTCCTTGTTTGAGTACTCACTCTCTCCAGATGTCCCTAAACAGGAGTATTTGTTTCATCGCCTCGTTTTGAAGTTTGTCATAGTTTTATTAATTTAACTGCACTATTGACACTGGAGAGTTCGCTTTTTTGTTCTGCACTGGCAGTGAACCACTAATCTACTAATCACATCAGAGGCTCATTTCGGTGTGGAAGTTGGTGATCACAGAAAAGAAAATAAATAGCCAGATTCAGAGCGCTGTTGTTGTTACAGGGGATAAAAGGACCTTCATTGGCTTTAAACTTTCACTACTAGAATTATAAACTTAACTGTTATACTCAGTCATCATTCACCTAATACTGTTAACTTTAAATAGGTTTCACCAACAGTTAGCTTTACATTTGTCATTAACATTGGTTTGAACTACTAGAATGAATCATTATAAGTCTGAAACAGTGAAGCTGTTAACTTTAGCAACTTTAACTTCCATTAGCGAGTTATAGTTAGAAGTTGAAGTCCTTAGGATTTTCATGAAATCAAACCCCGTTGTTGATGCTATTTAGAACTGGCATTTTATCAGCAGTAGCCAGTCAGTGTATTTACATCTCTATATATATTCGTTTTCATTGTTAGTTGTGGAGTCCGTTGTTCCCATACTTTATTCAAATCACCTTCACATGCACGATGCATGCATTATAATCCAACACTGCTGTAGGTGATTTTATCTCATTGATATGAGCCTCACTGTTCACTGCTGCTGCTTCAAATGAAAAAGCATTCAACTGGCAAAACACAGACTTGGCTTTTATTGTGTAGCAGTAACAGGAAACACAATGTTGTAGCCACAGTGATTAGTGCACACATCCAACTTCTCAGCCAGGTAACCAACTTAACTGTTCCCTGATGCTGTGTGGAAAAATACTCACACTGTGCACAGCATGAAATCAGATGGTTGCAATTATTATATACATTATTATTCACAGACTTTATTAAAATAGTGTATGTTTATTTGGCTGCACTGTAAACAGATACACCGTATTGTATTTCTGACAAAGTAGCTGCTCAAGGAGTGTTTGCCCTGTTAAATCACACATGGCTGTTACCACGGTAACCACGGGTGTTGCCAAAATGATCAGGACTGAACTCTTAAATTAACTTTAAATGCAACTAATATGGTTCTAAGTGAGTAGAAGAAGCAATATCAAAATCGAATCCACCCGAAGGCATACTGTAAATGATCTATTACAGTAAAATGCCTTTGGTACATTTTCTGCAAGCAGTAATTAGTAAAAAAGTATATTTTGTGTTGTAAAATGTTGCATTAAATAACGCTAAACATTTTCAAATTATTCACGGCTAGATATTGTCAAAATATTTAGATTCATGATTTGTGACCCTGAACATGCAGAACTCAAATATTTATCGTGAGCCAAGCTCGAGCTGTTTGCAAAAGGAAGTCTGACAGACTGAGCTGCAGTCCTGTATGTGTAACTAAGTGTGCGGAGTCAAGGAGTGTGGTGTGGTGGTGGGATGGCTGTAGGGATCTCATTTGGATTTTTTTTGTTTTGTTTTAGGGGAAAAAAAATATGTTCAGCGATGTCTCTCATTCATTGGGGCCATTTATTTTTTTCAGCTGCTTCCACTATGCAGATCGCACTGCAGATAAATCTGACAAAATCCCCACCGGCCACCATTGAAGTGTTGTTGAAAAGGCCAACCTCAGCAGAGCTCATACCTCCTGCTGTGAAGCATGTAGTGCAGTCTACCATGGCACACTGTGCGGGAGGCTATCTCGGTGCAGATCTGTGTTCTTGTGTGTGAGAGTGAATGAATGAGTGAATCTACTTTCTCACACAAACTCCGTGTTTGATGCAGGATAATGAGCCTGAGATGACCTGGGTCTCTGCTAAACTGTGGAATTATACACAGACCTTATATAAATATATTTGATAAGCAAAGCTGTTCTAAAGCTCTCTTTATGATCAGTATGGGTTTATGCCAGGTCATTGTGTTGGTCTGAAAGGGTATAAGTGTGTGTGTCCACACGCATGGTGATTGTTAAAGATAGTTACTGACCTCATTAGAGATGGCCAGCAGCTCATCAGAAGCAAGAGTGTTTTTAATCAAAAAGATGAGTTTTGGTTTTGCTCTCATACTTCCCATTCCGGTGCTTTAATTTGTTTTTCCAGAAAATCTTGGATATGTTCTCTATTAGAGTGCATATTGGATCTTGGAAGGTCCACGGCATCCTGTTCTTATATAGCAGGAATTCCTCCCTCCCTCTCCTCCTTTCCTTTCCTTTCCTTTAATTTTATTCGGCTGTGGAAAATCAATAATTTGAGCATCAAATACTCACATACTAGACTTTCAAGATACTGTAGCTCTGAAAATGGTTTAGTTTGCTGCTTTATGGAGCAGTTACAATGGATTCCAAAGGAGAGTCACAGCCATTTGCCAAAACATATCACAATGCCCGTATAAATCACTCCTGCAGCATAATCCATTTCTCTGCCATTAAACCATTTGTTCAGGATTTAATACTCACAGGCAGTTGATATCTAAAAGATAGATTTTCGGTGGAGGATTCCTTTTAATGGTCACGTGTGGATAGAGTCCTATAATCTGCATCCTGAAGTAGCTTGGCTTGCTTCTCCAAACCAAACTCAATTATGCATTGGCATGAATTGGGCCCATATTTGGACAGGGACATGCAGTGCAAAAAGATGTGATGCTGAGACTCACATTTGTCTGCTGTAATTTTCATGCAAACAACAAAAATCTTAAATCTACACTCTTTGCTGCTGCAGGTCCTAGTTCTATAGAATAAAAACTAAAAACAGTAATGAATTTCTAGCCCTCATACCATTTAATATAATATAATATTGTGTGTGTAGGATAGGTGACATCACACATATGCTGATATTAAAGTGCACAATTAACTGTTAAGTGTAAAAGACAAAAAACAATAAAAATCTCTTTCAAAAGTATCTCATGTTCCTGTGATGTGCATCCTCTAGGAGATCATCATCCAGACCTACCTCGCCAGAGTCAGAAGACCACGATGATGAGTCCCCTCTCCTGGAGCCATTCCTCCATGAGCTCCCCCACAAAGAGGATGATCAGGGGCGTCCCGTGGAGGATGATCTGTTACCCCACTTGCTCCTGCCACCGGATAGCCTGGAGCTGCTGGAGAAAGCACAGAGGAAGATGCTGAAGAAAAAGAGGAGGAACAAGCAGAAGAAACAGCGGCACCGTCATTTTAACGACCTCTGGGTTCGCATCGAGGAGAGGTAAGACGACAGGGAGGGGGATGAAAAGAAAAGATGAGGGTACATGGGGTCTTGTTTCATATATACATCTGTCATCAATGACTTGTCTGTCTCTTTTGCTGTGAAAAAGGGGATGATGGAGAAAAGGTGAGACGAAAGGTCACAGGTGGGGAGAAAAGAAAAGAAGAGTATGATGGTAAAAGCTAAGAGAAGAAAGACAGAGAGGATGTGAGAGGGGAAATTGGAAATGTGTAATGCAGTCTTTCCACTTGTCTATAGGATAAAAACTGACACTTCCTGGTGTGGCGCCGTAGGCTCAAACAGCCACCATATCACATCACCATACTCTTCATGCAGTCTGCACACACTTCAGCACATATACACACACACACCCTGCAGTGTGGTATGAGTCCAGACTAGTACCTAGCTGGTATAAGTGTCTTGGATGTGAAAATAGCAGCCTGGGAATTCCTACTAAGTATCCGGTTTTGGTCTCACAGTAGCTCCAGGCAGGGACTAGCCGGGCAACAAAACAAGCTCACCTTTCAGACAAAAAGGAGAATTCTGCAGGTGTGGTCTGTGTTGAAATTTCTCTCAGTTTGTTGTAGGGACAAAATTGTATATTTTCATGGATATGATTGTGCATGTGGGCAGGAAGCAAAAATGTTAATTTGACCCTCCATCCATCCATTTTCTACACCCACTTACCGTGTTCAGAGTTGCAGGCTACATCAGCATGCATAGGCGAGAGGCTTTAGTCTATCACAAGGCCAACACATATAGTCAGACAACCGCATTCATTCACAACTGTGCATGCCATGTGGACCTTTTTGATTTAATTCTGTATTGATGTTACTTTTCCTGACTCTTCTTCTTACTCTGTTAATACACGTAGATTTAAATTCTTTTTTACATTAATATGTTTACTCCCATAGTCCAACGACATGCAGGCCAGGTGAATGGGAGAATCTAAACTGTCCGCTGGTGTGAATATGTTTCTCAAGGATGTTTCGCTGGCTTGCATGCTGGCATGGGCTCAACAGTTCTGCTATTAGGTTGAGAGTGTGAGCAGATCTCAGTCACTTATGTTTCCTCTATTAGCAGATGACAAGTTGCACAGGAACACTGTGCAGTGTATAGGCTCAACAATCTCCAGCGTCTTAAGACTGTTGACAGAAGATCATTTTAGAGCCACTGTGTGTGATACAGTCATTGATTTGCGATCTCTGATGCTGTACAACACTTGAGCAGAGTCCTGCACTGGTTGTGAGTGGACCAGAAGTGAAAAAAGCAGGAGAAATTAGAAAAAGAAAAAAAGAAAATAGTCTGGTTTTGTACGTGGTTAGCCTACAATTATGCCAGTGATTTCTAAATCCTGATAAACATGTTCTTAAAACGATTGCAATCTTACATAACTAGGTTGGGTTCAGAAATGCTTAGGAATAACTGGGTAACTGGCGGGTAAGCACATGCAAAATTAGACCTGTCCAGAACTCTGCTCTTAAACATGTAGTGATTTTAACTCCTGTATTAACATTTTTCCAGTATACACTACTCCAAATTGCTGATGGAAAGCAAAATCCAACCATGTAGCGTCTGTCCTTCGCAGGGACAGAGGGGGTTTGTGAACCTTTGTGTACATTATGTCTGCAGAAATGTTTTCTCTCTTTCTGAGAGACCCTGTATTTTTAACTGAAAGGAAACAGACTGTTTGTGTACACATGTTACAAAGTGTACATGGTGCATGTCCTTGTATATTTTAATGTCTGAAGAGGTGGCCGAGTGAGAAAGGGAGAGGGAGTCCAAAGAACAGAAGCAACTACAGCGCCACAGTTCTCTGTTGCGTTTGTTGCAGGGCCACAGAGCAATGTGTCACACCTGGTGTTCCTTACACCTCTCCTGGCCCTCAGACCTAAATAAACCTGCTTCATAACTTCATAAAAATGTTTTCTCTGAACATTTCAATATCTGCTTCAATAATTTACAGATAATGTATAGAAATACAGCATGCTAAACAGTTACCATTTAAATTATCTTCCATATTAAAATGTATTTAATAACTAAAGCCTAGAGCTACAGGCAGTACAGCCTTAAGCCAAGACCAATCAATGCAAAGCAAAAATTACTAACGCCAACTATCTGTGAGTAATGGAAACACTATCAGTTGAGGTTCATTTAGAAATTGTGAGGGAAATATTTGAACACTTTTGAAATCAGCATTTCAAACTGACCAGTAGCTGGAGAGGACTGTTACTGTTTCGGCATTTTTGAAAAAACCTTCTTCTGATCTATTAGGAAACTACTTGGTAGAGCTTGTCACTGGGCTCTATGTACTGTTGCCTATTTGTGTGGTGGTTCTCTCACCTATCACTAGCTCTAACACAGCATATCTTATTTTGACTGGCGCTTAACTCTCCAAACTTTGCCAAACTGTGTCCCTCTTCAGCCAAGGAGATTGCTGTAGGCCATCCAAACTGAAGCTCATGTGTCCACAATAATAATAATATATCCCATTTGTCTGCAGACAAAGTCCGGATGAGGACTGATGATAGAAGTTTTAAGGCTGGGACATGATTTAATTCCTTTTTTTGAAATTATGATAGATTGTCAAAATATCATTCCTAATAAAACATAAATCCAGTAAATGGAAATACTATCTTCCAATCACATTTCTGCAATATTTGATGTTATAATGCTGTGTCAAATTGCTGTTGAGAGCCCACCGGTACCCGGAGATCCTTATTTCAAGAACTTGTGTGTTTGTTTTACCTGGCCTCGTCCCAGTCAAAACCACATAAGCACTGCCATCTCTGCATCACACAGGAAAGCAGAAATGATTTAATTGCCATACTTGTTTAGAAAACGATAGCCAAAGAGTGGCAGACAGAATATATAATACTGGGAGAAAGAGGCAGAAAAGGCGAGTAGAACTTGCTTTATAGCCATGAGCTGCTCAATGAGTTGCATGCCCAGGAGTTTTGTATTTGTAAAAGATCTGCTGATTGGTCAGTGCTGAAGCAGTGGATTCCTTTGTCAAGAAATTTTCCTTTGCAGCCTTCATCATCATTAATATTTCCATTGTTTTCTTTCTGCTGTCTGCATATTTTCTCTGGCAATAGTGGATGATATGGGGATGTAGAGAGAGTCCTGTTCTTCTGCAGATTACACCAGGATTTTCCTTTCATTCCCGAAGTACAGTATAGTGGCTTAGCGGTGCAAAGATAGAACAGAATTCTGCATGTTTAAAAAAATTATGGAAATTAGTCTGGAAATAATAAGGTCTTACCCAGACCTCTGTATCTCCAGAATATGGGGAGGTTGTTGAGTTGAGCTCAAAAAGTTGCAAAGTTTTTGCAATGAAAATATAATGCTAACAACTTACATAAGTGGCTCCTGATTAAAGCCCCTGAAAACTTTTCTGTGTTACAGGGTTCGTACAGCTTTTTACGAGTAAAATTCAGGTACTTTTCAAGCACTTTCAAGGTACCTAAACCAAATATTTCCAGACTCTCGAAGCCTTTATCGTCACATCTAAATTGTTACTATAAATGCCAGGGGACAACAAACGAATGTGACGACAGGATCATTTGATTTCAAATATTAAAAGATTTTTGGTTTACACGAGTGATTGTGTAGATGATGAAACACCAGATTATGTTGAAAATCTAGCATTTATAGTCGAATTCAAGCATATTCCTAACCTTAACAACATAACGGTTAAAATTAAGCATTTTCCAAACTTTCAAGACTTTATACGAATCCTGTATGATACAACAATCAAATGTAATGCTAAAAAACAAACATCCTTAGGTATTATTTATTAAGAGTTTAACAAAAACTCAGCTAATCTGCTTCATGAGGACTGTGTGGGTGTGATTTGATCACATTTGATTGACAGTGGGCAGGCAACATTAGCAAACAACTCAACAACTGTTGCTAAATGTTGCTAAATCCTGACTGGTGCATGGAAGTGCGTGACATCACTTTTTTTGAGACTCTACTCTCTCGTCTTCTCTCCACAGCACTATGGTCCAGTCTCCGCCTCCCCCGCTGGTTCGCATCATCAATGGTTACATCACAGTGCAGCCACCTGACAGAGTCCACAGCCACTACACCTACCACCACATATCTTCAGCATCAACAACCTCCTCGTCCTCGCCATCTTTACTCATCTTCCTCTGCACATTGCTTACAGTGCAGACGTGGACTGTGTTCCTATGGTTGAGCTTTAGTTAGTTAGATTCTATAAAAACACTCAGCCTTCTTGAGTATAAACTCTCACATATGGTGGTTTCATGTATCAGCTCATGTAAAGTGAGGTCTGATTGTGCATCATAATACCTAGAGGAGGCTGCAAAAGAGTGTGGTGACTCTCAGAGACAAAAAAAAAAAAGGATGTGAAATCAGCTCTAGCTATCAGGTAACAGTACACTCCATGGATGTGTTTGTGTTGTTGGGACTGAATGGTAAATCATGTCAACAGAGCATGTCTCTAACAAATCGAGGCCTTGATGAGCATGTAAGTTCAAATATAACGCTATAGCTTTCTTGGAACATAAAGGTTTCAATTATTTTACACACACACACACACACACACACACAGCAAGCGAGCACACAGAACGCAGCAGGAAAGAGAACAGGAAGTATTAGCGGACATCTCACTGACGTTACATGCATGTCAGTTCGCTTATTGATTACAGTGTTACAACAGACACTCATCATTCAACATGCAAACCTCTGAGGATATGAGATCTCACTGAAGGGACTGTTCAGTGAATGAAGAACCTTTTGCTGAATATCAAATACCTTCAATACTACAACTGGAACCATATGGCCTTTTTGTGTGTGTGTGTGTGTGTGTGTGTGTGTGTGTGTGTGTGTGTGTGTGTGTGCGCGCGCGTATGTGCGAGACAAACAAAGTCGATCAGCTCTTAAACCCCCCCGCCCCCCGGCCTTGCAATTCATTCTTCCATTTTAGAAGAATTTGTTTAATGTTGCATAAAAGCCTACTGTGGGGGAGAATTGTACATACTGTTTCTAAATATTATAGATGTATTTTAGAAATATAAAAAATGAAAATGATCAAACGTTTCATTGTTGTTTATATAAATATATAAATAGATATGCAGTATATTTTTGAAAAGAAAATCAGGAACTAACCACCATAGCCCGTGTCATGTGTCTCACTGAAATTACATTTTTGGAAGGGACATATGTTTGTTTTATACTTTATGTATCAGTGTTATCACTTGCTTTGCTGTATGTGTCTGCTGAAATGATTCATGTTATGTGTGTGTGTTTTTTGTCAAATAGAGATCATTTGTTTAATTTATTTAACTACTATAGTTTTGCTGTAGGCCATATGAAACATTCCCAATGTTTTGTTTTTTTTATATATATTTTTGCAGTCACTATGATGTCCAAATGTGTTATTTCAAATGTTCTCAAGTATGAATTCAAATGCATATGATGGTGATAATAATTCATGTTTAAATACATGAAGCTGTCGACACAGATAGACCACATACAGTATAGTGCTTTATGTCATTCACATTTCACTTATGGCATGAGATGATTGTAATAGTATTACCATGACAACAATAAAATATTTATCTAGATTAAAATCTGATTTTACTGCTCATGCTTGGCTGTAAAGCCAATCAGTGAGGACTGCCCTTCAAATTCCTTCTATTTTTTATTTTTTATACTACCACTGGGAGTTGCCAAAGTGAGGCGTTTTCAAATCCTAAACATATAGAGGCTTTAAAGCTGCTATAATCAATATTTTCATATTAATTATGGATCAAATGACTATGTGCATTGTAAAAGGGGTCGCTTGTCATGACCAGCCCGCAGATAATTAGCACGTGACTCTGCACTTCCCCTCTACAGAGCATTTTAGCATCTTTTAACTCATTTTTTTGGTTCACTCTCACCGATCTCATCAACGTAATTTTCAGATGCAGATGAAAAGGACGCATCACATAAAGATGTAATATGTGTCAAGACATTTTAAGACACATTACTAATCGTTGATACAAGTTAGTAGTCTGGTATATCAGCATTACACTAATTGTGTGTTCTGGCTGTCCTGAACAAATGTGTGGGTGGGTACACACACACATGCTGCCCTCCTGCCCTGACCCAGGGTTCATGGCATGTTTATGTGAGGTTAATGTGCTGTGATAGGACTGCTATTAGAAGCTGTTTGATGTGTGCATGTGGTCTGCCACAAACAAGGCGGCTGCTCTGCCAGTGTTATGTCGACCCTGCAGGAAACAAACAGGAAACCAGCGTCAAGGGATCCTTTAGATGTACAGGAAATGACAGTTAATTGATTTGTTATATCAACAGGAAAAGAAAGCTAATTGACTTGTTAGTTTGTGCTTTGATTTAGGAGTGACTGTGCGCTAGAAGAGGCCACAGAGGTATGTGTATAACTTATGTGCACGAGCAATGTTATGACAGGAAACATAAGATTTACCGGTGTAAATGAGGTGTGAGGTATGAGAGGTACTTACTAAGATGTAACTGGGCATTTTCTCTGTCTGCTTTGTTTGATTTTTTGCATTACAACATTGAACACTGCCGAACAACGCTGGTAATGTACCTCAAAATCCTGGATACATTGAGTGGTTTGTTATGTTTTTTATTTCTTGTTCTACTTTCTTCCTCAACTAAGACATGCATGCAGTGTCTAGGCAATTCCTTTGGTGAAAGGAATTCTGGGAAATTAAGTAAAATCATTAATTGAGTTTGACGGTGAAAGTTGATGCGACACAGCACATCTGTAACTTTCACTGTGCGATTGTGTGCTAGAAAGAAAATGTGCAGAGAAAAAAAGCAGACTTCATAACTAAACTCATAAGTGTAGCCAATGCAAACTGCACAAAAACATTAAACTCACATCATGTTAAAGGAGGTATGTGACTCTCAACGAGATCTTTCCTCTGCTCCATGTAACACAAAACTTTAAAAACAACAGACCTTGTAAGTCACTCAGTCATTCTATAAAAGGATAAACAAACAAAGGTGCAGGTCACTCCTCTAATTGCCTCCCGTTGAGTGCTTTTACTGACAGATGTTACAGCTCATTTACCATCAGAAACATTGCAGAAAGAATGGTGTGAATACCATAAGTCAAACTCAGTACCATAAGAGCTAACTGCAGACAAGAGACAGGAAACCAAGATCAGGACCCAGGATCAGGACACAACGCTCTCAGAAAATAAAGCATATAATCGGCTTGTCACTGGAGCAGTACCCTCTGTACCCCTCAGGTACAGCTGTTGTACCCTTATGATTTGCTCCTTATAGAGACCAGTCTTGTACCTTTTGAGACAATTTTGTATCTTAAAGCTGGGGTAGACAAAATCTGTGCAAAACCTTCCGCCTCTCTCTGCTGCCTCGTATCACTCCGCTAAGCCCCTCCCACCAAACCCACAACTTCGACCGGTAGCCGCAGGAGTCGGTTACACTGTGAAACCTTATCCCTCGTAGTGCTCACTCTCCACGGCGCGAGCCTCAGACCACGGTCCCTCCTGCTGCGACTTGTCTTCTCAAAGACGCCCCTCCAGCACTTTGTGGCTGCAGAGCAGAGCGCCCCAGGCTTCAGAGGCAGCTGCAACGCCGTCCAGCAGCGGGATGAGAGGCTAGTACACCACACACACACCACTGTCCCCCCTCAAAAGTTATTCCCCACTGTTTGTAATCATGCCTCTTTGCCCAAAGCTCCGTGTGGAGCCGGGGCGTGTTGTTTTGTACTATACGTCGCTATAGGCAAAGGGGGTATTGGAAATTTTTCACAAGTTGCAGGAGTTTCAGCAGGATTTTCTGTCACTGAATCAGGCTTTCACCATCTGAAGGGAAGTGCACGCGCATCTGCATTTGTAGCTCAGCCAATACGAACGCACCGTTTCTCTGAAATAACCAATGATTGGTCAAAGTCTCCTGTCACGGGATAGATTTTCTGAAGCCTGAAAGCAGAGCCAAGGGGATGGGCAGAAGTAGAGGTTTTCTCTCAGAACACCTGAATTACAATATGCTGGATGGTTATTATGGAATTTTTTTGGCATCATTATGAAATGATGCCAAAAAAATACTTCCTACCTCACCTTTAACAGTACAAAAATGGACCTTTAAAAAGGGAACAGAATTGGCTTTCATATATATATACATATATATATAAACTGAATCAGAATTTATTAAATCCTCGCAATGCAGTACATCTATGACAGATACATCTCTGGCGGCATACTTGACATTGTTGACTTTTACTTCAGATTGTTGGATAGCTTTGTCTGTAAAATCTACATCACAGAGGTTGTGATTGACTGTCAGGGCTCTCTGCAGGTCCACAGGTAAAGATAAAAATGGAGTGGTCACACTTTTTCCAGGCACCTTTTCAAATTCACCCAGCATACTCCCAAGAAAACTCCCAGCATTGTCTGAACTGGTGTCTGTTGCTCAGAGTTGTAGCTATGCTCACAAAATTTCGGCAGTTATGGACAACCATTTTAAAGAGGACATGAAACACTAGAGCGGTGTCTCAATTCAGGGGCCGCATCCTTCAAAGGACGTGTGACCTTCATAGACCGCGAAGGCCGAACCAAGCGTTGCTGGTCTACAGAGGATTTTATTTGCATCACGAGATGAACCCGCCCTTACCCTTGCGTCACGAAGGGCTGCTCCCGTCACCTAGCAACCTTGACAGCTGCACTTGACAACCGGCACACAGCTACCACAGCAAAATTAGTCAAATGGAAATGGAGATTGTATTATTATTTTATTTATTGTACCATATTTTCGAGGAAATGGAGATACTTTACCACCGACGTCGGCGTGTGATGTATCTCAGGCTGAGAGAGGACCATGGCCAGGTAATACAAATACAGTACAACAATACAAATATTGTACTTTTTACTCCACTACATTTAGTTACCAGTTACTTCGCAGATTCAGATTATTAATACAACATATAAAGTATATATATATTATTCTGAAAATGGGCCATTATGCAGTTTCGCTTTTGGTAATTTAAGTATATTTTGATGCCAATACTTTTGTAATTTTACTTAAGTAAGATTTTCAATGCAGGACTTTTACTTGTAACAGAGTACTTTTACACTGTAGTATTGCTACTTAAGATCTGAGTACTTCTTCCAACACAAAAAGCTGTGTACATTCAGCCAACAGTAACGTTAACACTAGCTAGTTAACAGTTAACATAGTTTATGGCTAATGCCATTTAATTTTGACAACATCATTTCAGATTATAAATAACCCAGATAGATATAGATAGATAGATATGCCTCATCTGCCTTTAAGCCTTATCTATCTAACCTCACCACACTTAATATCTAGCTATTGCTACAGTTTTTCTGCTCCTTTCACTAAACCAGCCCAGACCCCTGTACTGCAGGATAAACCTGAGTGTTCCTTTGCTAGACAGGTTTTTAAACCAGCAGGACACACAACCTGATTTTCAGCTGAGCAGGGAGGCCCTGGCAGTGCTGCTGGACCTTCTCAACCAGGAACGGAGACACGGATGGTGTGCCACAATTGAGGCCTGGGTCAGTCCATGACTTGAGAGTGCTCTGCCACAGCCCACTGTACAGGGGTTCACTCTACCCTCCTCCAGGGTACTTTGGCCTTGCAGACGGAACCACACCCTTGTACCTCACGTAAGTAATCACTTAACAGGATTATTTTTAGAATACTGAGGAAGAGTAAATCAAACAGGATGAATTATTTTTTCAGAAGGTATACCACAATTATTTTTAACATTTAAGTAAAAAAAGCTATGATTCCTATTTATTTTAAATGTTTTGTAGAAGAATTTTGCCTGTTTAAATATTTTGTGGTGAGATTTCTTATGTCAAAATATGGTTGTGAAGTAGTCTTTTGTATGCACTGTCTTTTATCGGGGCCTCTTTCTGAAAACATCTTAGTGAAATGGCAGCCATCGATTGACTCAGCCCTGCAAACCCAGTCGATGGACGATGTGTCATGATATGTGGTCTGGGTCCGTTTTCTGTTTTATTTTGTAGTATGGTTGCCTTGGTTGTTTTGTTTTCCTGTCTTTATGGTTGCTCTGGTCCTGATTGTTTTCACCTGTGGTTTGTTGCGCACCTGCCTCTGATTACCCTCGTTTGCTCTCCCCTATTTGTACTGGTCCTTTTCCTTTGTTCCCTGTCGCATCATTACCCTAAGTTACGTGTGCCCTGTATTTTCTGTGTTTCTGTGAACTTACTTTTGAGTTTAGTGTGGATATCGGGAGTACTGCGTGTACTGCCTCTTAGTTGGATATTGGTTCCTGTGTGTGGACTGTATTCCTGTGCTTGTGACTACCAAACCTGAACCAAGACTCTTATGTGTTTGTCAAGTTGTCTACCTGCGTGTACCTGTATATAGTTAATTAAATCTGTTAAAACCTGCTTTGAGCATCCTCTTGAAGGGACCTGATAACCACAAAACTGAGGAAAAGAAGACACAGACACATCACAACTGACTTACAAGAGCTTACAGATTTGTTTAATCAAGGCACTAGTGGACCACCCCTACCCCAAAAAAATCTCACATTTCAACCTCTAAAACCTCTACACAATCTTTAATTCAGGTATTTGTTAAACTTGGACAGTTATCTGGGATAGCCTGCAATAATTAAACCAGATCAGTCATGATGTCCAAATTGCAGCTATAACCATGTTAAGTGTGTCCCTGCCTTAATGTATGAGTCAAAACCTAAGTGGCTCATACATTCTACTGAGCAAAAGTAAATGAGACACGAGGCTTTAGACAGTTGCTTTTTTTTTGTGCAACTCACGAAGAAGATGTGGGAAGAAGATGGTTCTTTGTTGTCTAGTTTTGTTTGCAGATGTCTGGGGAACGTTGGGATGTCAAAACTAGCAGGCAGTCTCACACTAGCTCCATTGTTATAATATAGCAGATTTTGTTTTCTTTTAATTTAAAATACACAATTTACATTGCTATGACCCTACCAGTTAGTAGGCTACATACCAATAAGTAAAATGCATTTACAGTCTTTCATGACATTTTTTTTTGTTTACAGAAGGTATTCCTTGTAACGGGTCAGGTATGGAAATTTAGGAAGCATTAAAACAGCAATGTCAAGTAGATTGCTGCCATTCCTCTGGAGGCACATGCTCTACAGTCAGTGTTATTACTGGCTCTTTCCGCTTGCACACAAATTGATTGAATTTTACCTGGTTCTTGAAAGATCCTTGAAATAAGTATGTAAACATACTCTATGTGAGGCCACAATCAGCCGTTTCAACATCCACATCATTATCTGAAAAAAACTAAAGAGAGGGAGGTGAAGCAGCTGCACACTTGACTAGAAAGTAGTCAAGACAAACTCAGCTAATTTAACTACGGAGATAACATTTATGTTCTCTCAAGGGATACCTATCCACACAAAATTAAAATTTGGTAACATTCAGTGTGTTTCCTCCACCATATAATCTAGATCAACAATTTAAGCAACCCACACCCCACAAATGCATTAACAGTTAAATTACCACCACTATCACCCCCTTTCAGTTACTTAGCTTCCCATGCAAAGCCAACATTAACTTTACTCCATTTTTGTATTAGTTTGCAGGGAAAGATGTTAACTAGCAAACTACATGCTCCATTTAGCTATTTGCGCTGTTTTAGTTAGCTAGTAGGTGGTGGTGGGGAATTAGCAAACGTTAGCAATGTTGACCAGCAAGCTACAAGCGCCATTTTACATTAACCAAACTTAGTGAGCTGTATGTGCAATTTTACATTGGCTAGTAAAGTCCAAACACATATATTCACCAATCAAAAGTAGCGAGCTGGCGATCTCTGTACACCTCTCCAATAATTACAAAATGGAAAGTTTTTTTTTTTAAATAATAAGATAATGGTGTATGCCCCCGTGAGCGCGCACAGCTCTTTCCTGCCTTGCAATGCCTCTGCAGCAGGCAGGGCAGACAGAGAGCAGCTATCTGAGACACAAAAGGGCGTGAACAAACTCACTTTCTCCTGATTAGTTAGTCTGAAAAAAAATTTTTTTTGGCCTTCAAAAAAACCCTGATCAGTAGACAATTACTTTGATTCCTATTTGAGTGATATTTTTTTGGTGCTGTTTTACTTCCCCGCTCCTTGCTGTGTTCCACGTGTAATTTAAACTTGTAAAGCCTGTATGTTGATAACAGGTGAGTCTAATTCCAGACTCAAACCCAGGAGGAGTTCAGTGAACATGACAGACATGAGTTAGCTGGAGGATAGTCTTTCAACCAGAATCCCTCGGGTCAACATCACCTTTGCATTACGTGCACATGAAAATATGCTCACACACAAAAGTATAATTGAAGTAGATAGGTGAATCTGTTCCATCACATAACATAGAGCTTTTTTAGCATCTGTTACTACACTAGCTTGTGGGATTTTTGCTCTCATTATCCCCTCATTCATCTCAATATGAAATAAATATGCTCTTGACAGACATCTACTCCTTAAAACACAATCGAATAAGAAAACGGGTCTTATAAAAACACACCACACTGGACTGGAGGTGCGGTTGCCAGACTGGACAAAGTAAACCTGTAGGAATTGAAAGCAGATGTCCATGCAGATGTCTGTTTCCTGTGGAGCACGACACTAGGTCATCTTATGTAGTTTATGTCCTCTTGATAATTCTGGAAAAACTGGAATTGTCCGTTATTTGTTGGTGCTTGCCAGTATAGCTAAAGTCCTCATTAAAAAAATATCAGTTCCTTTCTGAAAAATCTGAAAATCTCACCTTGTGATGCCTAACTGCATTTAATGAAAGACAGAACTGGTGGACTGTAGAATGACTGATTTTGTTTTCTGTGATGATTTCCCATTTTAAAAAGAGGCACTACAATAAAAATAAGTGTTTACATCAAAACATACATTTAACATACATATGATTTCTAAGAATAGAAATACTTCCTGTGAATCTGTTCACTACCTAATTTTGACTTCTACCTGCCATTGACCCAATCCAGATTAATCATTAATTCTCACCTTTTTATTGCAAAGACATACAGTAAATACTAATTATACTAATTATTACCAATCCATTGAAACATTCATCCACCCCATTATGCTTTCATCCAGCCATGTATACAGCCATTTCCTCTGTGCATTTTGAGCCACAAGGTCAAATCACTTTCCCATTGTTAAAACAAGCCCAGCATGTTATTGTTTATCTGATATAGCACTGGTCAATCCCTCACAGTCTTGCACAAATAAGCCCGTTTGTAGAGTAGGTCTCACTGTGACTATTATTACTGCATCGGTCTAAGAGTCATAGCAGTGTGTTAACCGAGACTCTTTGACTGACTCCTCTGTATATTTATATAGTAAATCTCCTTGGGGGTATATATAATATGTTATCAGTGCAGGTTAGAGCTTTGACCAATGGGAACTCATCGGTGTTCTCTATATTAGAAATCACTCTATTCTTGGATTGTCTATCAACATTTTAACACGGCGGAGAACAAAAGGAGAAATGATGTATGTTTTGTCACTGCTCTTTCTTTATTTGTTTCTTCCTTTCCCCATCTATGCCATCTCTTATTGTCTTTCTTTCGTTCAGTCGCTGCCTCATCTCTCTTCATGCTTATACTTTCTTCATTCTTCAGTCTCTCTGAAGACAATTATTGTATGTCTTAATAGACAACTGACAACTGTGATGGATGATGATTTTTTTCCCCCTACATTTCCACACATGGTTTCTACAGCCCCAACTAGAAATCATTAGTTTTCTGCCATATACTGTAGCATCCAATGTTGGTATACTTTCACAGGGGGAAGAAACCTGCAGGATGGTGGCGCATGAGGAGTTTTAGAGGCCATTCATCACCTTTAAACGTGAATGCTACATCACACCGTATGTGCTGCGAGCTGAGGTCCCAAGAATCCTTCATGTCTGCTGGGTCTCCCAAACGCTCGGTGGATTGAAACGTTACTCCTCCGTGTGAAACTGCCCACAGAAATACTCAAAACTTAAGGAACTTATTAGTCTCAGTGAGTTCAAAGCAGTTGTAAGGACAATGGAAGATGCATATATTGGAAATATTCAGGGCTTTGATTATGTTGATTGCAGAGGTCTGTGCATCTGGTTCTCCTCTGTTGTCCCCCTGTCTGTGCTCTGCACTTTCCCATTAAATCTTTTATTCTGAATGATTATTAGTTATTACCATAGTTAGAAGGTACATTATTACAACTGCCTATTCTAAGGACCGGGACTAGGATTTTAGAATAGGAAGGGCTTACTCTAGAGGGTCCATCAACATCCTCCCAGAGTAATATATATATATTAATTCTAATTTTAAATTGTTAATACAAAAATCTGTTTTTTTTTAATGGCAGTGGAGTCAAGACAGTCCCCCTCAAAATGTCATAACATTGACATTATTCAGTAAGCAACCTGACAAAGAAATGAAACACTGCCACCTGCTTGTGTAGGCCATGACATGAAGCCTTTCAATGGGAGAATGAATGAAGTCCATATACAGAACTCCACTATCAATTATCTAAATAGCCATTCTGTCTCTATAACTGAGTAGTTTTCGTATACGTTAAACATTAATATAAAATCCTGTCCTGTGTCTTTTTGTTTTTTCTTAACACGGTTTAGTTTTTCATCTAATTACCAGACCTTTTTTTTTCCACAGAAGACATTTTGACATGTCACAGTAGGAAAAGCATAGGTGTAGATAATAAAATGAATGATGAATTCCATTCAGCGGGCTTCAGTTTCAGGGTTCTGTTGTGCATGCTGTCCCACAGTATTGGCTTAAAACACCTGAATAGAACAGAGCTATCGTTAACATTATTAATAACACCTGTGCTTTTTTGACTATGATAAGTCAAAATGTCTGCTGTGAAAGAGGCATTATTGCCATGAGGAAATGAAGTTCCAAGGAACCTCAAGGGTTGAATTATTAGCATGTTTTCTATTCTGATGACAGAAGCAAAAGTGCAGTATAAGTCTGCACCATGCAAAAGACAAACTTGCACTATGACAAGCTAATACTAATACTAATACTTTTGTTCAGTGTCTAAAATACATGGCATTCACCTTATATTGAGTCTTCAAGTATGAACACTGTTGGTGTATCATGCTGTGGTTAGTCTGTGTTTCGTCTCTGTCCATAGTTGAAGAGTGTTGGTGAGATGTCTCTCAGTGCCTCTCAAGGTTGGTCTGCCTGTGATTGTCAGCTTATAAACAAATGAACCATTTGTGTGCCGGCACTGCACCACAGGGTGTCACTCAGTTACAGCCCGGGTCAATGGATCACATTCATGGGAACGATTTGTTTTTTGGGGGGCGTGTTATTGATAGAAGGAAGCCCACACTGCGAGCTCGAACTTGGAGTCATAACACACACACACGCTCGCACACGCACACACACACACACAGAGTCCAACTGGACCCATAACAGTTCTTAGTGGGTTTGGCTGATATCCATTTTCACCCTCAATATACTTTAACCCTCAAACTAAAAGTTACCCCCCTCAGAGGTTCTCATATTCAGCTTCAGGAATGTGTGCTCATGGTCATCACAGTCACTGGGAGGGAGAATGCTGATGCTAAAAGGTCATGATGACTAAAAGGAGTGGAGTTAGCCATACAGTTCTCAGTCACCCATGCTTTAGGATGCAGTTATTAGTCGATTATTTTGCTTTGTATTATATTACATCTATATTACATTACATTGCATTACTGCTAACACTGGCAGCTATTACTCTGTTCCGTGTTAAAGAAAGACTATGCAACTTTTTAAAGAAGAAATAACATTCTTCTTCTTCCATATGAAAAGTTGAATTTATAAGAAATAAAACAAATCCTTACTCAATTCAATACTCTCAGGAGTTTTTGCTGCTACATGCCCAGTAGCTTATGGTGGCTAATGTTAGTGAATTTAAGCTAGATATTGTTGCCTCTATAAATGTTACACAATGGTTTAGCATGAACCATTATCCTGTAACTTCCACTTGTGGCCACAGTTGCCCCTGTTCAGCGAAAGTTACATAAATTTGCTTTAAACCAGCTTCACTTTGTACAAGCGCTGCAGAATTTTTAAACTTCCATTGTTATAATTCATTATTGTGGAATTCTGTAACTTGCATTCTCCAGTATATCAATTTGTTTTTAACTGATACTTTGTTTACGTTTGCATTTTTATTGGTTCAGCACCGACATTAGATGGCAGCGTCTGTATCACAAACATGTACACCCCCCAGCTACAGAACAGCAGCATGAGAGCAGTGTGAAATGTAAAAGATCAAATTGTGTTCAAGAATGATACTTAATAAAAAAAAAACACAAACAAAAACAACCTCTCTGTGCTTAGTTCACCTGTAAGGTTTTAAGAGGGTTTATTCTTTGTTCCATTATCTTCAAATATTTACTGTCACACCACAAACAGTTCAGCACCACAGAATGGGCATCAATTTGTCAGTAATATTAAATTAGACTGTTAATCCAAAAAAACAATGAAAATAAGCAAATGTACAAATATGCACATTCCAATATAGGCACAATAGAAATACACTGAAAGTGACACAATAACTACCTTTAATATGAACGCTTTTCTGCTGGGCTGAGATAAAAGGATACAGTATGTAAACAGCCGCAGTACCAATGGGAAAATACAAGAAATAATATGCTTAATGAAAGTTATGGTAATGGCAGTAAGAGATTGGGGGGATTTCTGCATGTGAACAATTAATATTAAAGTAAAATCTTCAAATAAATCAGAAAAAGACTGATTACAGCAGACTGAGTTCTGTGCATTTACTGTATGTTAATAGCTCTGCACTAAAATTGTGAGCAATACTGCCCTCTGGCTGTGTGCTGACGTACTGTGTTTCACTTGACTGACACCTCTCCATCAGGCCTCTCAGCAGATAAAGCTCTTGCAGCCTCCACATCCTGAGCCGGGTAGCAGGTGATAGCCTTGTGATTCAGCCCATCAGGCAGGTCTCATTTCTGAACTTGTGTTGTATTTTGTTGTACAGCTTTTGACAGCTGTGGAGCTTCTGGGCAACAGATTTCTCTGATCCTGGACCACAGCCAGAGCTCAGGCCAGGACTACATTATGGCCAGTGGAAAGGGGAGAGATGAAGGAAGCGAGAAAATACATTTATAAGGCATTTTTTGACCACATAAAAACAGCCAGGTGATTAGAATTAATGTAAAAACATAATACAATTATTTAGTATTAAGACTGGGACTTTTACATGTTAAAGAATAATGGTAACAGTATAAGCGCTTTTTCTGGAGTTATTTTGCATTTCTGCATTTGGGGTGTGTGCTTTATTTAGAACACAAGAAGTAGGAGAATTTTCTCTTAATCCAAAAAATACAATAAAATAAAAAAAAAGTGTAAAGTTGCATAAAATGGAAATAATCAAATAAAGTACAAGTACCTCAAATTTTAACTCATGTACAGTATTTGACTAGGTGTCCACCACTGCATAAAACGTATACAAATACTAAAATATAATATTAAATTAATTACAACAATCTTAACCGTAAAATCAAATAAAGGCTATGATCTAGCTAATACAGTTACGAGATACAATAAATTCACTAACTTGGAATGAAAATGTCAGGACCTAGAGGTCAAAACTCCTTGGAGCAATAGCACAGAGACAAAAGAGAGATTGTTGTTTTTCGCAGCTTGGAAAAACATCTGACGTGCTGTGTTGAGGGGATGGACCTGTCAGTAAGTGTCAGCAAAACTGGATTCGGCTGTCTTCCCAAAGTGCCTGCTTTCAAACAGAGAGACTGCTCTGCTTAACTCTAAAACAATCTTAGTATTTTTTTTGGAGTTAACAGTTAGTTTGAAACACTAGCTGTACAATGTCTTATAAAGAGACATCAGTCACATGACAGTGTAGAATTTGTTTCTTTGTTCCAAGGTCAAAACTCAGCAGAAATGTGTCAACTTACTTTCTTATACATATTTGTAATTACCTACCATTTTCTTCACTTGTACATTTTTTGTGTGTCAGTGCTCGAGGGTGGGAGCGCCTGAAATCAACGCACAGATCTGTGGTTGAAAGGCTGCATCTTTCCTACAGTCTTTAAAAATGCTCTCTTATTTTCATGCTCCATATTTTCCACAGATAAAAATCCTAACAAAGATTACATAACATCACATAGACATATTTATATCACAGCCACATTGGAGTTAATTAACAACCTGTTTCAGCTATCTTAGACATCATCCATACACATAAAATGAGCAGTTTGCATATAACACATATAAACAAAATTATTAATCCTCTATAGTCCATCTATAGTCTCACATATTGTAGATCTATGTCAGGCTATAAAATCCTGGTTCTTCATGCTAAAGAAACAAACATACCTTATCAGGTTAGCTTATAGTTTATAGGAACTTACTCTGGACACATCTATTTTAGCAACTAGTAATTGGATTTATGCCTGGTGGCAAAGGGGAAATCTGCACTTAATAGCAAGATGAAGAACTGGATACACCAGTGTGACATCCAACAGATTATGTGGCCTTTAGAGGTCTATAAAGCTGGAAACCCAGGAGATAAATATATGGGCCCACTGCATCTGTGGACGAATGTATTAACATGCATTATACATTTGATATATTATGCATGATGTTTATGGCCTTTACAGTATCATTTTTAATGCAAAGGCTGGAATAAAATGATGTATACTTTGGTTGCATCACTTGAATCTGGAAAAGCTGTCATATTGAACATTCTGTTAACAGCATTGCACTCAAAGTAAAATCACTGTAGAAGCTACTCTATACTCCTTCTCTTCTAGAAAGATTATATTGTAACAGGTAATTTCATGTATATCATTTGTCATCATGCACAATACAAGGGCCCTGGAACTGGAGCACCTGAGTTGAGCGCAGCCATCATTTATGTAATTAGTCACACCTGTGCTTTTCATGCTGTGTCAAGTCAAAATGTCTGATGGGAAAAAGGTCTTTCATGCTTTGAGATAAGCACAACAAATATAACACGATGAAAAAAAAAAAAGTCATTTGGATGGTTTTCACTGCAGTTTGTACATTTTAATTACAGGTTAGAAATAACAGAACCAACTTTCTATTAGGGAGATGTAATAACTTCAGAGTTTTAGAAGAATTACAGGCTCATTGTAACACGGTACTCGAGAGATAAAGGGCACACAAGACAAATTAGACAAGATGTATACAATTCTGCACCAGTATCTCTGGCTCATATTGGTCTTTAACACTATAGCACTGTAAACATTTTGGGAGGAATCCTACAGTTAATGCACATAGTGTGTTAGAACAGGAAAATGTAATGTCAGAATTACATCCTTACAGTTGTTATAATGTTTTAGATATCATTTTTAGAATGATATTAGAATGTTTCTTATGAGTCCCATGTGATGGCATGGACAAACAACGTATTTTGTCATCTAATTTGGAGGACTTGTTGGATAGCTGCTTTATTCTCATTAAATTAGGTTACCTTGGCAGAAAAGTCATCAGCATAGCTTTGAATGGCACAGCACAGTAGATAAAGGTGTGTTTTACATTCATTTTGACTTAACATAAGTACTTGTATCTGTCTTACTTATATATTTTCTTTGATATATTTTAGATATAGTCATTTTCTGCTGCTGCAGTGGATTTCTCCATGAGAACTATTTTCATATTTTCTTTTAAAAGGGCATTGAAGACATTTTATATTAGGTAACATAAATTCTAGTATTCAGTAGAATCCTCGGTACAGTCATCTAGAGGGTGAAAATTAGGTACCAATTTCAAGGAAATGACTAACCTTGGGGGAGTAAAAATATTTTAATAAATAGAGGCCTTCAGCAGACAGGCTTAGTTTTTTCCCCCTATGGAATCATTAGAATTCATAAGACCAAAGGGATACTGTTTTCATCAAGACCAAACCAGACTGTCTGTACGCATTGGTATAAAGTACCCACTCCCCATTCTTTATATTCTGCACAGTGCCTTATTTGAGACCCTTGGTGGAATTGATGAGGAGGAGAAAAGTTAGCATAACTGCAGCATAAAGACGTTCATATTGTCCCTGTTCTCAGATGGATTCAGATGAACACATTACTCTCCATAGGTAAAGAGAAGTAACTCATCCATAATCCAGATATACTGAAGTTAAATCTGTTAGTGTGTAATCTGCAGCATTTGGTTTGCATAAAACTCACTCAGAGATTATTTGTCACTGCAGTTTTCTGATGTTTTCCCTTACTGTAGTTCACTGTTTGTATTCATCCACCTAACCTGTATTCATTTGCCTGATGCATGACTGGAAAATAAACTATACAGGTACTGATGGAAACGCAGCAACATTTCAATCACTTACGGCCCTCGAGATGCAGACAGCCACCACATTCGGATTTCTAACCTTTTTTGAAACCTGGAAAATGCCTGTTAGCCTGTTAGCACAGGGCTGAGGATTGGGATTTGTACCTGAGATGTAAGGTTACTGGCTTTACCAACATCTAAGTGACACAGAGAGACTAATGCGCACTTTTATATCGAGCAGGCTGGACTTCTGTAATGCTCTCCTAACTGGTTTACCCCAAAAAGTTATAAATCAGCTACAGCTAATTCAAAACTCTGCGGCTCGAGTGCTGACCAGGACCAGAAGGAAAGAACACATTACATTGGTTTTAAAGTCCTTACACTGGCTGCCTGTCAGTTTCTGTATTGATTTTAAAATTCTTTTAATTGTTTTTAAAGCACTTCATGGTCTTGCACCAGCATATATGTCTCACATGCTTATGGTGTACGAACCAGCACGGCCCCTCAGGTCCTCCGGCACAAGTGTGCTAGCTGTTCCAAAGTGCAGGACTAAAAGCTTTGGTGAGGCAGCTTTTAGCTTTAATGCTCTGAGCCGCTGGAACAGTCTGCCTGAGGATCTGAGGGCAGCTGGAGGTGGGGAAACGTAAACTTAAAACCTACCTCTTCAGCCTGGCTTTTGATTAAGAATGTTTTATAGACATTACTTGCTTCATTTTACTCAACTACTTTAATGTATTTCTGTGGTAAAATCTTATTCCATTTATTTTATCCGTTATTTTATTATTATTTTATTATTGTTGTTTTTGTCTTTTTAATCGATTTAATCTAGTTTTTAGTCTAGCTTTTATTTAACTGTATTTATTTCCTTAATTTTTCTTTATTATTGTTGTTATTACTATAGCTTTTTAAGTCTATTTTATTACTTTTGTATCACTTTTATTTTCTTGTGTGCATTGGTCTCAAATTCTTAAATTGTTTTTTGTTGTTGTTGCTGTTGTTTTTATGGTCTACACTTGTTCTGTCTTATTATCTTATCATTTGTGAAGAACACTGAACTGCACTTACCTGTATGAAAGGTGCTATACACATAAAGTTTGATTGATTGATTGATTGAACATCCTGATTTATACCTCTCAGTGTAAATGCAGCAGGGGAGTGAACAGAAAACACTCTGTCTTGGTCTTATTTTCTGATTTTAAAATGTCAGTATATCTGTCTCCTGTAATTTCCCCCTCCTTGTCTCTCCCACCATTAAGTGTACTAGGGCGGCACACAAACACACACAGAAACACCCATGCACACATGCCCCTCTGCCTTTCCTATGCCCCGCACCTGCCGCCATCCCTTGCACTGATACTGCAGTGGTTTTTTAAATGAGTATCTATTAAAATGTCATTATGAGAAATGGGGAGTGATGTTGTCCCTGGCAGGAGTTTATTGGAAAGTAAATGTAAGCGCCTATACATGGAGCACCTCATTAACCCAGTGGATGTTTACAGCCCTGCAGCACGGAGGCACGGGCAGGGGTTGAGGCCTTGCTCATCTTAATAGTGTCTCAGCTGATAAGGCTAACTCTTCTCCTATCCATACCTGCACTTTTAACGGGACTTATTCTACCACTAATGATCTTTATTGATTCCTTCAGGGTGGCTGTCTTTTGCTCAAAACCCCCAGAAACAGAACATAGACAGCCATAGAAGAGCACCGCTGGAGCTGGCAGGGATAGACTGCCTTGCTCAAGGGCACTTCAAGGGTTTCTAGTCACTGATTGAAACCAAGCTGCAGGTTCATCTGGGACAGGCTACGGTCATCACTGCCCTGACTAACAAGAACAAAGAGGTACAAACTAAAAATAAATATTTCGTCTGAATTCAAAGGAGAATGGATGAATGCCCACAAAACAATGATGATAGGATGATCAGTTTTGCTTTTTTTTTTATCATTACTGTTACCAATTATGGCTTTTACACAAGACAAGTACCTGGTCTTTACACCTGCACTACTGTGGACTCCTCCTTTGTGTGTCGGGCAGGAGGGGATCATGAATTAATCAAATCTCATTCTTCCACTGATACATCTGCCAAATACAGACTTTCTTGTGCAAGAATTGCATCAAATGAATCTGCAAAACCAGCACGAATAATGCAGAAGTGGAGCAAAAAATAAAAAATAAAAAAAATTAAGCAACATCTGTGCAAAACTGGTCAAGTGCCACAAACTGATTATCATTTTGCTCACACTGAAATCATCATAACAGCTGCCTCAGCGACAGTAAAATTGCAATACAAGGAGTACCAGCACAGTGGAATCAATGCTCCTTTTAATTCTGTTAACATTGTTTTGACCAACGACACAGAGGCACAGGAGTAATATTAGAACAGGTGACATACATAATCCCCTAGCTGCTCACTGTATCCACGTTATATAATATCTGGGCATTGAAAGAGTTGATAAGCCACCTACAGTAGAGCGGGTAATCACAATAAGAAGCTCCTGCAGTGGGAGACTTATTGGATCTTATCCCTCCATACCTCGTCCCCTCATGGTTTAAATGATGACTTTTATATTAAGCCCTTCTTGTAGACACATCCTATTATTATGGCCTATATATTTGTTTCTAGTGCCTCTGACACAAATAATCCTAGCCTAGGTATATTTTTGTCCTTTGTCTTTTTTCTGATTCCCCCTAGGATCTATATGTCTTATATGTCTTAGTCTATTTATACAGACTATCTAATATCTGACACATTATTTATGCTTGTTGCCTCCTAGTGTCTTGTTAACCCAGGGCGCCCATCTTATTACTTAAATAAGTGTTTGATAATTTTATTGTATCTTTTGTGATACTGATTCCTACAGATTCGAAGTTTGTGCAAGACTCCTTTGAATGATATTATTCCATATATTTCATTTCCTTCCTGAGGGTATTTGCCTGAGGAAGACCTGTAGTTGGTCGAAACGTTGCTAATAAAATTAGCTCCCTTAAATTAAGGGAGCTGTCAGTCCTTGTATTTAAATACATTTCATTGATTTTTTTTTAATATCCAGCACCTACCCCACTGAGGTTTTGTGGATGAGCACACGACTACTCTAACTTACAGAGTTCAGCTACAGTAACATTTTTGTGCAGCAGCTGTCTGTTATAAATTGAGAGTACACTGACATGATAAACATGTTGTATAATAGGGAAAGTAAAACATTTTTGTGATCCCCAAGTTGCTGAGCAGACAGAATGGAAAATGTATCACTTTCATATATCATATTTTGTGGTATATCATATATCATAGATGCCCTGTCTTAGATATGACATAGATATGAATAATGTGAGTAATATGAGCTTTAGATTTGCAATACACAGTAGAACAGCAGCTCAGCACTTTACATGTGTGTAATTAAAGGACTGAAGAATAGAAAATAACTTATATATGACAATTATGTGGTAAATGTTTGCAAATAAATTTAAATATATTCATTGGGAAACTATTTTATTTCTGCTGAACACCACTCAGAGGACAGTTTTGGTCAACATCCACCATCTCACTATCCTAGAATCAAAGAAAAATGTTGCTAAAAGCAAGAGAATAATCTTGTTTGGATAAGGTGCATTAACCCAAACTCCAGTCACAATTTGGACACATTGAACAAATAATCATTAAGCATGCTACATTTCACCAAGCATTATGACTTGATGGGATACATTAAACAAAGCGCCTTGTCTAAAGTTGATGTTTTCTGAGTTTTCCCTTTGTAATGCTTCAGCTGAACACAACATTGTTCATTAAATTGTCTGTCACTCCAGTTAACTGCATGTATTGTGACTAAGATTGTGGAGTAGGAAGCACAACATGGCAGAGAATACTGGCAGTCGCACAAGGATCAAGTGAAACCTTTGCAGTATAGCCTTCTCGAGACATTTCAGCTCTTTCCTTTAGGCTGAATCCATCACCTTTTTAAAAGATGGATGGCAGCGCTACCAGCCCCTCTGAAATTCCTAACCATTCTTTCCACCTCTCAAATGTTTGTGTGAAGTCTCTCCAAGTTTCCTGTCTCTTCACCTCGGGTTTTTTCCGAGCAACTGGAGATAACATTATTGAATATAAAGCACCTGGGACTGGCTCCTCACCCTGCCTAGATCAATTTCAAGTCAGAGGCTGTGAGAAAGTAAAAAAAAAAAACTCTCTGAAATCAAACTGTGAAATATCATCCTGTCCCAAAAATACCTTCAAATATAGGGGTTCCTCCTGAAAAGTCCCCTAGAATAGGATTCATTTACGAAGATACTGGAGGCATGAGAAGGCCTGCATTTGTTACTGAATTGAAGTTAGTCTGTAAATGAGTTTTCTGTGTTGAGCAGTGTGGGGTGAAGCTCTAATCATCACTTATCTTCTGCTAGATAAGGTATGTTAACACAAGAACTCGATGTGAAAATATTGTTGTGTCGTCACAGTCAATTATACTGATACTGTGTAAACAAAAACAGCTCAGCAAAATGTTATGTTGGCTTAAGCCTCCAAAACAGTGCTCGAGGGCAAATTAATAGTCTAGATGTTTCCCTGCCTGTCAGACATTAGCCTGTTGAGACAGCAATTAAAATGGAGCCTGCTATTGACTCTTTTCCTTTAAATTCTGCCTCTATCTCTCATTACTGAGACAGACACTGTTCACCAAATGAATACTGCTTTTGTCTTTATATATATATATCGTGAATGTGTGTGAGGTGAATGCACGCAGTCATTTGTCATTCTGTGACAAGTGTCTGTCGGCTCCCAAAAGATGACTGTGATGAACACTGAAGAGGGCCATAGATTCCTGTTACCTTTTGTGATTTAAAAATGCATGTTTTTACAATTACACTCTCCTCTCTCAGCCGCTCTCTGTTCCCAGTTATTCACACAAATTTCCACTAAAAGCTTCTCTTTTAAAATGAGTGCCTGGGCTTTCATCAAACCAATGCCGCCACGGTTTTGTTACCTGGCTTAATAAGCTGCCTGCACAGCTCCATGTAAATAGCTCATGATTGCATCTCGCAGCGTTGTGTCGTGCATTCATTCGGCACAAAAGAAAATTGTTTTTCTGTGATTTCAACTTGGTTTCAGAAGGACAGGAAAGGGACACATTCCAAGTGCAGTTCTTTTGTCCGTCCGGGCTCACCATGAACAGATTTCATCATGTTTTCATGGAAATCCAAATATCATGTTGAGGGATTTTTTTTTATTCTAAATGCAGCATGGCAATTTAAAAGTCCCAACTGGCAGATAGTTGCCAAAACAAACCCAGAGGAGGATCACCAACAGTGGAAAAAGAGAGATGTGACCTATCGTGGACTGTTTTGCATGCCAAGGCTACAGGAAACCATGAACACTATTATTTTAAGATTTAAGATTATAGCCAGAAATAAAATATATGTATACAAAAGAGGGATATATTTCTGGCAACTACAGAGGAATGATGCTTCTGTTGTATAATGACAAGACTTACAAGGTTAATGTTCAATATGAGAAACACATTTTATTAGCAGTAGACCAATGAGATAATCAAAAAAGTTTTAAGTGCACAAAATGAGTGACTCGTGATGGATTTATCTATTTTTATATATTGCCTCATGCCTCATTTTCTATTCACTTAACGGGTGGAGGATTTGACCCCTTACCCTCACCTTGACAGACTGACTCTATATGGGGACCTAAACAGGCCTGGTGAAAATTTTAAGAGGATGGGGAATGAAACCTCTGAGGTTGTTCTGACCTGGATATCTCATTAAGAAAAGCAACTATGAAACTATAAAATATTCAGTTCATGTTGGACAGCTTATAGCTTCAAAAAAGATCCAAGGAAAATCCAATCAATCAAAAGGAATCATTTTTCATAGCTTAATCATTTGCGGCATATCCACACAGGGTTAACCACATCCTTTATTAGACCTGATATCGCCTCCAGGGTGAGGCAAATGATTGCGTCTTGTGTTACAGCTCAAGGCTCCTCTGGTATTCAAGAGTGAGGCTCAGATAACTGACACTGACAAGGCAAAGCTGGAGCAGATGAACCTCATCGACTCCTGGAAGCATCACCGATCACAGCCGTGACAGGGCTGGAGAGGGAGGAAGAAGACTGACACCAGAACAGAGATATGGAGGTGCATGTCAGGGTTGATAGTGCCTCTGAAGCAGGTGTGGCTACCTCTGTTCAATTGATGATAACTTATAAGACCATATAGAAGTCTACAGTGATCCATGGCAGAGAAGAGAAGGCCTTTTGCTTTTTGCCAACACGTTAAAGGAAAAAAAAAATGAAGCTCTCAACAAAGCTGCCTCTAAGACTGTAGCAGAACACTAGATGGCAGTTTGACACAGAGAAGGATTGTTTTCTGCAAGCACTGTAACATAGCTGAAAGTCATTTATTACCAGTCGCTGTAATTGCTGTTGTTTGGTGATGCTGATTGAAGCCGTGTTTACCTCCCTCTAGATTCTTATCAGGTTTCGATCGTCCTGAGCCTCATTTGATTTCCAGATCTTTGCCTGGAATATTAAACTGAGTTCAGTTTGTGTGTGTGTGTGTGTGTGTGTGTGTGTGTGTGTGTGTGTGTGTGTGTTTGTGTATGCGTAAGTTTTTTGGGAATTTGGGCAACAAGACAGATGTCTGTTTTAAAATTCAAAGGTTGTGAGAAGGTTTTAGGTTTCATGTCAATCAGTCAGAAATGCTCTCCAACAGTCCTCTTCTATTCCTTTATTGCTTTTCTTAGAAACAGGAGAAAATATTTCATTTTAGTTTAATTTTACAGGTTCACAGCTCTCGCAATCGGGCTCTCGCTCTTGTACTGCAGATATCCAGTCCACATACAGTGAGGATCACTGAAAGGTGTGGTTGGGCGTGGTCAGAAGTGTGCTCTGTTGGACTTGTAATCACACCCAACAGTGATGTCACCAGGTCCTAGAGTCCACCTGACCATCACTGCAGCAAGGTGAGGAGTTAAACCACTGGAGGTCGGCAAAGACAAGATTAACAGGAGGTGTTAAAGGGAAACCGTTTTGTTAAAGAGTAAGATCCTTTTTGTTTAACCAGAAAACAAGAAACAGGAAGTCTCGCTCTGAAATCTCGTGAGAGGTTGAGTTGTTGCAGAAAGACGAAAGGATCTTACTCTTTAACAAAATGGTCTGTCTCTGTAGGGATCCTTTCCATAATATTGTCAGACACTTAGAATAACAATCTGAGCCAGTGGCAAAAACAAGCACTTTTAGTGGACATATTTTTCACCGGCGCAATTGCCTGCAAGGATTATGTTGTAGCCATTGCAGCCCGTTTGCGGATGCTGGCGGAGGCGATCTACTGGACCAATTCCAAAACTACTGGTAAGTATTTCACCATTTTAAGTCATTTCAACCCCCAAGGTCTAAAAATACTGGAGTTTCCCTTTAAGTTACTCTTTAAGTTCATATCGTAGTCATGTAAGAAAAGAAATACCATTCATTGCTCTGAGTTTGGTACAAAGGGGAAAAAAAGCTGTGATTTTTTAACTGGCAGACAAAATGAGAATCTGTCACAGTAATCACATGCTTTTAGTCTGAATGCAGTTCATATTCAGTAGTCCCTGGTCTACTCTAAACCACTGGCATAATTATCCAACAGACCCTTCAGAATAATGATAACAAGCTACGACACAAGGTCTTTGGGCTGAGCTGGAACCTGAAAATTAAAAACAGTTTTTACCCTCACTGTAAACTCCGAGGTTTGATAATGGAAGCTGTAATGGCACAACAGGAAGGAAATCCTGGAGGGACAGTGGTGCCTGAAGAACATAACAAAGAATTGATTTGCCTTTCTCTGTCAGCACTCATGTGGATGTATTAAATTAAAAGGGAAATTGCTTATAATTCAAAATATTATGAGTTTTGAGCCTTCACAGAAATGACAGCGCTCACAGAGAATTTGCCCTTGTTCCAGTCAACAAGTCCAGATATGAGTTTTCATTTGTGCCTATTCAAAATCAGCATGGAAGTAAATGAAAAGTAAAATGGTTTGTTTGCAAAATTAGATTATTGTGGAGAGATACCATTAATATGCAGATCATGATGCAGATAATTCATACTTACACCTTCCAACACGGAATATTACAGAATATAATTGTCTGTGCCTCACTCTCTGCTTTAAACAGTGTCAAGTGTCTGATACAGACTGTTTTCACCTTCCTTTCTGCTCCCTTCTTTTTAATTGGCTCACCATCTTGTGCAGTTTTGTTTTCTTAACTGATTCTTCTCTGTCCTCTACTTGTCCTTGGCATTTCTTCTCAGTCTTGCAGATATTTAGATGAAGTTTCTTGAAAAACAGATGCTGTGTAGGTGTTTTGTAACTCTTGCTCACACCTTCATGCCTTAACTTTACTCCAGCAGCTTTTTTTTCAGAAAAATCTAAGGTAACAACTTCTTTTTACAAAGAAAAATGAATTATGAAGTGCATAAGATGCCTGGAGAGAAATATAAATTCTGATGCCCATCAGAGAATCTCAATAATGCTTTAAGATCACCTAATATTTGATTCAGTAGAAGTAACAAATGAATAAAAAAATCACTCCTTGACTGGTTTATCTCTCTACCTGCTATGCAGTCTTCTCTCAGGCCTCAGAGGGATCATAGCCTACTGATAATGTTCATTTTATTCTGTCATATCTCATTTCTGCAACTATTATTATCCCTTTCTCTGATTGTCTCTTGTTTTCACCTCTTGGTTTCTCATTCATTTAGCTCTCAGCTGTTTCCTGCTGCTATGCTCAGTGTGCACATCAAGACAAACACGTCTTAATTTTCTCTTCATTTTGCCTTTTTTTTTCTCTGTATAGAGAAAAAACAGACAATCAGAGAGAGACAGAAGGAAAAACAAAACATAGAGGAGGAAAAGCACATGATGAGTGAGCTTAAAACGGATCCCTTGCAGGTATGGAGGCTTGAGGTAGAGGATAAAGAGGGCAAGACATGTTTCTGCATTAAGACCTGTTGCAGGCAGTGTTGATGCTTACAAATCTGTGAGGAGTTGTACTTCGGTGAACCCTTACCACACACGCGTCCCCTTTGATAAATGATAAGGACAACAGTGCAGCCCAAGGCCGAACGGGGGCTTTAAGCCAAATTTGATTTGGAGGTTTGGAAACATTTTTATTTCATGGTGGTGAATCCACAATTCAGAAAATCAATTTGACACTGTAATATACAATGAAATATACTGAATGTTATGTTCCGTTTTAGGAGAATAAAAATATCTAATGTAAGTTTTGCTGATCAAACCAGAATTCAAAGATTTTATTTTGTATGTAAATGAATCTACAGTACATTTCACCTCTTCAAATATTCAAAACAATGTCAATACATTCCCACCAAATTTGCTAGTACGTTCCAGTCACTCCTGCTGTAGACTGTCTGGTCATCTCCATCCAGGAGTCAGCTGTACAAATTAATTTTATGCTGCCTTTTTGTAACTCTTTGGAAATACCTGAATTACAAGATAAAATGCATGAAGAACAAAAGGGTAAACATGGGGCAAGTCAGGGTTTTATTCATTTCCATTATCAGTTTGGAGTCAGCCTGACTCAACACTCTCCGTTCTGATTTTTGTAAACAATTCAAAGTGCTGTTCAAAACTTCACTCTTTATAAAGTAACTGTCTCTCCTTTTCCCCTCCAAATAGAGTCTTTTCATCATAAACGACTACCCATAACACCTGGTTAATAGCTCAAGAAAAAGTATGAACAGCAGCAAGCATTAGGCTTAATGCAACACTTAACTAGCAGCAACTTTAACCATCACAAGCTGGAGAAGAACAAGACTAAGAATCTACAGCCATATTAGCGGCTTTTTGAGGCTGTACTTTGGCTACAGCTAAATGCAAACGTCAGCATATCAACATGCTCACAATGCTAACATCCTGATGTTTAGTAGGTATATGTTCACCATGTTAACCATCTTATTCTAGCATGTTAGCAGGCTAACATTTGCATCAAACACAAAGTATAGCTGGGGCTCATCAGAGTGTCATTAGTTTTGCAGGTTATATTAAACAAACCCAATTACTTAGGTATCATTAACTAAATATTTGGAGAAATTAGCATTTTAACCTGATTATGGCACTTGATGAAAAGTCAGGGGATCACCAGAATCAATGAGATTCATCCTTTTTGGACCATGGATGTCTGTACAATATTTCATGGCAGCAGTTGTTGAAATATTGAGATGTAAGTTCTTTGTTGTTGGTCTTTATACAGGTATGTGGTTTCACTTGTCACCTGTCGACTGTCAGATTTTGATGATGTGTACAAGTTACAAGTGGTCATAAGCCACCCCACACCAAAGGTGACCCCCAAAGGAGGAGAACTGGGTCAAAGCCTAAAACATATTGGGAGTCTATTGCTAAGGATTTATAGTACTCCTCCTTGAATGTACTTAACACAACCTTAACACCTTGTTATACCCATTCAATTTGTTTTTGCATTTACAATAATATCAAGACCTCAATGTGTAAGAACATTATTTCCAAAAGAATATATGACAAATGCCTAAGGAGCTCATCTTTGGGAAACACAGACACATCACAGGGGTTTTCCTTTGATGATAGACAGAACTTATATTAAAAGTCATTAGAAGAAGCAACAATTGAGGGCAACATAAAACAAGCTGCCATTACCGTCTTGTTTAATGGCCTGGAGCTGTTTACCGACTGAAGAGCAAAATAGAATTAATAAAAGCATCTTGTACCTCTTCCAAGACTAAATTGGTAAGTAAACACAATTTGAATGCAAATTTCTTGGCTGGTGACCACCTACTAATCAACAATAATTCCACCGTCCTATTAACTTTGGTATACAGATGAAATAAGGCTTTAGCTTGCATTTATTGGTGCTCTGATTTATTATGTAATTTTTCTTTTTTTCTTTTTGTATGTTTCTAACTGTGTTTTTGTGCTTTATGTATTGAACAGGTGCCTAAAGGCGAAGCTTAAACATCAGTGCAACAAGAAATCAGACTTCAAAGCAAGCTGGCTCAGGCTCTTGCCTTTCAATACCATGCCTGGATCCAAATACTCAGTCAGACATTTAAATGAGCTGGCATGAAACCCTATATACTTTAATTTTGTATTTCTTTTCCTATTGTGTTTAGTTTTTAATGCCACACTGGAAAGCACTTTGAGCTGAATTTCGTGTATGAATGACGCTATGCAAATAAAGTTATTATTATTATTATTATACGCATGCACTATTGTACCTGCTGTATTTATAAGGATCAGTGCACACACAGACAAACACACACACACACACACACACACACACACAGCTAGCAACCAAACACATCCTGTTTATTGTATTTTCTGTGGTGAGTATCATTAGTGACCAAAGCAAGTTCTGATACGCAATAGCAAACTGATGCTAATACAGTCAAGCCAATTAGCTGACTGTCTTGATTACATTATTTTAATGAACATTCAAAATTATGTTGTCAAGCTCTGTCTGGCCGAGCTGTTTCTGTAACTATTATATTAGCTTTAATGAGCTATGAATAGACACTGTGCTTTGGTATGTATTTCACTACAGAGTCTCTCAGGCTGAATGGCGTGAAATTCATTTATTATGAAACCAAAGTCTGTAGAGGATTGTCTGGAAGAGAGACTCCAAACAATGCCGTACAAACGTATACACAGAACCTCTAACTGCGGCAGGAAATGACAAAATAATCACACTGCAGAGTCAGCTAGGGGATTTGTTTTGAACTGGTGATTGGGAGAATGTGGCTAATGCAATGTTATGCAATTGTCACAAGTTAACAAGTTTAATTGATCTGCAGATAAACACCGTTCCACCTGGTGCACCCAGGGAGTCTTTCAGACTTAGTGACATGAAACATTATTATTACAGAAGTGATGTGTGCAGAGAACTGCATCAGAGAGCTATCAAAGGAATCATCTAACTCAGGCATGACTCGCTCTTCATTGTAAGTGTAACATCCAAGGAGAATTATTAAACAGACAGGTGGTTCAGATACGTATGTGTATGTATGTGTTCATGCTCCTTGTAAGATACTTTTAAGCACTACTGTGCTTTTGGTGAGAAGAAAGATATAATGGACCCTGCAGAGGAAATTTTCAGACATTAACTAAATACTACATCAAATGAGCCGCATTAGCATTCATTTGGAGTCGTGTTTCTGGACACCCGGATGAATTTAAGTCTAATATTCACTCTCCTTTCAGCTCTGTTTTTAGTCTCCCATAACTTGTGAGGGAAACATCTGTCTCTTTAGCTGCTAAATGCTCCATTGGGTTCACTAGCTAGTCACTAACTTTGTCTGTTAGCTGTATGATGCTGGGCAGGTAGTGTACAGTGGGTTTTTAGAGCTTTTTCACTGCGAGTGAACCAAAACAATACAGTTGCGAGCCAGAAACAGATCATTATTGGTGTCTTTTTTCACTACGAGCGACCCCCTTCACGTACAAGTAGTCAGTTGATCCATTGTTAATGTAAAAAATATTGATTAGAGCTGCTTAAATCTCTGCTATTTGGCAAAACTTCATATTTAAATTAAAGAATTAAAAATGTCACTGTTTGGTACCTTTATGTTATAAGTAGCATATGTATTATAGGTATATCCTGTATGCTTTGGCATGTGTCCGCTATGTAAGATGACTGGCCTCTCTTGTGAAGGCTTGCTATATCCAATATATTTAAATACATTTATAGTATGTCCACTTACTTTTGTTCTTCATTTAATGTCACTCTAGTACGAAAGTCTATTGCAGGATCATGGCTGAAAGACCTTTAAGGGGTTTAAAGTGCAGTCAATTTTTTGCATCACTATTCCTGTCACCATGGCAATGGGACTGGCTGGAGATCTGGGCCTTGTTCAATGTCATGCTTTGACTGTGGCATCATCATCTTGCTCCCTCTGGAAATGTTTTGTCTCTGTGCATGTGTCAACTACAGATGACAAGATCCTCCTCTTCTCTTCTTCTTTCTTCTCTGGGTGTGTGTATTCAGTCATGCTTTTTGTGTACATTGTGTCTTCATGTGCACATAACATACTTACATGAGGTTTGGGATGTGCGGCTTCAGCTTGTCCGTGAGACAAGCTCCACTTCAAAATCAATGTCCAAAGTTGAGACCCTTAGAAAACTATACTGATAACAGAGAAAGAGCTTCTACACCCAATGCATATATTCATTTTTTGAGTAGTGAATCACAAAGACAATAAAACACAATCTGTTTCTTTGAGAGAGGTGTTTCTTGGTGACAAAAATTACAAGTTTCTTTATTTTGAGACTGAAATAAAGTCAGAGAAATAGGAAACAAGAAACAAAACTTCAAGACAACACTTATTACAAATGACAAAATGATTGCAGTTTTGTTGGTGTTGACTGCTGTGCTGTCCGAAGTGAAGTATTATCACTTGTACTTGTTCTTTAGGAGCCATGCTTCCAAATTTAGCCACGCAGAGTTATTTAAGGACAATAGTTCAGAGGAAGTGAATCAGCCCCACGTGTCTTTTTAAGAGCCCTACATCTCTTTAAAATTTTTATTATCCAATTTACAGCACTGTAATGCTGGTTCCATTGGGGTTTTCACTGAAATGGTAAAGATAATTTGCAGAGAAATCTTGGCAGGAAACTATTTGCAGCCCTGAAAAGTAAAATAGGGCAAACTTTCTTTGTCAGTGGGGAGGTAAAATATGTGTTCAAAGTAAATATAGAGATATACATTTAATATACTGTAGCTTTTCAGTGTCCATATTACAATAATACTGCATACCTGTGGTGGTTAGAGATTTCATAAAGCAAATAGAAGGCAACAGGTTCAAAGCTTTTGCAGACCTGATGACCAGTCTCAATCAAGACCTCCTTTGTGGCCACTGTTATTAAGTGACACTGAATAATAGTTTATACATTCCTAATCACACTCCATGTGCAGTCGCACTGGAGGTCCAGATATATTTACATATTTGACAGACTGATAGCAAGCTAAACAGGCTTTTGTATTTTTTTTGCTTAGCTGGCTCTCCACTTGGTGCTGACTACCCACCATCAACAGCCCCGCTGGAAACAGTAGGCTATAAGCAATGACAACAGATCCAATCCACACTGCTGTTATTCTAGGGGATCATAATCACAGAGTGTGAACTCATGAAAGTCGCTTTCTCACTGACTTTTCCATTCTCTTCCTGTCTGTCTTTCTCTCTCTCTCTCTCTCTCTCTCACACACATAGACATGTTCGTTGACTCCTTTCTCTCCACCAATACCTGTGTTGTTGGCTCCATGCAGGTCAGTAGAGGTATGGAAAGGCAAATCCAATGAAACTGAATGTCTGACTGATAAGGAGGGTTGAGGCAGTAGGAGGGAGGGAGATGTGCGGGGGGAAAGAACAAGAAGAAAGGAGGAAAAAAGGAAAACAAAAAATGAAAAGCAAGATTGTCCTTCCATGTGCTGTATACTGCATCTATTGTCTAACTATCTCCTTCTGCACAGTATAATGAACTTCTGTCTGAGTCAGGGAGCATTTAAAGTTCACCAGGGCAGGCAGACAAAGCTAAGATAAAAAGTGTTCCCGGCTGTATTAAATTACGATTTAATTTCAGTGTTGAAAAGGACCATTAAGCATTTTCTGAGGGCAAAAAAGAATAGATATATACAAAACGAATCTTCAATAATTTATGCTATTGGCCATATTCTTTAATACTCTATATTGTAGGTTTTTATTCCACACAGTTAATTAAAAGCAAGTATGGTACATAAAACACTAATTACAGACAAAAAAATAAAAATAAAAAAGAGAAACAACTTCGAGAAATTGTTGACATTAAAACAAGAGTAATCAGCATTGTGGCCTTTTCAAGATAAAAAACAGCTCAGAAGACTAATGACTCTTGAGTTAAGCCAAACTTCCTTATCTTTCTGACGGACAGCTAACTAAATAATCTTTTTTTTTCACCCGTGTCTTCACCAACTGCACTTCCATTACTTTTCGGAGAGAGTGAAAGCAACAGGTTTGTTTCTTTTTCATTTATTTTATGACAGCTACTACCTAAAGGTAAATTTTCACTGACTCCCAAATTTGAATGTGAGTTTTTATTGTGTTCTAGCTTGTTAGTTTCACCAACCAAATCCTACAACTTGATGTACTGTAGGTTATAAACTAGAGGCACATGGTTAAATTATCTACAGTGTTAAAGGACAGGTTCACATTTTTTCAAGTCTGTCTTAAAACAATATTTACATGCCCATATGTAAATTGAAACTGTTTTTGCTTGTTGTAATCATTCCTCCTGTTTATACTGGCCATTTAAGAGATCTCTTCCTGACATGCTTCCAATGGACATTCATGGTTCCCAGATCAGAATCCTAATAACTTTGGTGATTCCCTTTTCTTCTTGTGCCACCATGAGGTTGACATTTGTGGTTATATTTAAAATGTCCTGGCAAATATTGAATGGACTACCATCAAATTTGGTACACACATTCATATCCCCCTCAGGATGAATTATATGAATGAATAAGAAGTTTGATCATCCCCTGTCTTCATCTAGCATCATCATCAGGTCAAAATGTCAGTGTCAGCCTGTATTTTGTTCTTAGTGTTAATTAGCACACTAAACTAAGATGATGACTATGGTAAATATTTTCTCCTAAACATCAGCATGTCATCGTCACACAGCTGTGAGGCTGTAGACTATCAGTCTTGTTAAATAAAAATTCCTGAAAGGGCATGTTTAGCGTTGCCTACTAATGATTAAAACAGCTAATAAATATAAAATCTATTTTTGCTAGAGACTGTGGCTCACTGACACGTCATTATGTGACAAACTAGCAGCAGCCACCTATTGCTGAGTATGTGAGATTTAAAATTCATAATTTATAGTGTTTGAACGCACTGGCGCAAATCAAATTAGTGTTTTGAGTTATGATGAGTGAGGAACATTCCAGCAAGCTTATCTCTCCACTGATATCATTTCCAAAAGAGCAGATGCTGGATGACTATGCACTTTCCTCTTCACTTTGAAAAACTGAGCAGAGGAGTATAGCTGGGAGCAGAGACCAGGCAGACTGCATCACTCCTCACAGATGGCTGTCACTGCTTTAGATTCTGCTACACTGATGGAAGACATGCTGCCATTTTGTGTTTTGTGTTCATCATCATTAGGTGAACTGACAAGGCCCAAGCATTGTTTTTGTTTCCCTGCTCTCTCCCAAACACAGGACAGAATTCGTTGACTTTTGGCAGACATGCTTCGTTGCTGTCCCTTCAATCTGCTTGTCATGTGAGCAGATACAGAGGAGATTCATGAGTAGCTGCACTATTGTAATGTCCCAAGAGTTCTAGAAGACATATTGCCTCAATTGTAAATTGCCTTATGACTAATTAATTAGAAAAATCAAGCTGTTCTCTTCTCACCCTGAAACTAGACAGAAGAAGTGCAAAAGGAGAACTTTGAAACACAATCTGAGTTAAACTCTTCAACTGTAGAACAGCAGACTCCATTATCCGCATCTCTCCTGAGAATTCTTTATCTCTGCTATGAAGGGGAACTCTCTAATGTCAGCAGCTGAGATAAATACTGTTGTTATCAAAGACTCTCATTGCTCCCTTTTACTTCCCTGCAGTTCCAAAGTGTACTTTCCCTGCCAGTGTCAAGATTTGCACTTCTGATGAAGTTGATGCTTTTACAACCAGGTATTGGTCAGATTGCATTTACGATTCTTGGTTTATTTCCATCTAAATACTCAGGTGGCTGTCTGGGATTCTCGCTCAGTACTGTAAAATGTCAGACTGCATATGCATACTATATGCAGGTGTCAAATGCAGTAGTAAGAAAAAAGTTCAATCACATGAAACTGTGAAAAAAAGTGGAATTTTAATGTATTTTTCTTTGACAGCTTACAGAAGGTGATGCATTTTGAAAAGTCCTGATGCAAAAACAAAAAAAAGGAAATTATAGTGACATTTCTCTGTGGCTATTTATTGTGTCTTTATTCTTTATGCAGAAACTGCCAGTATACTTTAAATAAACTTTCGACACAATACCTTTCAGGTCATGTAAAGGAAGTCACAATGGAATTTGTTAGTATTCACTGTGCATTCATTTTTAATGTGGAAACCATCAGTATAACCCAAAGAAGCAATGCACACTGTATATTACAAGCAATTGGAAAGGTAATTACAGTTAATTATACTGAAAGTACTCAACTGTATCATGGAAGCTATAGCATCAAAGTTCTATTTGGCAGCAGTGATGGCAAGTTTTAATATTTTATTATGAACAATTAATGCTGAAAATGTACATTAATCAGTAAGTACAAGCCACTATGTTAAGTGGTCTATGTGTCTTACCCCTATACTTATTACAATCTTACAATTCATGTCTGCTTTAATTTTACTCTAATTACTGAGTAATTGTACAGTAGTTGCTGACTAATTGCGCTTCTACAATTTTTCTTATTGCATCTATATTACACAGATAAATATCTAATATTTCTTGTAATTGCTATGAAATGAACAGCCTGTAAATGTTCTGTTTGTAATCAAAGCAAAACCTTGCAAGGTTTACAGCAAGGTACAAAATTGCATGTTGCTACCAAAGAACAGCTTAAAAAAACAACCATCACAGCATCAGATCTGCACAGCAAGTCATTCCACTGCATGCCACTACAAATCCCAATATATTTCTCTATTATGCATTTAAAGTAATTCTAGCTATAAATGTGCCGTAATGCACGTTCAGTGTTCTTAATTAATGTGCTGATCAAGGGATAGAAGACAATTTGCATTGTTAAAAAGTAGGGTTGCTAAAATGATTAGTAGCAGAGACAGAAAGAGCAAACATTAAAAAAAAAATGTCTGTGCTGTTCTATAATCTCTCCTCTGAGAGACAGCTGAGTTATTCTGCTATACTTAGTCTCTTTCTTTTCATCTTCTATATCTCTCCCTCTGCTCTGCTGCCTCACTTGGTGTATTTCCTGTACTTTGTTGTTTATCTCTCTTTAGTTTTTGCACATCTTTTGCCCAACACATTCAGCTTTATTTCATATACAGTATTGTCTCTACTTTCTTCTTACATTCTTTTTGGTTGTAGTTGGTTGTACGTCTTCTCTTCTCCTCTCTTCTTCATCTCCCTCTGTCTGACAAATGAGAAAGTAATTAGTTTGTTCTTTGCACTGCTTTTACCAGACTAAGGATTATGTTAATTGCCATGCCACATTTGACACTAATGCAAGCAACAAACTACACATGCTTGTACATATGCACATGCAAAAAGAAAATGTCACTACAGCACTTATAGATTTGAAGACATAATAATACACTCATGAATCCTTTTTTTTTGGTATGAATCCCCTGCAGCAAAGCAGAGTAACTTTAAGTTTAGAGAAGAATACAGAATGTATCTTTACTGAAACAACAAAATAGCTCAATAATGAGAGTGGATAGGTGACCTAGCAGAAGTTTGTTTGCTGAAAGTTGTGTTTACCACCGTCTGTGTGTGTCTCTGATGCCTATAGTCACTCTCTCATGGGGTCACTAATGCAACTGCACTGCTTTCCATTTCACAGAAGGCAAGTGTTTACCCAGTGTTTACAACCCCTTCTCACCTCTATGTCTTCACTCTTTTTCTCTCCCCATATCACTCTTTTCTCTTCATTGTTTCTTTGTTCTCTCTGTCCCTCGTCTCACCAATAATGGAATGGTTGTCATCCCTGGCTCTCCGTGTGCCACAGGTGTGGGTGTGGTGAGTGTTTAGTGTCTATTATTGTCCCTGTCATCGCTGTCTCCTCTGCTCTTACAGTGCTCCATATCCAGGTGGGCAAATTCATATCAACACACTTAAATCTATTTGTGATTGGCTGCTTGTACCCCCACTGCTCAGCAATACACACAGGCACACAGGAAGTATGTGATACAGGATTTAGATAAATAAAAAGTGGTTATATACTGAATCATCCCGTGATTTTCTACTTCATAAACCTATCAACTAGAAGATTGAAAAGAACTCTCATCATCATCCTCTCAGACACCCAAAGGGTTTGAATATATTTTAACAAAATCTGCAGCAGTCATGTAGATGTTTTGGAACAGTGGCCGATGACAACCAATGAGAGCTTCTGATGAAACCAAGAATAATAAGGATCTACTAAAACCATCATTGTGGCTTAATAATTTACCTCCAGTTCTTTGTAACAGACATGCCGCTTTCATCTCCCCAACCACTCTCCTTCAAATTGTATTTTTTCCTTCTACTCACATGAGTGGTGTATGCTGCGCCTTCCTTTCCAAGCTCTGCTTTTACTTCAGGTGAAAGTCATGCTTTTGAATTTGTTTTCATGAGCCAGTAAATTTGGGTTCTCGTACAGCTAAATACAGGTGAATCGCAACCCGCCATCTGTGTATCCATCACATAAGGTGCACACAAACTACACAAACAGGATCACAGGCAGGTATATGTGAGTGCGACATAGATATTGTGTTTTTGCCAGTTTGCAGTTGGTATAACTGCAAATACTGTTGTATATACTGTATATAATACTGGCAAGGATGCTGCATATTCACCGTATTAGCAGACAGATGGATCTATCTATTTAAACTGCTGGTATGGTAAAATGTCCAAAATCATCGATTTAACAGTACAGTATTATATACCAATACACAGCCCCAATAAATATAATTTAATTTGAAGATGTTGCAACACTTCTTCCTCTCCTCAGTCTTTTTCAAGTATTGGTTCCCCCAGTGGTGTCCATTTTATTTCAGATCCTCTTCTCTCGGTACAGAACGGTCACAAATGAAAGGAAAGACCTCAAAAAAAAATTAGTGGAGAAACATGACGAATGCAGATGCTTCCATACTGTTAAATGAATGTTTTAAGTCACCAGATCTCAACCCAACTGAACATCAGTGGCAGATTTTAGACAGTGTTCTCCACCACCACCATGGTTTTCTTCCCTCCAGTAGACATCCAGAGACTTGAAGAGCATTGACGCTGTTCTGGCAGCTGGTAGTGGCCCAACACCTTACTAAGATACTTTAGTATCTTTTTCCTTTAATTTGTAACCTGTATACTTATGTGGCCATCACTGAAAAGCAAGACATCTCAATACACTGCTAGGCTGATGACACTCATATATTGTCATATACCAAACCAAAAACATAGAATATTTGGATTCTGCAGATATTGACTGTTAAAAGAGAACAAAGTAGCTTTAGCTAGACTGCTTTCCTGTGGAATAAAAAGCTTATTGTAGACACAAGTTTTAGATTGTGAAAAACAGTTACCTAGATTTAGGTTGTGTTGCAGTTCTGTTCTGTCCATTTAACATTTAGAAGGCTACTGCTTTACACCACAATAACACAGCCATTTAGAGAGTTTGTTATGTGATGGATGCGCAAGCATGAGCAAGCGGAAATGTCTTTTCAGTAATGCCTCTTAATCTGTTACCCTCTATAATGATAAATGTTTTATAATGGCTGTCACCATTTCAGAAACTGCTATTGTACATCTTTACATTTTCATTTTGTTCTGCTCCCAGAGTCCTTTTTTCTAATAGTGCTACTTTGTTTCCTTCAGGTTTATTTAGGATCCTCAGCTCTGTTGAATTTACCTTCCAAAGTCCTCATGCCAGAGTAATCCTTAAAGTTTTTTTTGTACGCTGATGAAACCTCAGCCAATTTCACTGAGAGCATCTGCTACTGCTGTCTGTCTTCCATTATTACATGGTGATAAAGGTGTTCCATGTGTATTTTGCATACAATTAGAACCTACTGTTTACCTTCCTTATCCAGCATAACTGATGTTAATCCATTATTATTACATTATTTGACTTTAGAAACATTGGCAAACATTTCTAAAGCCATGTTATCAGCTTGTATAAATGGAATAATTTGTGTAAATTCTTGGGGGAAAAAAATCTAATCAGTTTTGAATATAGGCTGCAAAACCACAGAATGCTGGAAAACAACACACATTTCTCTGCAGTGCTTGGAAAGCAGAGGTACTGAGGTATAAAATTGGTAGGTATGTGGGAGTTTTGAAAAATTGAATCTCCTGTAAGATCAAGCACTGAGGCTTGATCATCTAAAATGACAGCACCGCCTTTCATCAATTCGTCACACATGTAGTCATCAGCACAGTATACACACACCCAAAACACACATACACCCTCCTGTAGAAGGTTATTGCAGATGCCATTTCAGATAATGTGTAATTACTAAAACCTTACCTGTCACCTTCACCTGAAAAATACCTTGTTGTTTTTCCTCTTCTTTATAATTTTAAAATACACAGTCTGATACAGAGCAGAATTAATCTGCTGCTCAGGTAATCATTGCAACAGGCAGCTGATGTTTAATAAACAAAGCACAATATATTTAGACTTCAAGCCATTTTAATCTCTCCAACTAAACCGGATCTGGACCTGGTGATGAACATTCACCCCAGTCCCACTCAGAATTTACCCAGGGTCCATTGCTCCTCACTGTGCTGGTAAACAGCTAACTGCAAGCAGAGAGACAAAGTTCAGTAGCCTGCTCAACTGTGAAATAGACTTCAAATTGCACGTAATTACTGCATAATGAGCTCAATGTGTTCTATACAAGACCCCTACAATCATTTTGAATTAATTAAAGTTTTAATTACCAAATCACCGTTAGGTATTTTTATGTTAAAAAGGATTGAGAAGTTTTGATCCTAGACAGTTTTAGGCCCCATCTAAAAAAATGTTTCATTCCCATTAGCATATTAAAACTAATAGAAAAATATGGTATTCAAGGCTGATGCAAAGTAGTGAATCTTATATCAGCACGGTCCATGCCTGTAACACTCAATTGATCTTTGAGTTTTTTATGGGTTTATTGGGTTATTATTTCTAATAATCCCTAATCCTCAGATTGAATCAAGATCAGTACTGATTGTGGACAACTTGTTACCTTAGAATTATATGGTTCTATCTGACTTTTTTGTCAAAAATAAGTTATTCACATGAAATTCTTTTTTCACAGGTTATTAACATTTTGTGTAAGTTTTTTTTTTTACTTTGGTGCACTAATGGCCCTAAAATTTGAAAAAAAGAAAACATTTCCAAAATCAATCTCTAAAAGACAGACCGACACAACCGAAAATCCACCTGATCAAGAAAAATACATTTAAAAATGTGATAGAATTTTGTACATTGAGGATGCCTGTTATTTCGTAGCTATCACACAGGTCCACAACAGTAATCTGAGGCATGTAATCAAGAGATAAACCCTGCTAAGATAAAAGATACAACAGAACACATGATTGGGGTGAAAGCTATCCATCCATAAGCGATTACCCTTTTTTCAACCCGCTTAGACGCTAATAAATTTGAATCTGCTTCCATACGCTTCTTTAAAGAATCGCTTCATCACTGTCATGGAGTGACAGGTCTATTTTACGTTGAGGTTGTCTCTGGAGATCCAAATGAGCCACCCCAGACCACAATCCCTCAGCACATCCCGCCCATCTCATCACACAACTCCCCTGAAACACAGAGAGATCTTAATTATTCAACACTTTCAAACAATGACATGTCCCCCAGTGTACTGTGGGTAATGAAATCCATTACTTAAGAGCATGCCATATTGTTGCTCTGGTGCCCTCCTCTTTTCGTTTTCTCTTCTCATTGTTCCTGGGTATCTTAGCTCTCTGCTTGCAGCCTCTACTGGTAGTAACCTTGTATTAGGACACTGTGTCTGCTGAGGTTGTGAAATTGCCTTTTCTTGTTTCAGGTTATTCGCCACCCCCTCAGTCCCTGGTAGACTTTTGATTTACTGATGTTGTTGCCATGGAGGTGTAATGTGCAGCATGAAACACAAGGCAATAAAAAGGAGGAAAGTAAAATTAGAAGCATTTTCTGTAGTAAAGCGACACTGACCTGTAAATCCTCCTTCGTATGTACTTAACCCTTACATACTGTTCATATTCTACACCTTCAGCCCAAGAATCCCCTCATAACAAGCGTCTATACCAAATTTTTAACCTTAGATCTATTTAGAATGTATAAATAGCCTATCTGACATTAATAAATGGCTACATTATCCTTAATTAATGCTTCAGAGAGCAAGGTGAGTATTAGGTAGGTATTCTCCGCTCGTTTATGGAGAAAAAACATGTACTATCACTCAATTTCATGTCCTATTTTTCCTAACACATAAAAATATATTTATTAATATATTTTATTGAAACTGAAAATGGCAAGAACATTCTGGAACTGTGGGGTTTATTATATAACCATTTGTAACCATTACAACATTGTCCTCACTGCTATGTCATGAAAAATACCCTTCATAACTACTGTCTAATTATAACTATTAACGTTTAATTCAACATTAACTAACATTTAACCAACAAACGAAAAAAAAATGCTAATGACAAACTAGTCTCATCTTGGAAGACCACATCAATGACCTCTTGAACAGCAAGTCTTGCTCACATAACCTCAGTCACTGAAATGGCAGCTCAGGTACCTTTATAGTCTTATGACCCCTCCAACCCCTCTTTTGATCAATGTGGATGAGCTGGGAATTGAAGGGTTTTAATTAGTGTATTTTGAGGTTATTTTGTAACATTGCAGTTGCTTGCGCATGCAGGTGCAGATCTTGCGACAGTGTCAAGGCACCCTATGACCTCGGTTCCTTACGTGCACCACATATTGTCATGCCTATGCTGTTTTACTCTTTCACTGTTTTAAGATTCCTAAACGGTAGCATGCTACAGTAACATGATCACAATGACTGCTGACATGCTGATGTTTAGCAGGTGTAACACTGTTTGCCATCTTAGTTTAGCGTGCTATCATGCTAACAATTAGCACAGATTTTTTTTGCAGGTATATTTTCTAGAAACCAAAGTATTGGACAGATTCAAATTTTGACCTGATGATGGCACTAGAGGAAAATGTAAGGGAATACCAAAGTTATTGCAAATCACCTGAGGGTGACATGAATGTCCCAAATTCAAAAACAATCAGAAAATTATACTGACATTGTTTTGCAGGTGTTTAACTCTTGTGCCAGACACTAATAGATGAGATCATTTAAACAGGCACATGAGTGGGCCAGACCTCAGATTGTGGGAACAGAGCTTTGCTAGGAAGAAATTCTAAAATGTATGTATTTATTTATTATCATATCAAGTCACTGTGTGAAAAAGTTGTTGTTGGAAGAAGTTTTATTAAGAAACTTGTTGATTGGGTACTTCTGTGTCACTACTAGGAGTGACTAATGAGGTCCCCCGATGAAGAAGATTAATAGAAGAAGAGAAACAATGGTCTTTCTTCTTCGTCATGGGAAGATGAGTAATAATTACTGCAATGTCAGTTAGTGGTTCCAGTTCAGTTTCTCTTCTGACGTGGTTGATGGTTTTCTGGAAAAGACCATTGTTAAAATGATGGTCAAGTGTCATCATTGCATCTAAAAAGTATATGAATGAACAAAATACATTATAGCATGTGTAACCAAGGTTACAAACAAAGCAATAAATAGTCATAAATGGCAATTGAAATAACAATAAATAGATAAATAGAAATAAATAATTTATGGCATTAAATAATCTTTGTTAAAAGATGATAAAATCACATTCTGGTTTCATGCAAGTTTTAAGTGAGGTTAGAAAAAGGTTGGATTATCCCTTTTAATTGAACTTGACCTCTCCTTTAACGTGCCCCTTCCCTCTCGGCCTCCCAGTGAAGCTAGCATAGCTCCCAGAGTACAGCGAAGCCAGCAGCTGCAGGGAAAGGCAGCGGAGAGCAACGGCGTGTAGAGCCAGGATAGTTTCACAAACAACTCAAATTCAAAACAGTTGAAGGACTAACCAAGATGGTTTTACTTTGTTTTTGTCGACTTTGAACGAAGTGTTTTTTTTCCGATGAACTAACAAGGCAATTAAGCTCGTCATAGTTAAGTAAAAGAGAGAAGCTTGAATTCAGAAGGTGTGTGGTTGTGTATTTCTGTTTAAAAAGGAAAATGGGTGTAAGAATATTTTGTTTTGTGACATTTTGTGAGTTTATTTGAGTAACTGTAGATGAAAGAGCCCACAGTAGGAGAAAAAAAAAAATTAATAATTCTGAAGGTTTACAAGGACTGCTGATAAAAAAAAATACTTTGTTCTTTGTATGGCTTGTCGTGCAGATCAGGTTTTCATTTCTCCCCCTAGGGAGTTTTTCCACACACACTGATTCTCTGACTACACGCACAGACAGGACACCAGATAGTGAGCCTCACCCAAGGGATTCATACCTACAAGGATTGAAAAGACATCACAGTTACTGGATCTCCTGTATACGGTTTGACTTACTGAAATACTGCTTCAATGCTGTTGTGGTAGGATTGTGGATTTTTCCTCACTCTCAGAGTTGAGCTAACTGAACTGAAATACTGAACTGGACCTGAAACTTAAAGGAATATCCTGCTTGAGTATGACTTTGCATTTAATGGAGTTAAATTGCTAATGTTGTGCTGTACTGGTGTTTGAGTTGAATGGTGAATTCGAATTTGTGAATCTCGATTGTGTTTTTCCTATAAAACGTTCAGTTTAAAGGGTCAATTAACCTGAAAAAAAAAAGGTATTTTAAAGGGGTCTTACCTGTTCACCTGGAAACAAGAAAAAACTTAACTCAAAAAGGAATATAGAATATAGAAAAATGGGTTTAACCTGTTAAATTAAAGCCTTTAACCTAGGAAAATACAGACCGGTCTTAATGACAATATCTAGAAACTAGATTGAAATAATTATTTAAACAAACTAAAATAACCTATTTTGAACAAGAAAAGGAACAAAAAAGGGTGTTTAAGTGTTTAACTTACCTGCTTACTGTAAATATTTTGGACTATAAGTGTATATATTGTTATTAACTGTCAGTAAAGTGCCGGCTTGTTCATTTAAAGGCTCTAGTCTGTGGTCTGCTATTTTTTTTAGCTAAATGCTCTCCTTCAAACCTAGAACTGGTCCAGTAGCTCATTGTTCTCTGTGATACAGTGACACAAGTGCGATACATACCACTTCTTACATACATATAAGTCAGTGGTTGGCAAAATGGTAACATGATGGAAGTGAACTCCTCAGGTTCACTTTCTTTTCTTGTGCTCTGTAGTCTGAAGACATGATAAACTCACATTTCACTGCTGTGCAGAGGCATTAGCAATGTGAAAGGTACTACTGTGATGATTTGCTTCTCTGTGTGTACTTAAAAGGCCCCTTGTGAATGCTGAAGATGAAGTAAGTTTTAGACAGAACATCCATAAGAGAGAGTTATGTCATCACTGCAAGAAATCAATTACTTATGCTCCAGGCAAAATTTAATGTATCCCTGGGAGGTGTTGTAAGTCTTTCAGCGTATACTCTGAGGTGATTAGTTGAAGCAGTTCAGCTGCTGGAGGCTGATTGGTGAGTGGTTTAACTGTCAACAAACCTGCACATGCACATGTATTTGATATACAGTATGCAAGAAGATCACTTCCAGCTAACTGAATTGAAGTTCAGAATCAGGAGGAACAATTTTTCTTTTCTTGGTATTTACCCTGTCTGAGGTACCGTAATTCAGGCATCATAAAGTTGATCAATCAGGTCTCCACGACTATGACTGCATTTCTCAAGGTATCTTTTGGGGTGCCATTGCTGTTGCTGTGCGTCATATGGGCCCTTTATACTCGGAATTAGTACAGTCCACATTCTTGGCATTGAGTCAAATTCAAAGTGAGTGCTGGATTCCAAAAAGGATCTCCAATATCTGGAGAGTGTGTCACTCAATGACATTAGGGTGGCATTTTGCCTTTCTGCAAATCATGATGATGCACTTCTGGCCTGATTGAACCATGACCTTGATAGTGTTTCTGAGTGTGACACAGTTGGTATAAGATGAGCACCTTGAAATCTTGCGTGTTTCTACAAATGTTATGCTGTACCCTTCAGGTAGAGAGGAGGAGCTTAAGTACTTTATGGTCTTACTCACACACGGATTAAACTGCCATTTAGGTGCAAATGTTGTAATGCTGTGAACCCAGCATTGAATTAGAGTCACAAAGCAAAAGTCTTGATTTAATGATCATTCATTGGTATATGGCATATGGTAACAGGCTTTGGAGGGTGATGAACAGAATGATATTTCTTATTTGAGCAACGATGAACGGGAATAAAAAGTAGATTGAGGCTACTCTGCTTGCCATGTTGCCGTGATGCAAAACCCACAGTAGAAAAAACCTGATGACTGTCAAAGATGAATTTATGTGTCTCTGTAGAGGTCTTCTGTCAGTCTCAGCTGATGTCATAGGAATTAAATTCTAATCATAGGATTTGATACCATTACACTAGATGGATGTCTCACATTGCCAGGCCAAGTCATGCATTTATTTATCATATTTCTGAAGTAACTGTGTTTACATCCTTGCATTTACTTTGCAATAGAGGGCAACGTATGGGATGTTTGCACTTGAAATGTGTTTTCTATAGTCATAAAGTACATTTTTTTCTCCCAGCAATTGCAAAGGAGATGATTGATGAGCAGTGGAATCATTATATGCTCAAAGTAATCTTGTTTGCCTGATCACAAAATATACTGAAAATGTGTCTTTTCCGTTACTGGAAAAATATAAAAACCGAGCCTCTCTTTATTTTTGCCATGTTGTTTTCATGGTCAACAATATCCAGCACTGGAAACAAAAGCTATGTGGTGCCTCCTGTGGAGCAATGGATCCTCGGCACATATGCTCTGCAACGAGTATTGCAGAATAGAAATCCATCTTCAATCATAACAGCAATCATGCAATCCCCCTGCTTTTACTGCAATAGTTGTATTACATACAGCTGTTACCCAGGGCCTGTCATTACAGAAACGTGACCATCTGCAAATTAAAATAACTTAACAGCTTTAGTCAAGTTTCAGGGAGACTTATGAAAGCTGACTTTGTGATATCCAGAAAAGTTTAAAGAGAGAGTTGCCCTGCAGCGGGGAAAGCTATGCTCTGCTTTCTCTTAAATTAGATTGCACCGCTGCCAATTGCCCACTTGTTTATTTGTGTTTACCATAGCCTTTGCTGCCATAGTTGATGCCAGCAACAGTAAATAGAAGTTGAGAAGGATATCTGTTAATGAGCAGGCTACTTATCTAGATCTCTTTCAGTCATTAGTGTTAGCATCCTATTCTGTTCCACAAAGATGTACAAAGGATACAACAGGTGTGTGTGTGAGTGTGTAAGAACACATTTTTGTCCATCTGCCATCTGTCCTGGGGGTGAATCTGTCATTGTTTATGTCCCAGGATAGATGCAATATCTCACCTCCACAACACAATATGTCTCAGACAAAGCTATTTGACGTGTTTGTATGCTTCTGTGCTGTTGCCAGCAAAAGCAACAATAGAGCAGCATATTGCACAGAAAACAAAAATCAAAGCAGTTTGATGCTTGATGTAATTACAGGTGGAAGAAGCCAAACTAGAATTATATTCTGTGACATACAAGTGATGTGCACCTATTATGTCAAGAAATACAGCCTGAATTTAGTCTCGTTTAAGCACTGTTGCCGCTGACAATAGGGATGTGTGTGTGTGTGTGTGTGTGTGTGTGTGTGTGTGACCACAAAGCTCTTGTTTCCAATGGCATTTAAAACTTCAGGCCAATTTGTACCTGTCCATTCTTGTTTTGTTGACTCTGCAGTGTTTTAATCCTGCTGTTAAGCGTTCAGTGGTTTTAATGGCAGTTGCTTCATTAACTGCTGCAAACTTGCAATCTAAGACTGGAGTGCCTGCCTTCCATTTAAGCTGCCACAATGTGCCATTACAAGACACAACACTGCAAATGCTGTGAGCCATTCCTGCTGCATAATCCAGGATTTAGCTCGCTTGGTAAAGCCAGGAATCACAATAAAATCCAGACACAAAAAGTATGAGGGCTGGTGTGGTGCTGGATGAAGAGAAGCTCAGTTTATGCTGCTTATGAACACACATGCATTTTTTTTTCATTCATCATTACATATTTTTTGTCTTTTGTAACATTTCGTGACCACAGTGGCATAAGGTAGTTATGATGGGCCCTAGTGCACGCTAGTTACTAGTTATGAAGCACACACACACACCATTAGGCATAAATATATTTTACCAACAATTTGGGTTTTACAGTCAAATGAGTTACTTAGGCTATTGTATTGAGAAAACAGAGTTGTCAAAGAGAAAGCTATCAGAACCACTTTTATGTTTAGGCATGACTGCAGATGTGCTCAGCTTGTCTTGACAGATTTTGCACCTAATCTAGCTACTGTATATTGTATCGTCTCGTCACATGATCAAATAGAGACTTCATTGGACATCAACATACTTATTACCCAGCAATCATCATTGCATATTTGTATATGACAAAACTACCAAAGAAAATAAGAAATGATTAATTTTACTAGTTTTAATAGTTTATTTATAGTTGTTATAGTTTATTTTTGAACACAAACATACACACACTGTTGGAGGGTCCACTCTCTATGCCCCCCCCCCACGGCCCCCTGTGCAACCGCACTGCCTGCAGCGTATATTTACGCCCCTGGGTGACCATGAAATGAAAATCTCAGGGATTGCCACTGTCAAACTACAAACAAACACAAACAAAAAATACACAAACTACAAAACATAAAGTAATGTTTGTTGTAATTCTAGTTCAGTGGTAAAATCACCATGCAATGCAGATCGCCCATCTTGGCATCAGTTACCGTGCTTCTGATAGTGCTGTCTGCTGAGGTGCACTCATCAGAGGGCGCAGCAGTGGAATATTTTCCATAGTTTGGTATGGAATTGTTTGGCTGACCTCTGCACAAAAGCTGAGGGTGGTAGAGTGGCACATGAAAGCAGTGAGAAGTGAAAGTGAAGGAGTGCATGGAGAAAGCAAAAAGACAGTGAAAATATCTGGGTTAGACTCTTCGTCAGTTGACAAAGCTAAAAAACTGAGATCTGTCTTGTACCAAGACACATGGAAATAGCATTATTTTTACCATGCAAGTGAGTCATGTGTACTTAGATTGTATTTGTATGTTTTCTTTTAGTATATTGCAGGCAGTTACAACTTACACAAGAAGACTGATGATGCAATGGAAACAATGGGATTTAAAGGATCAAAACATTCAAGGCTTTTCAAATATTTCATGATGTACTGTAGGAAAAGCATTCAATATATTTGTTAGACCTTGACACACACTGCATTCAGTCAGAGATGTTGAATGCAGACCAAACATGGTTTTCACACTGTACTTTAAAGTCCTCAGGTAGCTCTGGAGTCTGAATACAAAGACGCACAGATTCAGTAGTAAATCCTTATTACCTGCACTCAGCTCAACTCTGAACATGACCCAACTTAATTTACACGACTTGACTTGAAAGTAGGCTTCCTGAGGCTCTCGTCCTTTAATGGGCGAAAATCTCAGGCCCTTTGAGTCTAATGTACAGCAAAGCAGTCAACACCAGCAGGATACCAGTTAAGGCCCAGCCTTGATGACTGAGACTGCAGTGTCAAGATGGTACACACTGCGGGTGCCGGGGTAGCTAAGTGGTTAAGCACAAGCGTCTGGGTCTTTATCAGGTTTGGAATTTGCATGTTCTGCCTGTGTTGGTGTCAGTTTCCTGCAGGCACTCTTGTTTCCTCCCATAGTTCAGGGCAGGTAAGGTGAAGTGGAAACTCCAATAACTTGCTTGTGAGAGTGACTGGGATTGTGTGTGTGTTTCTGTGTTAGACTGGCATCCAGACCAGGGTGTACTGGGAGAAGCTGCAAACCCCTGCAACCCTGCTCAGAGTAAGAACGGATGGATGAGATTTCATGAACTATGAATTCAGGAGTTGAATAGAACTGTCGGGGTTGAAGAGTCCGGGTCCAGGCCAGTGTCGAAGTTCGGACCTCACCGCAGACACTTAGTCTCCAGCCTCTCCAGTCTAACAGGTTCAAAGAAATTCACTGGAGAAGATCAGAGTTTCATGCAATTAGAGTTTATTCTTTTGACAGGGATAAACCCGAGTTGATCTCTGGAAAGCAACTGAAGACAGCCTTACTGTGCACTTCTTTTATAGGAGTAAGAACAAACACCTATCCCTGCAGAGCTTGTCTCAGCTGATGTTAGCCCTCGTCAATGGTCATTCATCACCAACTATGACAGGAGATGGCATAAGAGAGGCTATGCAGAGCTTGACTCAGCTGATGTTAGCCATTGTCGATGGTCATCCATCACCACCTATGACAGGTGATGGTAGGGCACTAATGAGAGAGATGAAAAGAAACCGCGCGCATGTGGCCAGGGGAGGCCGTCTATACAGCGCGACAGTGAGACTATAAATCACTCTAATGAGGGATAGTGAGGTTGGATAGCGACTATAGTAGTGGCATAGCGTTATCGAGAGCTGTAAATCTAGCATCAGCAAGGCCAAACAGTGGTATAGCATAAGTGAGAGCTGGGAATCTCCCCAATGATATACTAGCATTAGTGAGGCCTAAGCAGTGGAATAGCATAAGTGATGGCTAGAAATCTCCTTAATAATATAAGTTTCGATTCTACCACACCTGCAAGAAACCCCTTAACTCCTCTGATTACACACAGTGTCTCTTATACATGCGACACTTGGTATGGATACAAGTAAGTAAGTAAGCAAATAAGTAAAACTTTAAGTGATATATTTGAATACATTGACTATTAGTTATTACGTTATAATAACAGCACTCTATACATGTGGTTTACCACAACAGAACAGTGTAATAGCTGTGAGTGCATTGGTTACCAGTTGGGTAAAAATGGACTGTTTCATACAGTACAAAGAATTGCTAATACGTCTGTGAAGTCAGTTACACGGAGATGATGTATGACGTCAGAGTAGCATCATGTCTGCTCCAGTGAACCCCTTACTGGCATTCATAAATAAAAACAATGTTTTTGAGCAATTTTAGTCTGGATTTAGTGCAAAGTGGTACAAAAATGGGCCAAATTAAAGAAAAGTGGTGATTTCTCTTGTTGAAGCAATTATGCTGCTTTCTTTGACATTTTTTCAGCCTGTGAGTTCCATACGGTTCAGCTTTCAGCTCCACAATTTTGCTTTTATACTCCCACCCACTCATATCACCTGTAACCATAATGTTTGTATATATTGATGACACAGTATAGCCCTGAAATAGTGTGACGCTGCCTGGTTTCCCAAGAGAGGTACACAGCCAGTAAAGCTTAAAGTTATTTCATTTTGTATGTCAGCATAGCTGCTTTACACAGTACAGGTGTAAAAATAGTTTTATTAGGGTTTCAACACTAATAAGCCAGAAATGACTGATCTATGTTAACAGGTAGCATTTATGACCCTCAATCAAACCACTGTTTTATACACTAAGTGTGGACTGGAAGCTTGTGACACATAAAAAGCAGTTTCAAATGTATCCACATAGAGTGGGCATGGCCTTACTCACTGCTTGACTAACATCTCAATTGAATACATCTTTAAAACACTGGGCTGAAAGTATGAAAAGAGAGTCTAGTCTCTGGGGATACGTTTTTAAAAATAGGCTTCAGTTTGAAGTGGGAAATAATCATGTGTCTCATCAGATGAAACTCTGTGATGAATTGAAAATGGGGTGGGAGTAGCTGATGTGTTGCCGTAATTCAATTCAGGCCTCATGGCAGAATTTTTTTTTTGCTTTTGAAAGTCGTTGCATCTCTTTCATTTTCTCCAGCCATGGCCACAACAGCTGAAGGCCAGTGCGATGCTTGTGAGATCTTCTGGCTTCAAAAGTTGGACATTTTGCCAGGAAAAAGTACTTGTGCGTTTATAACAGCAAGGTCTAGGTGCTTTTAAATGATCTGATTCGCAAATGGCATAAAAACAGATTCTCCGTCATCAGTAGCCTGAGGTGCGTCCTCATTTCCAGAGGAGAGCTACTGTCATCAAAACCCTTCTTATCAAAGAGAATGCTGCTCTACACTATCTGATAGCCAGGCGCTGCACCGTCATATTATGATGCCGAATAAGGTAATAAACACAAACTTTTTCATCACTGTCTGTATTTCTTCATAGCAACAGTGAGACAACAGTGGCATCATGAGGTCGAACAGGAAAACACAACATTACCCGCTATCACTTGCATACCTCTACCTCTAACTTTTTATAGAAAAACATTAGAAGAACAATGCTTTTTATCGTTTGTGACATTTTAACACCAACATTGTTAAAAACAAATAGTTTGAGGAATACCAGGGAGTTGGGTGCTTAACTGAATTAAATTAATGAACTAATATGGTTTAATATAGTCCCGGGTGGCTAAAGACCAGGTATGCATTTAAGGGTTAACTAATAACTGAGACAGCCTGCAGATTTTTAAATGTGGGGTTAGATTTACTTCACTTCTGTTAGCTTCAGTTTTACTAGCAATTATTTTTTGGGGTTCTTTCATTCTTTCAAAATTATATTTTCCTGGCATTCAACCAGGAAAACCATGAGTCACAGCGTCAAAATGCTATCTTAATATCGAAACTTGTGCTGTTGTGAAGCACAAGTTTACTAATCTTGATGTTCTTTACTGAACATAGATTGTAAAGATGAAGGTATTTAACCTAAATATTTTAGTTGGGATAGCCTCCTGTAACTGCACAATAGGTGTTCAGACAAATAGAAATATTATATCACTGAGCACAGCAGGAGCCGGTAGAATAACCTGCTTGGCTCCCATTTTTAGAACAGCAAGCTTCATTCTGCACTGCAGAACATGTGCTGCGATCAAATCGTCCCTTCTGAATAGCAATCATCCTTTAGGCCACAGACAATCACAAAGGACTGGCTCACAAAAATAATGTATGTAGCTGTGAGTATGTGTCCTACTTCCATATTCTTTGGGGTTTTGTTTTGTACTAATTATCAATGAACATGTAATTGCTACATGTTACATAACTAATGAGGTGTTACTATGTCCTTACTTAAGAAGTTATTAATCCCTTGGAACACTACTCTAATGTTTCACCCAACAGTACAGTATACCGTTAACTTAAGCACATGAATGAATAGTAATATTTTTGGCATTATTGTGGTGCTACAAATGTAGGATAAAAGGTAGCCCTCTACTACAGTGGTAATGAAAAAGTAAGAGTCACGTCATATCTTGATCATTTTCAGTGATTTTATTGACAATGAATCAACAGCTTGCTAGCCAGAACATGAAGAAGAGCAGGATATGGGTCACACTGGGATGAAGATTGTGGGCATATTTATTTTATATCATTCTGAAGAGTGTTGTGTTGAATTCCATATTTCTGGGACGTTATTTGTAAATTCACTCCTGGTTTCACTTCCTCAGCGTCTCCTTGCAGAAGAGATTATTTTTTCTTATTGCTTTCCTAACATTTCTGAATCAATATTGTGTTGGTAAGTACACTTTTTTTTATGTATTCAGATGTGGTACCATGAAGTTATGTTAAATTGAAACCACTGTAAGTATATATTGAGTGATGAATATTTATTGTATGAATTCTTATTATCCTGGCTAATCTTTGAATTTAGCAGATGCTAACTGTTGTTAGCATCAACTCTCGTGTAGTTTTCTTCTATTGCATGGGACCCTTGCTAACAGTTGTTTCTCAAAGGAAAATATATGGATTATTATCTAGAAATCTTGGAGTGCTGCTTGCAGTTTTTTAAAGGTTTGGTAGTGTCCTAGGTCGAATATGTGTACAGACTACCTGCCAGTGTTGCCAGGCCCATTGGTCTCCTGAGTTACTGTAGACGGGTTATGTACAGCTACAAATGGGGCGAAAATCTATCTGTTGTGCTATAGAACTAGGACTGTCGGTTATCAAATTTGCAAGAATGTAATAATGCTGACACGTCGTTGGTATATAAAAAAATGTATATTTGGTTCACCTAGAGTGCAAAAGCCTAGTAGGTTCTGTGCTTTAAGAGAACTGACTATGTGTGGTAGGGGCACTGCAGTGTTTGGACGTGTTGGAATTACATGACAGCTTGTTGTTACCCTCAGTAATTCTGGCTCAGCTTTAATATTGATGTTTGAGGGAATTGAAACCAGCATGAGCTACTTGCCAACCTTGGCAAAAAACAGTCTCCACAGACTTGGGCCTTGCTGTGTATTTTGCCCTTTGAATAGTCTTGGGAATAAATTAGCTATTGAATTATCTGATTAGGAAGTAAATGTACAACGATTAATCCTTCAAAACAGTCTATTTAAACATTCAAAACTTTTTTTTCACTTGATTTAAACAATATGGGGAATCATTTTCTTCATTTAACTTTGTATCACTTTCTACATTTACATTTTATTAATGACTATTTTAACAATTTCCTAAACCAAGTGAATAGAATATATAATACTGAAGCCATGAGCCATTTTATCTACTATTCCAACCACTGGCTGGTTACCACAGTTATACCACCTACAATACAAATTGTACACCTACATGTAAAATGTCCTCCCTATAACTATCATAATTTCCCTTGCCCATGAACCTTGATTTTTCAGTTTCTTTTATTATGCCATTAAGAGGGTCATTTAATTTAATACATGTCATGCATAGATATGATAAGTTAATCGAAGGACAAACAGAGACTACTTCCTTTACAGTTAGATAGGGGACACACATGTATTTACCAAATTCCATTGCAATCCATCCAACAGTTGTTGAGACATTTGACTCAAAAACTAAAACCTCAACCTCATGGTGGATCTAGAGGAAGAGTCAGGGGATCACCAAAGTCATCAGGCAACATCATCTGGGAACCATGTATGTCTATACAAAACGTTGTTCCAATCCATCCGATAGATTCACGGGATAAATGAAAACTATGATCTGCTTGTGGCACTAGATGTAAAGTCAGGGGATCTCAAAAGTCAGCATGATTCATTCTCTAGTGAACACGACAGTCTGTACAAAATATCATAGCAATCCATCCTAAAGTTGTTTTATATATATATATATATATGATATTTCAGCCTGGATTAAAGTGGTAGACAGACTGACATTGCCATCCCTAGAGCCGTGCCGCTAGCGTAGCTAAAAATAAACCTCAGTGATGACTGATCTTAAACAAGTCAGACAGAGCAGGTGAAATATAATTTTCTCCAGCATCAAAATTATATTTAAGACCTACCTTGACCTTTACAACTTCTCCTTTTGTATTACATTAAATAACCCGCCTATTGTGGCATCCAGTATCACCTCCCCAGCCTTGACACATGGAGGAAGTTATGTATATCAATTAAAGACACTCTTATCACTAATATTAATCTTTCAGTACTATTAGACAGCCAGTGTATTATTGATGAGGCCTGACTCAGGATTTAATACCTTTCTGATTGGCAAAATGGAAGCTGCTTCGAGTTTCTTACACCTGCAGATCACACATACTGATGTCAAATTAAATCACGCTTTTCATTTCCAACTCAAATCAGGTGCACCCAGCTTAAGTCCCTGCTGGACCACAGCATTTAATTAAACTCAATTACTGAGTAGTCAAGCGTGTAAGAATATGCCATTGCCTATCTATCACTGACCTTTATACTTACTCTCACTCCTGACCTATCTGTCTATCTCTATTTTAAAATAGAATTATTTTATTAAATCTGATTTGTACTTCAGCCTCAGCTGTACTTTGTGTTTAGGGCTAATTAGCAAATGTTAGCATGGTAACACACTAAACTAAGATGGTAACCATGGTAAACATCATTTTTTCAAAACAGTCTCAATGTAAAGTAAAACACACAGGCCTTGTACCATTTAGTGCAAGCAAGTATTTATTTATTTTATTTATTTGCAAGTTTATTTGACAGGGACCGCGTATAGTAAATGTAAATTTCACCAGTATTTCTTAGTCCACTTACTGTTTCTGGCAACTATTGTTGTTTTTAAAATGTTTTTGCTGCTAGCAAGCAGACAGCAGCAGTTGGCTGGATCTGACTCCCATTGGCTGCAGGGCAAAACTGAACAAACAGTACAGATGGGTAACAAATTAAAGAATATCAAGTATTAGTAAGGGTGTTTGGCCACCACAAACTGCCCGAACAGCTTCAGTGCGCCTTGGTATAGATTCTACAAGTCTCTGGGACTCTGCTGGAGGGATGAACACCATTCTTTCAAAACATATTCCCTCATGTGGTGTTTTGATGGTGGTGTTAATATATACTCAACAAACCATTCACCCCCTGTGTCTCGTATGGAGGCATCTGCATTTTTTATCCACTAATTTATTCAGGTTTTTCCTAACTACTATTTGACAGAAATGTTGCAAGCAAAATCTGTATAAAACATAATAAATTAGACATTTCTCTGAACAATTTACTTTAGTTTATAAGAAATTGATCAAAAAAATCAGTAAACAATCAGATCATGAGACCTGGTGTGTGTGTGTGTGTGTGTGTGCGTGCGTTTGTTTTGTATATGTGCTCATCCTGTCTCCCCATACTTTATTTCCTATGGTGCATCCACAACAACATTCCCCGGTGCCTTGCCACCATTACTTCTGTGTTCACCGTACCATTTGTCCAAGCATCCCACACACTGAATTATTCACAGTGCCTATGGATGCACAGCTGGCCTGCTCTGCTTTTATTGTTTTAACTCTGTTTCCAAAGATAAGAGAGACCACAGGCAAACTATAACAAAGAGTTAATCTGTCACTTACCAGAGATGACCTGCTCTGAAGTCAGTCAACACTTTATCTAGCTGCATCCTCCTTGTACCCTGAATATCTCAGGTTTACTGTGTAGAATTTATACCCAAAAAATGGGGCTTATTTTCCTTTTTGAACTCAGGATATTTGCTCCCATATGGACCCGTATGCATGGAGAATATGAACAAAGCTACATTTGCATGAATGCACCAGAATGAACCCGAAACTCATTTTCATTTCATTTTCGTTCTCTTTGCCTGTAAAATCAAACTCTAATTCTGCGCAGTGTGGGATTTACTGACTGGTTAAGAGACCACTATGCTATGTATCTGGTCAGTAAATAAACCCTGAGAGTTTAGATAGTAAAAGAAATAAGGACAGAGGGTCTAGAAACAGACAGTTGAAGGGTATGAAAGTGAGACAGAGAGAGTGAGTCCAGAGAGAATGGGAGACAGTTTGAAGAGGCATACCCACAGTTGGTAGCAGGAGGTGGGAGGATAAACAACAAAGAGAATCTTTCCTTGGCAGCTATGGGACAGAGCAAAAGTTTAAAAAAAAAAATACAGAGAAATAAAGGCTAGGATCCAGCTGAGTGTTTAAGCAGGGGAGAGAGGGAGGAAGCAGAGTGAGAATGAATATGCTATTCTCTGTATAACTCTGTCTTGCTGCACCATCTTTCCTCTGTTGTGTGGGTATGAGCAGAGAGAGAGGTTGCCTGTGGCGTGTGGTTGGGGGGGTGAGCCCATATGTCTACTGACAAATAACAGCATCACTTTCACAGATAATGCTGAGTATCATTTGGATCTTCGTATGCATGTATGTTTGTATTAGTATGTGCCTTCTAAACAGGGTGTGTTGTTCTCGTTGTTCGTATATGCCTCTGAGATGTCCAACAGCTGCATCACTGGGCTCCTAATGAAACTCTCTGTTTCATACTGTTATCTCTTCGGTCAGCAATTCACTTTGGACAAAAAAGATAAATGGAACCAAAATCTCCTGGAAAAACTGAAATTCAGCTTATCAATGGCAAAAAAGAACATGACAATACTATCCCTATGTTTTTAATCAGGGAATGCAACCAATATGGGCCTTTCCCCCCCTTAAATTGCATATTAATGTAAATCATGTAGATACAAGAATCACTGGTCCACTATCCAATCCAACCACACTCTTATGCCTAAATTCATCAAAATGAAATAATAATACCACTGTAGATCTGTGATTCTTCATCTCTGAAAACTTTAAAAATGAGACAATGGCATATGAGATTGAACTTTATTTGGGATTTGGGATTAAAGCTGCATGAGTCTGTTGATGTTTTTTGGAAACACAGTTGAGTCACTGACTGTAAGCAGTTTATTTCGATGCATACAAACTCTTTTTTTTTTCTCACAAAATATTCTCTTCTTAACGAAAGTACACACAAAATTATTCATATATTCAGGCTTTCATATCTCTCACCCACATGCAAAGACAGTTGCACCCCCCCCCACCCTTACAATTATGTGCTCCATCATGTGTTACAAGCAAGCTCTCTAGGGGAAAGGGAAGAAACATAAAACCAGATGGATCTGGTAAATTATTATGGCATGGATTGGTCCTGGGTAACTTGGGTTTGCAAATAACAAAAAAAGGAGGCGAACTACAAAGGAAAAAGGGCCTGAGGGTGCTGCTCAAATCAAATGAATAAATACAACCAAAAGAGGACTCCTAACTCAGAGTTTTAACAAAGTCTACCCGACTCTAAATGCAAGAAACAAACAACTGCTCTTACCTGTCTAGAATCAAAAACATTTGAAGCCGCATTTCTAAACGTAGGATTTCTGAGTGTGTATGTGTACTTTCACTGAAAAACTAAACCTGGCCCAGTCCACAGATAGCTGAGCGAGTGCCTCAGTTTCACATTAAAACAAGTGTTTAACAGTTATCAAATAGACAGATCTAGAGACCCAGTGGCATGCTGCTCACATCAAATCACAGCCGCGCCGTCTGATAACTTGCCCGAGAATGTACTCTAGCTTGTCTGATGAAATTGCATCCTCTGGATTGAAGAGCTAGACTGGGTGGCTCTCCTATCAGGCTCTTCAGGCTAGAAGATAGGAAGTGAGGTGGGTGGCTTCTCGACATTGGGACCAATCCCACGCAGAGGACCACAGATTCTACATCAAAACACTGGAAAGGATTAGTCACATGGGGCGGGCAGATTGAGGCTGACAAACTTTGTTGCTGCATCATTTGACATCACCATGATTCAGGCATTTAAGGATGCAACAGTAACATGATAAAAAGTAATAATCTGTGAGGCATTCATATTTATTTGTCTTCTGTCTTAAGTGATTTATGACACAAAGCTAGTTTTTCTTTGCTTTTAGAAGTTGAACATGCTGGAGAATGACCTATCATGGCTGAACAAACAAAAGACTCGAACTTAATGCAACACATAAACTACATCAGCATACAATCCAAAATGTTTTGATGAATTGCTCACAGGAAGGTGAGCATGCTAAAAAAGGAAAACAAATGCCTTTCGAGCCTAAATTAGAAAGAAAATCAAAGTTGACTTTCCAAAAATGAAAAGTACTGAGAAGGAGCTGGGGGGAGCATGCAAATGTGGCTCTTTTTTTCTTTGGGGCTGGTAGCTCTCATTACCACCTATTAGCCCCAGTCTACATTAAACAACCTCCCTCATTATTTTGGGCCACTGCCTTAATGAAGTTGTAGCTTGTGAGATCTATTGCCAAATGCTAATGTAGGTCTAGAACTTTACTGTATACAACAGTCTCTGTTTGAAGATATATCATCATTAGGGAAGAATGTTTTCAAGCAGCTCTACCACAGGCTTTGTTCTGTTAGTGAAGACTGTAGAATGCGCCCTGTCGTTTACTCTGTGATGGATATAATTCTGTGCTGATGTTACAAATGTTGTAACATCAGGTCATGTTTTCTTTCCACAGTGGGGTTTTATGGTAATTTTTATTGGGTGTGTGGGTGGTGGATTCCTCACCTTCAACAGAAGGTCTTTCTAGCAGGGTTTAATAGGCAATCTCAGAATCTGTCTCTCATTCTCACCATGTGGGTGTAAATATGTTTATGTCTGTATTAATATGTGGGAGAAAAACTCCATAACTGTATAGGAGAACATACAGCCTTGCCTGTGTCTGTGGATGCATACCCGTTTGTGGAGGCATTGCTTCTCAGCATCACCCCAGTTTGTGACTGAGAATTAATGAGGTGTGTTTATCTGTCTGCACTCTGCATACTACAGCCTCGGGTCTCCCTAATCAGGGTGCAGGTGTGTTTTCTCTGCAGTCCAGCTGTGTCAGGATGGGGAGGTTTGGTCACCATTGCACAATCTATTTATAAATTCACACAGTTTCCTTGTCTCCCATTGATCTAGTGTTGTTTTTTTGCAGGTAGCGCTAAATGTTAACGGCAGGTGCAAATGGTAGTTGACACAGAACAGCCTTATCTGAAGCGAGCTGTAACAGACTAAGAAGGTGGGGCTAATTAAAAATAATGAGCCATGTCCAAGCCAAATCAGCTACTGATATTATAAACCTTAACATATTAATTCAGAACAGTAACGTTTCATGTTTGCCTGAACATACTGATACTGTAAAGCTACTGGACAGTGATCTGAGGGCAAACACTTGACGCAGCAGACATTTGATTTGGATTTGTCACAGTAGAAAACGCACAGCTGTAACTAATAACATTAATGCTGGCTCTGCTCCATGTTTAAGTATGCCATGACAGTGAGACAGTATGCACAATACCAGGACCCTGGAAGTGGAACACCTGAATGTAACAGAGCAATCTTTAATGTTATTTATTACACATGGGATTTTTATGCTATGACAAGTCAAAATGTCTGGTGTAAAAAAAGTTATATAAAGATATGGATGGATGACCCCAGTGGAACTTTTGATTTGTATGGAAGCATGTCCTCCTGGCTTTTATTACACTTGATTTGATTGGTTTGCCACACAGCGTGTGATAATGTACCAGTCGAACCTGAACACTGTCAGCTGAATAACACACCCACATCAAAATTTCCAGACTCAAGGTGGCAGTAATTTAAGGCACTAACGTTCAAGGTTTCATTACCATCTATGTATAAATAACGTGCCTTGGCATAGCTGATTGGCCCTTTTCACAGCAGAGATTTTGACTTGTCATAGCAGGCAAAGCACAGGTGCAATAACATTAATGATGACTCACACTTAAACTGAAGTAAATGGACTTCAACCATCATTAATTTAATTATTTACACCTGTACTCATTCTCATGTTACCTCCACAGTCAACAGTTATTACCATTAAACACATCAGCACTGCTTATCCTCTCTTTGTGTGAATGTATAATTAGAAAAACAGTTATTCTCAATGTGTAAAAGGGTACTGAAACTGAAGTTTCTGTAATACAGAGAAGAGGTTCAGTACAGTAGAGTCTAATTAATAATCACATTTAGTAAATATATGTAATGGAAATAAAATTGCTCTTCAAACCAAAAAACAGAATGTGCCATCTACTGAAGAAAAACCAAGCAGATAGGAAACACAAACAAAGAGAGATGTAGGTGACAAGCTTTAGCATTGTGGTGCACCAATGAAAAATGATTAAGTGTTTTTTAAGTATAAACATCAGCAGAGGTGCAGTTTGACATGACCCAGGCAAGTGCGTGGTATTCCTTCTGGTGGCTTGGCGTATATTCACAAACAGCACTTTACAACAATTAGCCTGGATGACCCAGAGCCTGAGCCTTTTGTTATTTATGACTCTCTTTATTCGTATCTTTTTCCTCTATGAACCATATGTCCGAAATAAAGGGAAGTGAATTGACCAAAGTTAATGACTTCATCAAATCAAAGATTGAAAAGGGACTTAAAGATTAAAGATGGTACAGTATGGTTATATTGAATTAATAGAAGGTAAATGTAAACATTTGTCCAGGGAGTTCATGTCACCTGTGTGCTTTCACTTTGAATTTAATCCCACCAGCATTGTTTCTTGCTACGTATAGTCACAGTTGTCATCTATACATATATATATTTCCACCTATCTAAAGAAAGAAAATAAATATAAACTTATTCAAATAAACTTATTGTCATAAACAGTTAACAAATTGCTGCATATTTTCATCATCTATATGCCATTCGTTTTGTTGATTAAAATCATATGCAATGTTTGCTGAGTAATTAACTCAAACTGAAACACCATGGCATGTTTTAATGTAATGTAAGTAGAATGAATGATGAATCCAACTGCTTTTTTTCAGCCAGCCTGTCTCTGATTATCATCTCCAACGATGTTATCTACACCAAGCAGCAAAATCAATCTTTGTATATGCCCCATAGTCTTGTCTGTTAGAAAGAGAAAAGAAATTAGTCATGGTAATTGTCAATCGCTGTGCATTACAGATGAGTTTACTGAAAACCCTGTGGAGTTTAGTATACCACACTGGACACAACTAAATGCACCAGACTTGCTATTTCTGTTTTAACAGGCTTTGTTGGCATTGTCATTGTTATATATGTACACTAAAGGATAAAATTAAAAGAAAAGAGTTGCTAAATTAGTCATTTGTTTTATAATTGGAAGATCGTGTGGAGGTACAAGGAAATAGTGTGGCGTGTTAGAAAAGACATGGTTCATACATTTGGGTATGCACTTTAACTGTCTGATCTAATATTATGTTCTGTTCTTTCATGGTTAATACCTGATATTTTTATCAGACAAACCAGTCATGCATGAATAAGAGATGCTGTGGTTGAGAAGTACAGCTGAGCTCACTGGGAGCTGATCTGGAGGTGGGTCACCATTATTTTCTGCAACTTAACCACTTCTGCTCTAATTAATGTTGTACATTTATTTTGTTAATTAGTGGGCTGAGTTGTAGTGACAGCAGTAGCGTTACAGCCATGGTTGGATTAAGACCTGTGGGCCTCTGAGTGTTTTATGTCAAAGGACCTCAGTTTGAAATGACATAGTTTCCCACTGTTCAGTATGCACAATAATGATCAGTAATGAGCAGAATACAGACCTTAGATCAGTGTAAAATAACCATATTAGACACCTTCTCTTCTGAGGGCACATATTGGAGGTTTAAAGGGTTAGGAACTGGACTTTTAGGCCACTGGCATACTGGGTGCACAACAGAACACCTCAATGGTGTATATATAGCCGTGACTTGAGCAGGAGAAAAGAGGGAGGTGGGGCTGAAGAGTTTAGTTAAAAGCAAGAGCTTAAGTCTCTACCGCTGTGTTTGTATAAGTGAGACCAAAGGCTCAAGGAGCACAAATATTATCAGTACCAGGAGGAAATGAGAAGTGGTAGCATGCAATAAAGTGTGCTCATAGGGTAAAAAAATGTGCTCTTATACAGCAAAGCTGCTCTGTACTAACTCCCTTTGAGTACTGGTACATCTCTCTTTTTTCAAATCTACCAACAGAATGCGGTAAAATTGTCACACCCATAGGTGTCATTTACACTGGGGATGCTGGTTACATGTCCCTTGCTCCCTAAGTCATGGGCCAAGTGCAACAGGACAGACACAAAAAGTACACTATAGGAAAAAAATATTAAATCAAATCATTTTTCAGCCGCCCTGCCTCTGTTTCAAATCAGAGAAAAGAACTTAATGTCACAGATGAAGCTATTATAAGATCACATATTCATCTAAGTAATTCCAAATCCAAAAAGACCCAACAGTTTGAATATCTGTTCATCTCCAGCCTTGTTAAATCGAAACTGTATCACTTTAATGTGGTTTAAGGCCATTCCAGTAGCAATGGGGCAATTAAGATGAAATTCTAATGATAAGTCTACTCACTTTAAACATATCCTTTCAACTTTATACTGACACTGCAAAAATGGTGCATTGTTAAACATATTCAAATTATGTTCCCCAAGGCAAGTGGCACTGCACAAACTGTTTAAGTTAGAGACTGGGAAGAGATAATTCCTGAACTCCTGGCACTCTGTTCTGAGCTCGCTAGCCGTTCCACTGAGAGGCATGTAAAAAGGGGAGGGAGTTGTTTTACTGTCCCACATCAACTGGCCTACTTGATGGGGATACAAAGGAGGAGAAAAAGAAGGAAGAGGAGGGATGAAAATCACACTGGGATTCAAACTGAATAGAGGGAGGTTTTTTTGCTAACTCCTAAGAAATCTCTCCTCCCTGTTATCTCGTGTTGAATTGAGGGATTCATACAAAAATCACAGATGTGAACGAATAGATAATAAACTGTAACAAAACTGTGTACACAACGTCCATTCCAACAAACACATATCTAACACCCAAGCCAAGTTGATATCTAGCCAAATTCAACCCCCATGCCCATCCTGGAGATGGAACATTGTTTGCTCTAAAATCTAACTAGCTAATACCTATGAATTGATAATTACTGTGTGAACTGATACTATTGTGTGAATATCATTTTCATGTTAACATTTTTATAAGGTGTCAAATCAGGCCGGTTCAGACTGGTTAGAACTGGTTCGTATCTTGTGTTGGATCTCTCCCCATCTCTCTACCTCGTGTGTAGCTGAGCTCAAGGCTGTTCAGTGGAGGATGTGAAAAAAATAAAACCCAATTAGGGAAGTGATAGAGCCAGCGTAAGGGTTGGTTTTGAAGAAGAGCAAAAATAAGATGTAATCCACTGGCAATGAATCATGAGAGCATACGATAGTGTGTTTTGGTGACTGTGTGAGTGTGTTTGTGGTAGAAATATGAAGAAGAAAGAAGATAACTTTTCTTCACACAATCGTATCCAAAGCCTGTGAGTTGCATAAGGCAGGTGCTACACATCCAGCCTATGTTGCTCCAACTTCATTAAAACAATTTGATGAAAGACCACAAAAAGAAAAACACCTGTATGATGTAATGCAATGCAATAACCTGCAGAAAACTAAATTATTAGTCAATGCTTTGCCATATTTTGAGGCTGTCCCTTGTAGTTTGTGTTGTATTGGGCTGTATTAAATTATGTTTCAAGTCCTGTCCACATCATTTATATTCTCTATATAGAGTAGCACAAATATTCACCTTTCAACACCTTACAATATAATGCAATCTATACAAGAGCAGAAATTACAGTCTCAAAAATGACCATAAAGTTTGAGACTTCTCTAACATAATGTCAATAATTAACCACAGGTTTTACAAGTAGTGTTTATTCTATGACTCCTTTTGGATTGTATAGTCTAGCAGTGTCAGGAGTAAGTTTTGTTTCAACTCCTGCATTACCATTAATTAAACATATCATCAAACAATATCATGAATACTTAACTTTTATTTAAAGGAATAGTTCAACATTTTGGGAAATATGCTTATTTGCTTTCGTGCCGAGAATCAATTGAGAAGATTGGTACCACACTCATGTCTGTACGGTAAATATGAAGCTAAAGCCGGGAGATGAGTAAAAGAGGACTCCACATCTGTGGCGTCCTCTTTTACTCATCAGCTGAAGCAATTTATCAGACTTCACGCAGCTCCCTCTGGAGCCACAAAAAGCTTTATACAACTTTTTTTCACATACTGTATGCAGTAGTATTCCCCAAGACCTGTAAACAAACTTTGATGAGTAAAATCTATGGAGTACCTCTTCAACATACAGTATTGAACTTCTCATCTATTTCTTGACAGGAAGAGAATAAGCATGGTTCCCAAAATGTTGAACTATTCCTTTAAGAGACGTCAAAGAAAACATTGTTTAATGGTCAGATCATATAAGTATCATCAAAATATATCCATATATCTCAAAATGCAGGTCACTATCACTGCACGAGGCTACAAAAATGTACATGTGTGCAACTAACTTATAACAGTTTAAGCTGGCTAGTACTGTTAAAACATCCTATGTAACATCACAAATGTATAAAAAAGAGCAGTGAGTGGACAAGGACCTAATAAGATTAATATGAAGGAATGAATTTCAGTATTTGTAAGCATCTCAATACCAAAACGTAACACTCTGGTATCAAGTTAGTGCTGTCACAGTAACTGGACACAAATTTAGATGCACCAGTTTTAAAGTTGCGAGCATGTGTTATTCATTCATGTGCATGAGGTAAAAACATAAATGACTCGCGACACCTACAGGGCTCCCGTAGGATTGCATTACAGTGAACTAGGGTCTTTATTTTTCTGGTCATTTTCTAACAAGATAAAGAAAAATGGGGCAAACAAGGGTAGTCAGATTGTGGACATACGGTGGTTCTGGTTAAATAACATAATTACACATGTGCAAGTGTGAAGTTAGTTGTCTGTGTGTGTAGGATACATGTCAGTCCCTCCTGCTTTCCTCTTCACTCTAGCTTTGTGCATTTAATTTCATAAGGCAGCTGACAGCCAATTATCCACTCAGCGGTGCAGACAATACATTAGGCTTCAGCCTAGGAATGGTAAAAACCGAGAAAGCAGCAACCTTCTCGTCACAAGCCTGCTTCGCTCTAATCCCATGGTAGGGATGGTAAACACCAAAAGCAGATTTCAGTGCCCGGTCCAGCTTTCCATGAGAGAATACTCAACACAGGAGCGAAATATCCTGTTAAAATAGTCCTGCCTCATTGACCTTGCCTCATTTAAAGTTGCTGGAAATGATGGACTCCACAGGAATGCAAAAGGCCTCTCTGGAAGTCAACGCCACAGTTTTTTTGGGAGAGTTTGTTATTGGAGGCCAACCACAGTGGTGTCTAGTGGTAGAAAGTTTGACAGCCATGTGTCAGTATGTACACTTATTGGCAAACAGAATGGAGTCAACAAGCACACACCAGTGCTTATAGTAAAGTGGTAAACCAGGGAGAGACCAGGCACAAATAAATAGCTTGCAATCTGTCATGGCATCAGCTACCTCCCGCAGACAGCAGGGCGGCATTCAGCTGGGACAGCTTTTCATGGAGCACTTCTGGTGTCCACTGAGCCAGAGGCTTGTCAGACAAAAATGAGCGGCAGCACACAGGGCAAGCTAAAACATTTTAAGCCAGTAGAATCTGTCCACTTCCAGCACTGCTTGTTTGCTATCCATTTCTTTCTTTGTCCTGTGGAGGCACATGAAGAGAACTTTCAGGCTGCAAGTGCTCAAGCGACAAAAGGGGATAATGTGTGTTTGTGTTGAGCTGAGCACAGCAGGCAAGAGGGCAAGATAGGAAGGCCAAGCAATACACCAAAATATTTTCTGTGACGCCGAAGTGTTTCTGCAAGATTTTTTTTCTTGGACACACACAGCCATACAGCCATAATAAGCAAAGTAAAATACAGCGTTTTTCTTAGACAAGGCAACTGGGCAAGTGATCAAGCCCCATCATCGGCGATCATTAGTACTCGAGTATGATTGTCCTCCTGTTGGTGAAATACATTATTTGTGCATCTTTGGATGGCTATAGAGGCCAATCCTGGATCCACAGGATCTATTGCTGTGTGGGCAGTTGTGTGTCACAGATGCAGTTTTCGTAGGTGGAGGAACGGTTTTGGTGGTGGGTCTCTCCTTTCTGCGTTGCCTTTTTGCTTCCAAGGCATGGTGGCAGTCCTTTTCCTGTTGCGTTGTGCCTTCATAGGTCATCTTTCTGGTGGGATCCTTGTACCGCTTTTTTTGTCCCCCTCATCAGGGTCTTACACACTTGACTCCATGCAGTGAGTCTTGTACCATTAGGTGGCATTAGGTGGTTATGTTGTTATGCCAAATCTTACTGTAAACACTCCAAGCATTTATTGAACTGGTACCATTCATTAAATAGCCCAGTCCGTAGGTAATTATCTTTAAGAGTTGGTATTCATAAGGAGAATATACAGTACTAAATACTGCTCATTTTTTAAATTTCATCTTTATAGTCTCATTGAGATTAAGATCTCTTTTCCAAGAGAGACCTGAGAACAAGAAACATTCACAAGAACACAATCAGCAAACAGAAACAACACAACTACACAATAAATAAGGAATTAATCAAAACAGTTACAAGAATCAGAGAAAACATCCGATAATACAGTATTGTAGGTTTATGATAGATAGATTTAAACAGGATACGAAGTGATGGACATATTGGATAAGCATTGTTTCAAATTAAACTCACATTCTACCAAAATCTGGATCAAGTTGGTAAAATCTAATGTTGTTGTTCTGACATTTAGGGCTCATGCTGCGTCTTAAATTGCAAAACAAGGTATCCACTCCACTCCATAGTGTATCCCCTCTTCATCAGTCCTTATCTAGCATGTCTGTGGCTGCCACTGCAGGGCTCACAGCAGCACATATGAGAGGAGTCTTGGCTCATGGACATGATAGGCAGCAATCCAATCATGAGCTTGTATTCTGGTGTGGCACTATATCACATTTCATTTGAATAGACACCATGGCAGACAATACTGCCAGTGTCTAAACTAAACAAATTCCGAACTCTCTCCATAGGTGAGAAGTTTCCTCTCGCTCTCTCTGGCTGCATTGTTCTAGTCTGATACATCTCACTGAACTTCCTCACCTCTGTTTCAGTAAATGGGTGCTAACTGCCGCAGCTTGGAGAATCCAGCATGTATCCATGGCAATTCCACAGGCTAGATTATGAATTAGTCAGGGAGCTCAGGAGGAAAACAACAACATAATTAGGAAACTCCATCCCCACATTGTGCACACCCTAATAAGGAATTTGTTTCTTTCTGTATTCCTCTGAGACACACATTATCTGTGAGCACATTTTGGAGGGAGAGTGTAAAAGCTCTTGCACTTTATCGGGAAAGTGAATATTGGAAATATGTATACTCAGCTTGGCGTTTTTGGTATCCAGGAAGGTTGTTTACCCAAAAACGTTTTTGGCAAATGACTTAGGGGGCTAGAGTTGAACATTCTATTCGTCTGAGATGGTGATTTCTGTTGTGTAAGTTCAGGTTCAGGGTACCTCTTTAATGCTTCCTGTTGCTTTACATTTTTTTTTTTTAATTTTTAACCATTAGAGTAGGGACTTCTGGCACAACTGCACCTACTTGCAAAATACACACCTACACACTTGATCCTCCTACCCAATTACTATAAATATGAAATTTCCCTTCATTGGATAACATAAAACTTTAAAGCATGTTTCAGAAATCTAATGTATAAACATAAAGCCCATTAAATGACTTGAATGGTTCATCTAATAGGTCATAATATGGACAGCGCCTGGTGCTGAAAAGAGGTCTATTGAATTTAGCAGATTAATGACAAATAAAAAATAAAACCATTGCATTGTATTGATTTAAACACAGATTTCATTCCTCAGTATTGTTTTGTGGTAGAGACTTTTGTGTCTCACAAACACAAATTACAGCAATATTATATTATTTTCAAACATGCATAACATTTTCAAACATTTCACTGCAAAAACAGCAGCTTGGCATTGACTACTAAGGTATGATAAACACTTAATTTTCCATTCTTCTTTAAAAGTTATGTTTTCATTTTTTACCATATTTTTGTGTGGCTTTGAGAAAGGTGTCTTTTCTCAGGTGTTGAGGTGGTGGCTTTGGTGGTAACTGATCAAACAGATCATGTCCAAGCCATCTGTATCTGTTAGGTGATATTGTTCTAATCTGGCATAACTGCAAATGTCATGCTTTGTACTGAAGCTCTAGCCTTTGCCAATTCAAAGATCATCAAAAGTGTTTAAAGGCGGATCTCATGAGCTCGAGGTTACGTTCGCCGCTACTAGACTAGTACACCCAAGTCTGGAATGAAAAATACATTACCTCTTGTTCTGCTGCATCGATTTTGATCAATCTTTTAAAACTGTCCGCTGTGAGTCCACCAACAGTATGGGAGTGCAATGCTAAATTGGTATAGTACTCTTTTAATAAATCTACCTACATGTTTTCTGAGGAATAAGAAAATAAATGAATGAACAAACAAACAAACACCCAGCGCACAGTGGCAAAGAAACTGGCCTCTGCCCTTGACTACTTATTTCTGGAAAACTTTTCTCCCCACTCCTCCCACTGCCCCCTCAATCAGCCTCATAAAGTGAACATAATTACACACTGTCTGGATACTGGTCATTATAATCACCACTGTTACTGAATGCATTAATTTGTGTTACTCATGAGGAACACGTCCCTTCATCTCTCAGGCCTATAGAGTGCCTATCTGGACGCCTCATCTCACTCTGGCTGATGGATTGCTGATATAGACCCTAAGACCTAGTGGCAGGTCAGACTTGTCCATCGCCATCTCTGAGGCCCGTGTAGGCCCCCACAGCAGCCAGGCAACAACCATCATTCATGACTGGAGTAGTCAGAGGGGATACTAGGGTCTAGTCTACAGTGTTCAGACATGCTCAGTAATCACTCATGTCACCCCGTAATGCACTGGGAGTACCTACAGTGATGGATTGTCATCATCTCCTTTACTCCCTTATTTTGTTCCGCTCTTTCTTTCATCCTGATACTCTCAGACTTACACTTTCTCATTTACTCCACATTGCTTCATTTGTCTCTTTGTTTCTTTCTCTGTTTCTCCTCACCCCCTCTCTCTCACGCTTGACTTCAATGTCTTGACCTGACAGATGCCGACTGTCTCTCTGCAGACAGCACGGCAAAGGTACTGATAGCTCTTACTACAGTAACAGCCCGTGTTGATAGCTTTCAAACTATGCTACCTGATGAACATTTCAATTTCCCCTCAACTTCCCACGGGTACAGCAGTGTAGCACACAAATGAATCTTAAACATAATTGCTCATTTCACAGGGAGCAATTATGTAATATATGTATATGATTCAAATCAGAAACAAAGAGATCTCTGTGGTTACCTTCATATACCATTCCTATGCTCAGTACCCTTTGCTCATTGAGACACGTTGACATTTTAAGATTCAGTTTATGTTTTAAGAAATGGGGCCGAGAATCATGAAAAGAATTCACTCAGTCCGCCTTTAATTAGTATAGTTTATAGTATCTCATGTGCCCTTTACAGAAAGCAATTGACTTTCTATATGAACCCTGGACCTTAAACACAGTAACTACAATCCATATAATGGGCAGATTTAGTGTATTGCTGGATCAGTTCCTTTGAGCACAGTTTAAACCATATAAGGTCAGTGTGTAATGGCTATTGTTCAATTTACCTTGTCTCAGATTCAGCAAGTAAGTAATGAAGAAGACGACTAATATTATACTTAATACATATTAGTTTTGGAACATGACACACTTTGCATAGAATCTGAAACAATTTGTCATGGTGAAGACATTTACCCATGTTAATTTGACCACTGCCTGCAATAGTTTATCAACTGAAGTAGGCCAGCCTACACTGGTAAAACAACACAGTATCCCTAAGAATTACGTCCGTATTGGACGATTCTGCACCTCACAGTTTAAGTCAAGTGCCAACGTTCAGAGCCATCACAGGAAGTAGTGTGCCCCATATGTAAAACCACAAATTGTCCTTTTACACTTTGGTTTTAAACAAATTAGATATAACGTGTTAATTAGTGAACTTTAGAGGTGCTGATAGGCAGATTTTATTACCTTTGGACAGAGTCAGGCTAGCTGTTTTCCCCTGTTTCCAGTCTTTATGCTAAGCTAAGCTAATTGGCTGCTCGCTCCAGATTCATATTAAACATACAAAAATGGAAAAATGTATTCTGTATAATTCTCATCTAACTCTCAGCAAGAAAGAGAATGAGCATATTTTACAAATTATAACAGCAAAAGTGCTAAAGCCTAACCTGCTGTGGCAGAGGGAGGTCCAGTAGTATCAGGTAGCTTTTACAGAAGTCACAAAACAAGTGCTGTTACCTATTTTTCTCTAGTTTGGTTCAATTGAAGGGATATATGAGCCACTTGCCAGTTGAGATATTGATGCACTGACCTTAGCTCTGGCAGTCCTGCAAATCAGCAGGTTGTTAGACGAAAATTAGTTTCATGTTAGCATGAAACATTAGCATGTTTCAGAAATCATGTTTCAGAAATCTAATGTACCTTTCTGTGTGGAATTTGCATGTTCTCCCCGTGTCCGTGCTTCCTCCCACCATCCAAAGACATGCAGGTTAGTTTGATTGATGATTCTAAAAATGTCTGTCTCTATGTGCCCGAGCTCTATGTGGCCTGGCCACCCTGCCAATGTCAGAGGCTCCATTGCCTCTGAGAATAAGCGGTATAGATAATGGGTGGATGTAACAATATAAATGTAAAGCCCATTAAGTGACTTGAATGGTCCATCTAATAGGTCATAATATGGACAGCGCCTGGTGCTGAAATGAGGTCTATTGAATTTAGCAGATTAATTAAAACACCATTAGCATTCATTTAAACACAGATTTCATTCCATTCCATACTAAGGTATGATAAACACTTAATTTTTCACTTTTCTTTAAAAGTTACATTTTCATTTTTACTGTATTTTTGCGTGACTTTGAGAAAAGTGTCTTTTATCAGGTGTTGAGGTGGTGGCTTTGGTGTTAGACTGGCTTTACAGCAGACGCACCAGTAATTAATTGATCAAACAGATCATGTCCAAGCCATCTGTATCTGTTATAACTTTAGGACTAGGTGTATTAGGTGCTATAATTCTTATCTGGGGTAACTGCAAATGTCATGCTTTATACTGAATCTCTAGCCTTTGCCAATTAAAAGATCAGCAAAAGTGTTTAAAGGGGATCTCCATTGGTTTGAGGTTACATTAGCCGCTACTAGACTACTACACCTGAGTCTCCGAACTCCGACTGACGAAAATGAGTAGCAGCACATTTCAGATAGAATACCATACATACAAAAAGCATTTTTTAAGCATCAACAAAATATAAAATCATTTGCTTGAATCCCCTCACTAATGTCAGTTATCTATATCTTCTATAACTACTTTGTTGCAATGTAGGCATGATTTTGTGTGTGGTAGGGTAATGATTTGACAATCATTAACTGGGGTAAAATTACAAAACTTTACAGACAGCAGATAACTTAACTGCATGTGTGACATGGTAGCAGTAGAAGAAAGCGTACCTGATCTCTTTAGCAAACCTAACATTCACACCCTTCATTTCTGCTGGGCTATTTCAAGGTCAAAACGCTGTGTTTACACACACAATCACAATCAGCTCTGCAACGTGTGAACTTCGCTCAACTTGTACTATGTCATAAAAGAAATTATGATGCATTGTGTCTTTTAATTTGACTACAGAGTTATCACTGTGTGTGTCAGTGATAATATCAAAACAGGGAGGAACAAAACATTTTAAAGCCTTGATTCAGAGGCTTCAGAGTGACTAAAACAGCAATGATTACTTCTCTGTCTTCACTTTCATCCTCATTTATCAAATGATTTCTACTTGAAAATATGCACACACACGCACACACACAAATATTTAGGATCACTATCATTCTTTTAAGTCTATTTCTTCTCTCTTTCTTTCTCTGCCTGTGTGTGTGCAACAGAAAGAGGCAAAGAGAGTGGGAGAAATTAAGAAACTGGGCCACAGACAGAGGGGACAACCACTGAGCATGAACTGATGTTAGACACAGCAGAATGCATTTGACAGAACACAAGTGCCTAGTAAGGACAGAAAAGCCAAGAGGGCTAATAGCCTTTCATACATATTTTTAAGACTCATACAAGATAAAAAAAAAATAACCCTTTGGGCTGAAAGGCTCTGTTAAATAGATCTAAAGCTCTATCTGTCTGCTTCTTCCCCACCATTTTTGGGAGGCGCTGCTCTGTTTTCAATGTGAGCTCCAAAGAGCCGCTTAAACCGATTATTACATTTTGCATTTTGCAAGCTGCACTAATCAGATTGGTCATGGATCAGGGGGCAGATGGGTTTAGGCAGAAATAGATATAGTATAGCTTCTGGCTTCCCAGCCTTATTACAAACCATTAAAAGGCATTTTGCAGTCTTTCTTCTTAATGTCATTTCCTTCCCCCCAGAGAGGAGTCTTGTTCTGCTAAATGGAGCTCCAATCACAGGCCTGATGCCTCCTTAATGAAAAGTAAATGGAAGGTAAACAAATGAGAAAGTATTGACATCGACAACACAAAAAGAACAGTTGATCTGTATCAACATTATGACTTTATTTATTTTGTTGTTTAGTCTGTTGGAAGTCTCACCACACAGAGTGGCTGACATATCATTGGAGGAGTGAATTTAATTATTAAGACTAGACAAAGTGTTTCTTTATGAGATTAGAATCATTCAATCTTGTTTCAGTAAAGCTAGATAAAGATGGCACAGCACTCTTTGTTGGCACCTTTCACCTATTAGTCACAGAATGGCAAGGATGTTCTTGATTATTGGAAAATGTTTTCAGCACAGCAAAACATAGGATGAGGATTTTTGACATTTAAAGATAATGAACCAGGATTGTTTTTCTTTAAAAATTTGTATCTTCCATCAAAGACAACAAGTTCATTGTTTGCGGAGATTGGGGGAAGATTGGTGTTTTTGTGTGCCATGCACCCTTGCACACAAACCTTGAGCTAAACACTTAAGATGGGGGAGACAAATATGATTTAAATACCCCTCTATCAAACCTATCAATACTTGCCGCAAATTCTCCCTGGCATCATGCAAGGATGCCTTTCAGCCCAACATGAATAAAACAAAGTAAAACTGACCAAAACATTGATCTTCTAATCACAAAATAATTCCTTTTGTACTGAAGAAGAAAGAACAAGAAAATCCATTAAATTCCCCTGAAGGACAGGCTCCTAAGTGAAAACATCCACTCAATAGTGTAACTACCAAAAATCATTTGAGGCCGGTAAAATACCTTGGTTAGGATATTGGCTTTCTAATCTCCAGGGTTGCACTGGCTCTGTAAGGGTAAAACCTGTGACTGATGAGAGTGCTGGCTTGCTCAGATGTACACTGTTTAACTGTATTGATATAGGATGCTTGATTAAGATGGTTTTCAAGCTCACGGCGAGGTGGAATGATCTGTGCAAGACGTGCCATGAGCAAGTGGGAGTCCAGTGGATGCACTTGAAGAAATTAAAGTATAGGCTATAGCAATTATAGAAATGATTCCCGGCAAGTGAGGAAAGGGGGCATGGTGAGATGTCCGTTGCATTTTAAGAGCCTTTACGCTGAGCCACATCTGTGAAGGAACAATGATTTAGAGAGGGCTTGCTTTTCTTTGTTCCAGTCAATCAGCTAAAAGCTGGAACGGCCGCGGAAAGCTTTCAGTGTTGTCTATGCCACGGTCCCTGTTGTTCATTTTCACGTGTATGTAATCCTATTTAATCTTTGTCTGACCAGCGAAGTTTCGCTGAGCTTGCCACTCTCTCTTTCACTTACAGTAATGTTAAATACAGTAAATGACTTGAAATGCACTACACAAATTACATATATTGATTTTTTTCAGGTTAACGTTTATGATTACTCATACTCACATACCTAGTGCAGGCAGAGTCTTCAACTGCTGTCAGCCAGTCACCTCTGTTTGAGAAACTAGTGATTAAGGTCTTAGCTGGAACTCAGCAGTAGGCCTGTTTGTTGAGAACCAGAAACAGAAGTCTCGCTCAAGCAGAGCTCTCGCTCTGACATCGCGCAAGAGGTGAGTTGGTGCAGGAAGACGACGGTGTTTCTGGTTAAACAAAAAGAATCTTACTCTTTACCAAAAAGGTATATCTCTGTAGGGATCCTTTCCATAATGTCAGACACTTAGAATAACAACCAGAACCTGTCAGTGGCAAAAACAAGCACTTTTAGTGGGCATACTTTGACAGGTGCAGATGCCCCCAAGGATTATGGTGCAGCCAATCCAGCCCATTTCACGGGTGCTGGCTGAGGCGATCTACTGGACCAATTCCAAAAGGTTTTGGACCTTTTAATCATTTAGACCCCAAAATATGCAAAAATGGGGCCCAGGTTTAAAAATTACCCTTTAAGAACTTTTTTGTTTGTGTAAATGGCACTTGCAAAAAAAAATCACAGCTAGAGTATATTATATCATTCAGCAATTAAGGCAATTCCAGTGTGAATGTGTGTTTGTGTGCTCCTCTACTTCTCGCTTTGTGAAAAATGAAAACCAATTCATGTTTTAAACCTTTAGAGTTAGGACCTTTTTGTGAAGTGAAAACATTTCTACCAGTACTGTTATATTCCGTTAATCTGTCTGTTTCCTGTTTTATTTTGAAGTCTTGTCTTTTCTGTTTCCTGTCAATTCGTGTCTCTAGCCTTGATTGTCTGCACCTGCTCCCTGTTACACACCTGCCCCTGATTCCCTCGTCAGCCTCTTCCCTATTTATAGCGGTCCGTTTCAGTTCATGTTGGGTGTGTGCAGTGTTCTTTAGTCCTGGTTGTAGTCCTGGTTGTAGTCCTGGTTGTAGTCCTGGTTGTAGTCCTGGTTGTAGTCCTGGTTGTAGTCCTGGTGCTCCTGTTGTCTTGTGAGCCTGGACTTACCTCTTTATTTACCTGTTGCCTACCTATACCTGTCTGTAAGTAATAAACCTTTTGGAGTAACTCCTGTTTGCCTGCACTGTCTGCATTTGGATCTTTTCCCTGCCTTCTGAAGCATGCCATGTAACGTACTTTTGGTTTTTTTTCCCCCAAGGACTGTTTGAGGACTGGGACTTGGTTTACGTGTTAAGGTTAGAATTATGATAGTAAGTACAAGGATTGACATGGATGTGTCTCTGTGTGTGTGCAGGATTTCTTAGCAGGTATAAGCACTATATATATATATATATATATATATATATTGAGGCAATGATGTAGTGACTACTAGTCACACCATGTTAAAAAGAATATAGTGAGTAAATTTTATTTATTTATTTTTTTTTTTGTGACCCATGATGACTGACTTTCCTATCAGGTCATTCATACCTCATTACTACACCTACCACGAGGACATATGATATTGTCTAACTCTCCTTTGCAATTGGAAAAACTGGCTTCATATTAAACTACCTTGAATGTCAGAGGAAAGAGGCATGGGATAGTGAGTGAACTGTGAATCTGAGTTTATCTTTTGCTTGAAGGAAAACATGAGGTGAACGAAAACACAGGAGATAGAACTCCATCTACATATGGCCGATGACTTTTCAGCAGCTTACTGTGGGCAATGCAGACTGGGATACAGCTCTATTTGTACTCCTGTTTGTCTTTGTTTACTCTGAGCAGTATCCTCTAACCACAAACGTGAATATGCTTTTCTCTCTGTATTGTCTCTCCAATAAGCTCTGGGTCTATATTGTGTAACATTTAAAATGGAAAGCTGTACTGTAATTGGGGGGGGGAGTTCAACTTGGTTTCAGTGCCAGACTTGCCAGGCGCAGTCTCGTCTGGTCACACACCTCGGTTGCTAACTTGTCAGGCCAGTGCAATGTGAGTGGCAGTTGGGATCTAAGCTTTTGGCAAGCTGACAGTGTATTTGAGTGTCTCTTTCCATCCCAATTAGCTAAACTCTTTGTTTTGTATGTCACAAAGACCCGCCAGTGTTTTCTACAAGGATGGGGATGGAAATGAGTGGAGCTGCGCTACATCAACCATGATAACAAACTGGCAAGTAGTAAATGAGAGTGCTCGGTTTAAGGCAGAAGGAGCTAATTGCAGATATTCAACTTCAGACTCAAATTAAACATGAGTTTAGCTAGGCTAACTAAAGCATATTTTAGTTGATGTTTTGGGTAATTAGCATGAGAGCTAGAAAGCTAATCACTTGACAGAACGAATACATAGGTCTTACCAAGCTGAATAAATAAGTAATGTTAAAAATAACTCTACTATAAAAATCCATATCTTAACCAACAAAATTAAAAACTTGGTGAAAGTCACTTGACATTGTCTCTCTAGTGCAACATCAAGTGGCTCTGAATGCCATATATAGCACCTTTTTTTTTTTAAAAGGTGCATAGTTTGTTTTTAAAAAAACAAAACATGAAGCTCAGTGTAAGTTGAATCAGGAAGAATATCTTTATGCCTCTCTGTCTCTCTCTCTGTGTGTGTGCGTGCTTCTCTTAATCAGCTGATTATGGGCTTTAACTCTTACTTATCCAACCAGATTTTGCCACAATCCATCAGCCAATCATATTTTTGCTGTCAGACTTTAAATCTGTTCTCCTCTTGCTTGCTGTCAGCTGTCATTTCAGTGTGGATTCGTTGCGACCCTCCTCTGCCCCATTCACCACATTCAGTGTCTGGGTCGAGCTCATCAGAAGTCCCCTCCCCATCACATCCAGATCTTCAGCGTCCTTCCACCATCACCAGTGTGTAGACTCCATCGTTGGGGATACTGCTTACGGCTTCTTT
>LKNJ01000417.1:114022-168517 GCA_002120245.1 Maccullochella peelii
AAATATGATGATGTCACGATGGGGTCCAATTGCCAAAGACTCACCACATTCCTCATCTTATGCATGTGTCTAATATTTGTTCCCTCATACTGAAGGCTCCTGAATAAATTTGGTGATGGAGGCAGCCGTTGACGGCCCCTTGCTCTGTAAATGCAAACCCACGACAATAACGCATACTTCTGGAGCTTAATGAGATTGGGTTTTTTTATTTGGAAAAACACGTACCATTTTTTTGACCGATTGATTATTTGTCTTATCAACTGAAATTCTGCTTGAAAATGACCAGGTTCACATCTTGGATATAAAAATCTGTTGACGTGACATCGTTCTGGGAAAAAGAGAGAAATGGTGTATTAAATTACCTCGCAAGATAATTAAACTGCTTATGTGACCTGAACAAATTGGCCTCAGATGAAGTTAAAAGCATTCATACACTTTGGCTATGAAAACACAATTTATTATGGAAATCCTGTAGGCAGCTCTGCCCTTTTAATTGCTATGCAGGCATCCCTTATTTAGTGTGATTGTGCCTTACAATTCAGCAATCAGCTATTCTACATTTTCATGCTACGCAATGAAAGGACTTTGTGGAAATTATGTAAATTATTCCGACTGCATTACACTCCAAACTCGATCCCAATACCCACCCTCATTATTCTCATTTTAACTGCCTAATTATTTCCCATGCAAAAATATTGGGGAAAGAAGTCAAAGTACGGAACCCTAAAAAACTGTGGACAGCAATATAGCTGAGTGTCTAGAGACTTTAGTGCTCTCTATACCTTATGCAACCCATGGTTCTCCACTGCTCTCTGTCTACTTTCTCAAGGTGTCTTTCTTTGTCCTAGTTCAGTGTCTGAAGTAATATGTCTGGGACATTGCACTAAGTCAGACTGCTGTCATTGAGATTCTGCAGAATACAAGTTAATAAAACTTTCCCTTCTCCACTACAGCCTTCCTTTCACTACACCTATGCTGTTTTTACCTTCTCATTAGGTAGAGGGAACTGTCCATGCAGAACTGGCCCTTGTGTGCTGTGTGAAGGTTAGTACATCCTGGCTGTGTATGAGTGGAGTACACTTCATTGATTGGTGCAAACAGTTTAGTAACTGTGGTCATAGCATGTATGCAAATAGTAGGGAATATGTGAAAAGATGAATGTCTCTTTTTCTTTCTGAATAACTAGCAAAATCTAAGGTACTGCCAAGGATAACCTACTGTGCCAAGGACTTGAGTGGATTTTTTTAATTAAAGAAAACAAGGTTGAGGACTGATCTCGTTTTTGTTAAACATGAAAAATGGCTGACATTATAAACAATAATTATGGACTCCATAGATGACACTCTATAACACCCATATTGGAAGCCTTTAGAAAAACAATAGCAGCTCCCTTTCTTCCAGTCTGAGCTGAACAAGCCGCATATCCAAATCCTCATCCAATCACTCTGTGGGTTGAGTGCGGGAGCACAGATACATTTTGATTACAGCTGCAAGTCGAAGGTCAATCTGCAGGTTGACTGTCAGTCCATCACATGTGGCCATTAACGGGCTTAAAAGCTTTTCTGCATGATGAACATCATCAACATTTACTGTCTTAGAGTGCTCTTCATCTAAATGTAGTGCCACCCTTTCAAGCACTTGGGCCTAGCTTTTTAATTACGTGTGCTTTTTAAGAATGTGTGAAGTCTGAACTCTGAATTTAAAAATGCCAACCACTGATTAAAAGCCAACACTGACTAGGTCCAAAATACTGAAATATGGTTCCTCAATGCTTGTGCAGAAATGCATGTCACTTGCCTCACACAAAGCCAATTTACTTGGTGTTAATGGCAAAATTCTTCAACAAACAAAAATATTATAGTTCACTGAAGTTTACATGCTTTAAATACCAATCGTTCAATGTGTAATTTCCTTTGACGACACTAATATGGTTTATATAATCTGAAGTTAGACACATCTCATCCATGTGGAGACACATTTATACAGAGAAATTACTTTTAATCAAACTCGACTTTGCGGCTTCACTTTTTTTGGCATAGTTAATCATTTCGTATTTTCTATACATTAGTCATCTTTTACATTTCAGTCTTGCTGGTGGTGGAAGTGCATTCTTTGTTTTAGCATGGATTCTGATAAATTGCCTTTGTTCGTAGACCCATATGTGCCACGCCATGCTTAGCCACTACAATATGCTTTTGTCAGCTTCCCTTCATACATCTCTACCACTGTCATCTATCTTGCAGAGGAAAGGATTCCAACTGACATAGACAATGGATCACAAGAGTTGCAGGCAGCAAAGTTTATATCTTAATATCTCGTGTTTTCTTGAGCATCATGATGCTCTTTCCAAAAATCAATATCAAACCACCAAATGATACATCAACATGCAGTAGCTGTAGCAGGACTAGCTGGTGTGAGTCACTGGTGACACACTGTATTTGTAGAACTTTCAGTCATCCAGGCTGTTCATGGTATTTCGATTTTGCCTTCATCAAAACTCAGGCAGCTTCACGTGTCCCATAAAAATCGAATCAGCTGTTCCACAACCTAAACCTCTCAGCAGCATATTTTACTTTAGTCAAAACAATCGCACCTAGTGACATTTCATGCTTTATTTTGTGTTTTAACTTTTAATCAGCCAAGAAGAATGTGAAAATGGTTACAGAAACAGCAGTATGCTACCTTCAATCAAAAAGGCAAATTCATGCATGGGTTTGGAAGTCGTACCCTTTCCCGTTTATTTTACTCTTGCCTTTTCTCTGTTACCGTTGTGTACATGTTAATGGTAAATCAGTTGCTGAGCTATTTGAGGCCCACAGAGCATCCATTATACCTGAGTGCTGCTCCTATCGATTTTAGTAGTGGGGTGACCTTACTGGTCATTGGGTTCGGTCCCTGCTGAGGCCATTTGAGATTGCTTCCAGTCTGAATTGGGAACCTTGCTGTGTCCAGCCTATATACAGCCCCAGGGGACTTGCTTTTTGGCGTGTAATTTGGCAAAAATAATAATGCACCTGCAGGTCTAAAGTTTAATTTTTGGGATTTTTGATCCATTCACTATGACCACATGGCATCATGACAGGGACATAAATCACCAGGGACAGAATGAGCAGCGGCAATGGCCCTAGAGTAACAATCCCCATATGTAACACGGTAGGTGTCTATAATTTCTGACTCCCACTGATGCAGACCTGACTGGAACTGGATTGGTTTCACAGCACCTTAGGGAGGGTTTATCAGTTCCCCAGCTCTGCTGTGGATCTACTTTATGTTCTACCAAAGAGACCGTGTGCACCAATGTATATATGCACAAATAAATAGATGTGGATTGCCGTGAATGCCTTTCATTTTTTTCATTTGTTATAGTACTTTGAAAATAAAGGTCAACATGCTTTTAACTCTAAACATCTTTATCTGCAAAGGTTCTGAAAGTTGCTCTTTGAAAGGCTCTTTTGAAACTTCTGGAGTTGAGAGCTGGTGTTGAGGTTATGTCCCATGTCTAGGTCGGTTACTCACTCAAACACCCACATTCTTCCTCAGCAAGTCTCATAAATTCAGACTGGCATCTGACCTGTGCCAATTTCTCCAAGAAGTTTGATTGTTTACCCTTTTCCTTCCTAGCTTGGTGAGGTTGAGATGATTTTAATTTGTTGAGCTATTGATGGTGGCTGCTCACTGCTCAGACTATTCATCAATCAATAACAGTCAAACAAAACAATGGAACAGGGCTTGTAGTGTAGGATAGCACCATACTGTAGTGCTCTACTTGGTGCTGTAATATCAAGTAACAATATATGATTGTCAAATTCAGAGCGACATAGTCTTTCCTTAATATATCTGGCAACATTTTACTTTAAGTCCCCCTATTTAGCATTTATAACCCTTATACAACATTTGATAAATGGTTTATAACACTATAATGTAGTTTTTATGTACTTATTAATGTATTAAGTATTTGTCAACACTTATACCTCTCCTATGAAGACATTATATTATTACAACTGTGTTTACTATATTGTCATGTCTGTTTACACACCAGCCTGCATGGATGCCCACAGGAGAATTTGCCAAAAAAACACTTATATCTGCTTACAAATACATTATAGTGTGTTATAAACCATTGATTAAATGTTTATGTACTGCTTATAAATGTTAAACATAGGGACTGTAAAGTGTTACCTATCTAAAATCTATGTATCTATAAATATAATATGTAATATGATATATGATTATGACTTAACTGACTGACCCAAAAAAAAACAATGATTTTGTCAATTGCTGAGCTAAAGCACTATTTTGTCATGGTGGGAAGTGCAGGCAGCAGAGAAAGGACCCAAATGCAGATAGACTGGTGCAGTTCGGTGATTTATTCTAAAGATGAGTTTTCATGTACAGGTAGGCAAACAGGTAGACAGGCACTGGTAACAGGCAGGTCCAGGTTTGGGTGACAGAAGCTCATAGGAACATACATAAAGCTAGACAGCAACATAGAAACTAGGCACAAGGAAACCAGGATGAACCAACACTGGAACAAAGGAAGTGGACTGGTATACACTGGGTAAAACAGGTGAGCAGGTGAACAAGCACAAGTCGTAATGAGATGCAGGTGAGGAGGTGGGCAGGGAAGTCCAGGTAACTGCAGAGCAGATGAGGGAAATGAGAACAGGTGTGTAGTTGGGTGATGGGAAGAGGAGGGAAAGTCTGAGGGCATCTGGTGGACTAGTGAAGAGTAGTACTGGGAAAACATAAATGTAGCTGGTGAGGAGGGACAGGGAGACAGACTGTGACACTATTTATTATCTGAATAAGTGGAACATATTGAATCCGGCTATTTTCCAATTTGGGTACAAAATCGTTTTTTAACTAACTGGCCGGAACAGTTGCAGAAATTTGATGATGTTGTGATTTCCACTATTTCATCTCTATGAGCGGTAAGAATGCTAATAAAGTTTGCTATGTGCATCACTTGATTAGTGTGCAGAGCCCCTCACCAAATAATAATGAATATTTTTCTGAGAGGGCTGTAGTGGCAGATTTGGAAGATGCAGAAGAAGCTGTATTAGTCTTTGAAGTTGAAGAAGTAACATTCCTGGCAGTGGCAGCAGCCGAATAAATGTTTAATCACATCACCACATAATTTTAAGTAACAGTCTTTTACGTCACGTTGAAGCGGTAAGGTTATTCTACATCACAAAGAGATACTTAGGGCCAAAAAAAACCCAAACAAAATCCTGTCACCTGAATCCTTGGCATGAAAAAGTGTCTGATGTCAACATTATAAGCAAGATTAGCAGCTTTTTTTCTGGAAACAACATACTGTATTGTATAAGAGGCTAACACAATACGCATGTTTCTTTCTTTGTTGGAATCAGTCCAGATGTAGATGTCTGCCAAGCTTGTAGATAATGCTTTTATGTTGTGCTGGTGCTTTGGAATGATGTTGAATCATAAAGTCCCATCTGCCAGCTTTACTCTTGACAAGGCCCTCAACGGTCTCTCACAGCCTCTTCGACTATGCTCTACAACTTAAATGTCTTGTGGAGCGTCACAGCCATTAACAACTTCAGAGTTCCATAGCTGGAATCAATAATGCATCGTGTTTTGCTTTACCAACTCCTCCGCAGCTCATTACTAAACGACTTTAAGGGAAACAGGTCCAAGGGCAAACTGTAAGACAAGACAGATGGATAGATGAAAAGGTGAAAAACAAAGATAAAGAACGACAAAAAAACAAAAGTAGTGGTAATCAGAGTGGTTAGACTGAAGAGACTAGTTCTATCTTCTACATTTCATGAATTATTAAATGTGGAGCAGTAGTCACTCAGCAGTCAGGAATAAGAAATCGGTGCGAGAGAGTCACCTCAAAAAAAATGAATTGCAGTTCTGCTCCTAATGAAATGCTTACTCGGAGAGGGAATGAAGGATGGGAGGTGGAAGTGGCTGAATGAAATTGAGTGTGTGGTGCAGTCTGAAGAGTCACTTTTCCTTCACCCTCTGCTCCATTTTTCCCTGTATGGGTGTAACATGCATGAAATGAACATACAGTAGTCTGTAGGGCAAAGGTCCAACACTAAATCCTCTGTGTGTGTGTGACAGATAAAGAAACCCTTTGAGAATGAGTATGAAGGGGTCATGAGAGGACATAATTCAAACCTAACTCAAAAAACTACATACTGTACACTAGCTGAATCACATACAGACATACACATGAACATTTCTTTTTATGCTTTTTCATTGTTAGTCATGGTGGTGTACTGTATATAAATGTGGTTATAGACACACTGCAGTATATATCACATAAAACAAGTCAAAGTCAAAGCTGTATCAAAAACAAGTCAATTACCTAAATTAAATTAGCCCTTTAATTTGCAATTGCTCTTTTGCCATTTACACACATGTTGTTTTTGTTCACTGGACCAAAGCATCAGTGAAATACAATACAGTCTCCAAAAATGTAATCACTTTTTGATATGATTCTAAAAGTTATTGCAGAACATTAAAACTTTTTCAGAAGAAGTCAGCAGAAGGCTGACTTGACACACCAAATGCTTCATTTTTGGTGAAATAACTGGACGCATTAGCAACAATGACGCTTATCCAAAGCGATCTCAAATACATTGACAGAATAAATGTAATTATAGGTCAGTACATGTTAAATGTGTCAAAACCAGGAATTTTGCAATATGTCAAGAGGAAGCGATTTATCTATATTAAATTGACAATTGGGACAAAAACCGAGTCTTCACAAGCTGGGTCGGAATGAGCTTGCTCACTTCCGTTCTTTTCACTCACAGTATGCATATTAGCTTGGCTTGGACAGCACTGTCTGTCCACAGTGACAGTGAACATCTGGTGTCATTTGCACTCCAGCTGTAAGTCTCATTCATACCCAGCTGATGGTAGATGTTTCTGCCTGTAGCCTGACAACGTGTTTTTCCTCATCTTTGCTCAGAATTATGTACGTCGTTTACAAAAACATTTACATTTGGCAAAGTTGCAGCTGTAATTCATCTCTGACCTCACACAGCTGTTTAAATAGTCACTTTTTAATCCGTGTCCAGCTGGCCTTGGCTGAATGTACACTTGTAAGCAGATCAGAGTTAATATCCATCCTTATAAAACTTGTCAATCATATAGTGTCACAGACAGACACATTCAGCAAGATGGAGAAAAAAAATGATATACTGTAAATAGCAATAAAAGCCAAAGTATGCCAAATTCATTCACATCATATGGAAAGACATCAAGCATCCACATAGCAGAAAATGGATCTCCATAAAGGGTACTGAGAAACAAAGAGTTGTTATATGAACACAGTAACATTGTCCTTGCACTCTGAGAATAAGGCATACAGGGTGATTACATATCATTAAAAATACCAATTCCATTGTATTTTTACTCAGTATCATTACATTGAAAATAATATTTCACCAAAGTTACACCTACATAGCATCTACATATTTAATGTCGTCTTTTATGTAATTCAAATATAAATTATCGGTCGGCCAAATTGTAAAGGCCTTATCAAACTTAGGAAGCATCGCAATATCTGCAAGTGAATCAGAATAACTGAATCAGTTTGGACCAAAGATTTCTGCCTTAAATGTCTCAAACTCAGCTGCTGTTGATTTCCAATTCCAAGTAATGCATAATATTCAGGCTGCACATACAGATTGACTGTAATAGCTACATTCAGAAAGGTAAGCAGTTCCGATTAACTTTCCTCAACAACGCAATCTAGATGCTCAAATGTCACAGATACTTTAGGCATGACTCTAATATGAATGTCAAACTCTTTCAAAGTCACTGTAGGGATGCAGAGCCAAATTTTGGCCATCTCACATTAAATCTGGCTATATTTATGCATGGGACCTGACCCAGTCTGGAAGGTAGTGCTGACTGGATAATGAACAGGGAGTTGGGTGAGCCTGGTTCTACGGAATTCCCACACAAAACACAGCAGCAAAGCAGATCCCATATCAGTCCCAAAGCATTTTCACCCCAGAGTTAACAAGCACAGGGCACCAGAGACCACTAGCTAGTCAGACATTTTTTTCACCACCAGGGGCTTGTTCTTCTGAACTTTTCATAACCTTTAAACTACTATTTGATTGGAGGTCATGGGCCTTTGGGCAGGTAGTCTCTAATGGGCTCATTTTCTCCTTTCCTCATGGTGACATTTTAGGTCTTCACATGTCTGTCACTCTGCCCCCCTGCTGGCTGTCTCTTCCAACTACTGAGCCACAGCCCCCGCTGAGAAAAAGCATTTGGATCTTCTGAAATTCACTCTCATTGTTAAGTGCTTGGATGTCGTCCTCACTGATTGTTGAATTATTTACACTGCAGTAAAGTTGTTTTCTTGCTTTTGCTATCTAGAAAATGCATTTGTGGACTTGATATTTACTTTAGAGAGGGTCAAATTAATTAATTCAGTCAAGGACAATCAACCAGCAAAAAAAAACCATTCTTATGCTTTATTTACAGAAAAAAGGTACCTTTGAGTGCACATACAATAGAATGTAAAATTAAAGAGACAGAACTGAGAGGAGAGATGGGCTGAATAAAGAGTAAATTATAGGATTAATGACTCATACCACTGAACAGTTAACAAAGTAGCCACCCACGCATCAGTGAAGACATGTGCTGTCCATGACTGTAATTAGCTGAAGAACAAACTGTGTATCTGACAGGACATCCACCCACATCTGCCTGATGAGCATGGACTGTGTTGGCTTACAAGTAAAAGGCTTACTGCTTACACGTTAATTATTGCTACAGTGTATATATAGCGTAATTTTTAAAAGATTCTTACTATTAAATACAGTTTAATTGTCAAAAGGACTGGAAGTGAAATAACTCAATAAAATTTCCAGGAACTGAAAGCCACCCATCCCACATAGCATGTGTTGGAGACTATCGTTTGTCATTGGCCATTTGCCATCTCTTGTTGTCCAATTGTGTACCTGGCAGGCAGCAACAGGACTTAGCTGTGCCAAGAGGAGGCACTGGCCAGACACGTCCTTGATCTCTGTGTGTGTGTGTACGTTTGTGAAAAGCCCAATCAGAGAAGAAGCCAGAGCTAATTCACTGGCCTGAAGCAATCTCCCAAGAAAGACAGAGGAAACATGAAAGAAGCTTTTCTTTTCGCTTTACACTCCACTTCTATTGCAAAACACTTTCTAACATCACACCCCGAATCTAATGCTGTCCTCTTTGTTTCTCGTCTTTCATTTTTGTGCCATTGCTTTAACTTTCATTTATATTTCTTTTTATAGATAAATACTGCATTGGGCACAGACTGTAGACTTGTGACCAATTATCTGCCTGGATTAGCTCTAAATTTTGGTATTCATTGCCTGTGCAATTAGTGGCCAAGAACAGAGTGAAAAGCAAAAGTAGGAAAAAGGTTGAGACATGAGTAATAATAAGTGGTGGTTAGAGAAGAAATTCCATGACAAGTACTTCTGTGTTAAATACTTAGTGCTTAGTTTTCTCAAAAGGATTTACTTCTTTTAACACTAGAACGGACACAATGGTCATTTTGACCGTTTTCAAATTTATATGTGCAATAATTTGGTTTAATTAAATAATCAATGCTGCTGGTGCCTAACTCTTCCTAAAAGTGTCTGTGTTTTCATAAAAAAATTTTTTTTTAATATAAATTACACAAAAGGCAAAGAAAATATGATAATCTTTACCTACTTTAGCCACATGTGGTCATACTGACTGCACGGAATTATGCGCAATTCTATTATTTTTTCGTGGTTGGAGATGCATCTTGGTTGCTTAGCAACTATTATTGTCTGTGTCTCAATGAAATGTTGCGAGTGGTCTCGAGTCCCTGCTGCACCATGCTCCGCTGCACCATGCTCTGCTGCCTTGCTGCGCTGTGCTCCACTCCCCTGCACTGCGCTATAGCCTGGGCTATTTATTAGTTCTTCTAGTAAACAACAGATTATGTAAAATGTTTAATAATCTAAAAAAATACATTAAATTGTTATTTTCTTGTTCTGAGTAATTCTAGATTGATTTAAAATGCGGATGGGATCTTTGATGGTTATTACCCTACAGAAAAATACTGGTGTAAATATATGAAATAATTATGGTTTTTATGCAATGGTAATACATAATTAAACTTGTTAAAATGTACATTTTGGTGTTATTGTATGTTTTAAAAGTTATCCTTGCATTCATCTTTCAATTGGGTATTTATCATGAGAGATTATAGTTTAGAATTTATATGGTCAAAATGACCGCTTATGACGGTTCTAGTAGTTATGGAATTCTGGCAATAGTGTTAATTAATTATGGCAGTTATGATGCGCCTGGTGTAAGATTTTTTATTTATTTTACAGATGACGTGATGACTTATTTTTTAGACGGTCACAAAATCAATCCAACAAGTCAACAAACCAACTATTAGACTATGTTTACATAAAGTGAGTCTAACATCCACTCAGACACAAAGCTGCACACGTGTACAGGATTTTGAAAATCTTGTATACTTAAAGTAATGCTGCAGTCACTCAGAATCCACAAAGCCCTTTGGGAAAGCAGTCACTCCCCCGACGAGCTCTGCATTGTACAAAATCCTCACCAATTTATTTTATATCTACGGCCCAAGCTGTGATCCTCCCAATAGATACAATGGTCAGCCCATTCATTCTGTTTCGTGCCACGCTGCTCCACACATACTTTTTGATCGGTTCTGATTCAGAAAAAGATCGCTTTGTTGCTGCAACTCTGTGACTCTTCAGGCCGCTGCCAGAACTCCCAGGGGAAATTCTTCTGCAGTAAATTTGCAGATTCAAAATTCACCGAACTCAGTGGTAACTTTGTCAGACTTAATGACTCAGATTCTTTTAATTGAGGTGGTTGATAAATAAGTTCAAAACAGAACAAAAGAGTGGCAGAGAAAGATTGGTCAATACTGTTCCCTAATTCACTCTGTAGCTGTAATCATGGTTTTCCCTCACTGTTATGTACCACACATACGCACACACACAACCCTGTACTGGCTGTTTTTGAAAATGTATTTCTAATCATTCTGGGGAAAAATGATCAACCAAAGAGGCACTAACACAGGAAGTTGAGAAAAATGTAAGCAGTTGATTTCCACTCCGCAGTCCTCTTAAATCCAAAAAATAAAATATTAGAACTTTCTGTGGGAGCTCAATTTTCCCCCTCACTTCACTCCTGTGGGATCAGAGAAGATCTGTCGCACTAAAATCTGACACTAAAAGAGTCTGCCTCAGTCATATTTCTGTATGAACAGCGTTAAAGACCTCTCTGCACCTCCCTTTCATACACTCTTGTCTGTCATCTCCACTTTCCTTTGCTCCTTTTTATTTTCATTTTATGTCCTCTCTCTCTCATGAATTCACTGGATCGCAAAGCTGATATCCTCCCGGCAGCCCTGTTATCAGGACATTTTCAATGGTGTGGTTGAAAATAGGAAGAAGTGGTTGGCAGGTTACCTTGCTGTTGTCACCTTTGGGTTACAGATAAAAATTCATGCAACAGCCCACGTGAGTGAAAGTGCAAGACTTTGAGCGCTTTATTTTACTGACTTTATTTCTGATGTAATATGGAAGATAAGTGCTGTCATTCTGGGGTGAGTCCACATGAAACTGAAAGACCAAGACTCCTACACAACTAAAACAAGTGAGTGCTCCTCCCGCCTCTGATGGAACCACTGAAGTAGACACACAACTTCTCAAGCTTTCTTGCATAATGAATGAATTTTTAAGCGCTGTGTTTAAACAACACTTAAAGATTCACACATTCTATCTGCTCTGTCTCTCATTTTCAGTTTATTTCAATGGATGTGTTAATGGTCTGACACACAGATTATATACATTACCAAAGCTGAGAAATAAAATATATTCACTACAGAAGAGATCAGTTGTGTGAAATGTAATTCATTCAGTGTTTCTCCCATTTGAGTAACAACTTTCAGCTCATTATGCAGCTAAACTTGCTAATTAATTCCTCTCACCACATCAGTAAGGAATTCAGAAGAATAAATTGGTTAACTCTGTATATTTTCTTCACTTTTCTAAACAACAACACAATGTTGTGGGAAGTGACATTCTCTCTCTTTGCCTCTGTAGTGGCAAACGTAACACAGCTTGGCAGATCTGCACATGTCAGCAGTGTGAATATTAAGTGGTGTAACCCTGTCAGAGGGAGAATGGAAAAATGTGTTAATAACACTGTCATCAACAAAAATGTCACACGTTTGATTGCATGTTTGTGTCCTGCAGTGTGAGAACGGCGGTACATTTTTGTTGATGCTCTAAAAAGAACTATCTATCCCTACTATCCCTGTCTCTCACCATAAAACTGATTGAAGAAGCTAGTGCTCTTGTTTCTAATTTTAAATGTATGCTTTGTCAACTCATTCGGGCACAGTATTGGCATTACAAGAAAAATATGAGGTTTGGCAAGCTCATGTCATTCATGGTGGCAACATCATCATCAACGATATGCAAGAGAACTGAGTGGATGGGGGGGAAATAGGATAGATGACGGAAAAGGACAATGTGTCTTTCAAACTAGCAGACAGCAGCCTTTCAAATCCTGATCACTGTCTCTTTTTCTCTTGGGGGTCAATTCAAAGCTTTTCCATTTAGACTGAACTATTTCTTTTGGTCTATATCCACCGCCCAACTGCCACATCTATGGAGACTTGCCCCAGAGTGTATGCTGACACTGTTCCCAGGTGTCTTGGCTGAACAATAAGCTTACTGGAGAGTAAAGTACCGTTTTGTTCTGTGTGCCAATTGTTTTCCCACTCACAGGTTATGGAGAATGCTGAGTCTTTTTCTAACCTGTCACACACTAAATCATGGCGGATCAACACAGATTGAAATCTTTTTCTCTTATTTCACGTTCTCCAAAGCAATTTATGAAGAATATCCATGTCACTGCCTGAGAAAATATGTGCAAATTAAATGCAACTCTTGAAAAATGAATTTGATATCTTTCAGAATCAGCAGCGGTGATGGAATATATATATTTTGATGTGAGTTTTTTTCAGGTTGTATTCATATTTAAGAGTGTTCATGGTCTATGGCCTTGTAGGCTTTCTGAATACATTAGTGATTATCATCAGATATTATTATTAAAATTAAATACAAGTCCTTTATCTCTTTCCTCTTCAGATAAAAAAAAAAAAACAGCTTCTTTAAATTTAGCTTTTTTACTAAGTTCTTTAAAAATACAGGCAGTCAAGCCTTCCCTCTACTCATTTCCCTCCTGTTTCCTACTGTGTCACACTAAATTATACCTGACATGTAGAGCACATTTTAGGATAGTATTTAAAGGAACAATCAGTAATATTTTACTGCCTCATTGCACCGTAACATCAGCAGAGGTTTTATGATGCTAGACAATGCCAGTCAGCTACTTTTCCACCTTGTTTTGGCATGAAATGCTCCACACTCTGATCGCTGAAAGAATAATTCAAAATCCCAGAATTAAATAAATTAATTCAAACAGATTGAAAAAGATTCACTCAGGGAATCTGTGTGTATCCCCCTAGGTTAATACATCCATATAGCTTTGAAGAATGAGTTTACTCAAGAGATCAAAAAATGTTTTTGACCTTGACTTTTTTTCTTGTGTAGCAGACCAAGTTTCAATTTCTTAGCTTATTCAGTTCTCAAAAGCTTCAACACTTGACAGGGTTTTTAAACCAGCCCACACAGTCTTTAGCTATAAGAGTCCACTGTAGGAGCACAACACTGAAATTTGCATGTACACGCTTGGACAATCAGGACGAGCAAGGGCGCACTAAACTCCCCCGCCACAATCCAGGACCCTTGTGGCTTTTTGGACTGCAGGGTGCTCCCCAAAGTCTGCTGGCAGCAGTGGTGGGATTTCCTCTATTCCTAACCTACTGCAGACAATGACTTCCAGTTTAGTTCACCTACTAAGAGGAGTGACACCATCTGCAAACTTCTGGGTTGAGGGGTTTCTGGCTTATTTCTTGCAACCCTGGTGCTGATAGATACGGCAGACATGTATGTTCTGTTATGTGGCAAACTAAGGCTTTGTTTTACGACCTTCATGGACGAAATTCTGATTGGTTTTCTCTTTTGCTTGCGTCTCTAATTTTGGATGCAGTAAATTAAGCTGATTTGACTTTCTTAGCATGGCCTCCTGCTGTTGTCTTGCACTGGTCGTCTTGGTTTGTTTTTTCAAATATAAAATGTGCCCAGTCAGAGATGCCAATTTGGTAACAGAGGATGCTTCTTTCAATTGCCCCTTTTTTTCTTGTCTTGTGACAAACTTTGTGATTTCCAGAACAAAGGAGAAACCTCAAATGGACAAATATTAAATTAAATGTCTTGATGAGGTTACCATCATGAAACGTTAGCAGAATAAAAAGAGAAAACACATGGTTAGAGGCACATTGTTACATAGTATAGTACAGTGCATAGTAACATATGAGGCAAATTCACATGCTGGATTTTGTAGAATCAAATATCGAATGACTTTGAGGATTGTTTTCTTGCATAAGGCATGAGCCGAGGTATTTCATGTTCCCAGTCTCAATGTCAGTGATGGGTGGTTTTAAACTCAATCATCCCTTTTGCATTTTCAGGCTAATCATCAATAGTTTCTGTAGACTGCACCTGCAAAATGTATGAGCCCTCAGCAAAACTGAGCTGATATGAATTACAAGTGGATTTCTTTGCATTCTGAGTCTGACACTGCAAGTGTGGTACTTGCCGTCAATTTTAAAATTGTAGCCAGAGTGTGGGTGTATTTATCCGTGACACTTGGTTGGCATTTGGTGCCAAAAACTGTTATTAACAAATTATGACATTGAAGTGTAAGAATGGAACACCCAATTCAGTGCACGACACGAACTGAAATTAGTTTCAGTGGCAGTTCTGAAATATTTACACTTGTTGAATAAATTGATTCCAATCAGAATGCAGAGACTAATTCAAATGTAACTAAAAGAAACTAAATTATATGGTATTTCACAAACTACATTGGTGCTCTTTGTAGAGAGTTAATGTTTATGCCTGGTCCCTTGCACACAGAGACCAGATGGCACTAAACAATAGTCCAATAAGAAAACCAATTGATTTTTAAAGAAAAAAGGAAGAATATCCATTTCAGTTTACAATCTTACCATTAAAATGTTGCTTCATCACCTAATAATGAATACTGAACTTCTCAGATATGGTTTTTCGCTTGCATACTGTTCTATTTAGGCCCCTTTAACCAATCCCTGAGAAAGAACAAGAACTATCTCTAAATTCTTATTTTGGCCTAAAGCTTTAGAAAGGGCACTTTTTACTCAGCTGTCCTTTTAAAACATCAATAATATCTACAATGTACTATATACTACATACTGTAGCAGAGACAGCTTTTAAAAGCAGGTGCAAAAGATTTATTTTAGTTTTGTTGACGCTGGGCAGGCCTAGAACGTTTGACACCATTTATCATAAGATGTTAATGGACTGCCTTCATGAGTTGGCATGGCTAGTTCAGCACTGAGTTAGATGAATTTGTTTATGTCAAATGTAACGTTTTCAGTGAAAGAAGGCAATTCCTCACTTTCCTCAGCAGACCCTGGGCTCAATCATTACTAGATTCTTCTCTTCTTGCTCTGGATGCTTCCTTTTTGCAACAGCATTCATAGAAGGCAATGTGTTGTACTACTCTTGTAAGTTTTCTTCCACAAGATACACAGACATAACCTCTATCCAAAGTGTGTGACCCAAACTCCATCTACCTTGCTGACCTGACTGCTGGATGCTGTATCTGAAAGCTGATAAGAAATGCAGCTATTTTAGGTTCCATGTGGGTAAATGATCAGGTGTGTCTTTTAGCACGACACAGAGGCTATAACCCTGCAGTGATTTATGAGGGTGACTGTCACTTTGGCAAATACATCTAAGATTTAAGAGGTTGTTTCAATTTTTTTTATTTATCCTATCCTATCTAAAGGTTAGATACTGAATATCTAATTGCAGAGAACTCTAAAAATAAGACATTGTAATTTTCCCTCCTCACATCTTGAAAAGGTCATCAATGCTGTTAGTGGATCTGGTTAGACAAGTTCAACTGTCCAACGTCAGCTACAAATTGCGGCAGCCATTTTAAATTTTGAGCCTCCAATTGCTTCATCTCTTTACTGGTTCTTAGTTTGTTTTTTTATAATTTAATAGTGAGACCATGTAAAGTCAAAATGACACATAACATTGATTTCATAAGCAATAAAATGCACCCTTGCTCAATTCAACATCCTCGGGCCAGGGATTTTGCTACTACTGCTACTACTAGCCTTATTTGGTCTGGCGTGACCAGTAGCTTATGGTGGCTAATGTTAGCTTAATGTTAGCAAACTTTTGATAGATATTCTTACTGTGTACCTAACATTACTGAGTCAATTTTCCCGACTTTAGGATTATCCCATAATTGCCTCTTATGACCACAGTAGTCACTATTAAATAAAAGTTACACACGTTTGCTTTAAACTCAGACATAGCCTTCCTGATGGAATTGCAATTACATAATTAAATTATTTTGAGGCTGGGATTAAATTTGGGGAGGTTGTTATAATCAAATACATATTACGGTAACACTTTATTTCAAGTATTTATTGACACAGTTGGCAACAACTTTAACTCCTCCTGTGAGTCATGCATAACTGGATGTTGGTATACAAACAGATAATGAATGACAATATAATATAACACAGTTGTTGTTGTTGTATAAAATGTCTTCATAGGAGAAGTTATAATTGTTTAAAATACTGTCCAGTTAAAAATGTCCTATGTGCTTATAACTTCATTATATGTTTGTGTACTGCTTATATATTGAAAGGTTGGGGCTGGGGTTAAAGTAAAGTGTTACCTATACTGTATGACATATAGTATATTACTTTTTAGCTGATCACGTAAAGCACTTTTAAATACATTCACACAAAGTTAAGTCATTTTTATTATGATAATGACAAAACAAAGATTACGATATGACACAATGCAAAGGGCTTAGACTTTCTGGAGGAAGTAAAACTCTCTCTCTGAGAAAACTCATTGCTATGCTCTGCTTGTGCACCTCATATGGAAATGTATAGCTGTGACAGTGTATAATAATGATTGACAGTTCACTGGAAAATTCACTCACACTAAAAATAAAGTTCAAAGTCCCCCTAATATAAACCTCCTCCCTACTTCCTTGTTGCTGTGCTACTTACTTGATATTCGTCCTGTGAACGATGATGGATGCTTGAAGCCAATATCTCATGTGGATCAACATTTTTTAAATATTGACACTATGGATAACTAATTTAGTCAATTATCTTCTCCAGAAATCTGTAAACAGACTTTTTTGCTTTCTTCACTACAGTCAAGTTGGCTAAAATGATCATTGTTATTGCTCTTTTTGGGTGTGCTGAAAAGCTTTGGCAAGCACTGCGGATTAATATTTTTCAGGAGGCTTCAATCGCTGACATTTCCTATGAATATTATGGGGTTGTCTTACAGGTCTTTCAGTCTTATTGCATGTCTGAAAATATGTTTATTTAATGCAGCAGACCTTGTTCTGTGTACTTGTAAAATCGACACCTCCTTCATACTCCATTGCTGCCTCTTCCTTTTCCCCTTTCATCTCTATTGCATCCTCCTCCCTCTTCCTGTGGAGGTGTCCTGGATGATTTCCACAGCTCCTCCTCTGGTGCGACTCCTGGAGTCTTTGCTGTCCAACCAAGTAAATTATAGGCAGATTTAGAACCCTGGTTAGCATGGGAGTCAGGATCCGGGCTCGCTTAAAGACCCAGTGCACATAATTCATCAAAATTAACATCAGTTATAACTCTGCAGTACCATAAGCACCCCTAAATTGCTCTCACTGTCACACACACACACTCACACGTTGTCCCTATTCCAATTATTATTTCCAGTTATAGCCTGTCACTGACATTATGAGACTCGTTTGCGGAATGTCAGACGAGCAACTGATGTCAGACAGCCTCATACATCAATGTTTCATTGTTTACTCTCCAACCAAAACTTGAGGCTTCCTGTACATTTTTACCTGCGATAAAAAGCAATACCTCGCTATATTTAATACCTGCTTTCTTTGAGCTACGAAGATGAGGCTTTGGTATAACTTGCATTAAGTGTCTATACTGAAGTGATAAGGTTGCAGCATCATAACTTCCCTGGCTGCTGCCTTGCTATGTAATGTTGAGCTCTGTCAGTCTCCCTTCTTCCTCACACCATTAACATTTTTATTTGACACGCATATAGACTTGTGCATCTGTCATGTTGATGCGACCTCCTCTGAGTCAATTTCTGAACGCACTCATCCATTTCAAGTAGCATGCAAGAAAACTGAAACTTTTATCCATGTTTAGAGCATGGCGACTAAAATAGTCATGTGTCAGACAGCATCTCAATTTAATCATCATGCTAATAGCATATTTCTAAATATATTTTCCATTACTTTGTGTTCTGGAGTGATATTACCGGTCGAAGGTATTGCATAAGATATTGGACGGATTACCATGTCTTCCTCATAATAATAATTTGTAATAACTTTGGTGAACCCATAACTTTCATCTGGGGCCATCACGAGGTCAAAATATTAGTATGTGCAATACTTTGGTTTGTGACCAAATCCCTACTTTGTGTTTAGTGACAATTAGCAAAGGTTAGCATGCTAGCACCCTAAAATAAGATGGTGAACATGGTAAGCATCATACCTGCTAATCATCAGCATGTTAGCATTGTTATCGTGTGTATGTTAGCATGCTGGTGTTAGCATTTAGCTCAAAGCCTCACAGTTAGTCTAAGACTCCTTAGGCCCTGATCAGACAGGACACGGTTTTTGCAGTGGGAGGCATCTTTTCCCAGTTGTTTTCTATAGGCAGGTGCAAAAATATAAAATATAAATATTAATAATATTTAATAAAACCATAAAGAGTGGCTGTGGTATAATTTTCAAATATGCAGTGCGTTTCTGCTCCTCTTCTGTTTCCTTACTCCTTTCTCATTTAACTTTTTTATGCATTTCCACCCTTATTTGGTAATATACAGTGGAGAAGAAGACAGGAAATGTGAGGTGAAAAAAGGGAATGAAATGCTATTCAAACTGGAAATGTTATGGTTATGTGGTATGCATCTTAGATCATACTATGACACCCTAGTAATGACTTTTAAAGGGGAAATTACACAGATAAAACTCAAACATTGCATTAATATGAAATACACTAGAGGAATCAAACCCCCTTAAGTCAGTGTTACTTAGAAATACACAGTGAATAATATGCTTCTTTTTCTTTTTACCACTCACCAAACACACTGTGGCTCTCTTTTCTTTATTCCTTGGTCCTCACTCACAGCTTACAAAAGCAGGTGGACTCAATGTCCTGCCCTTCCTGTCTCATTTCACAGCTTTCTAATTCCACATGCAGTTAAGGTGCTCCGGCAGAGTGCTTCCATTATGAAAACCTTTTATTATGTATCCCTTGATAGCGAATGTGGTTCCACAGTAACCTGCGCAGACTGATATTTTCTAAAAGGCAAAGGCAGCGTTTGCTTTCATACACTGATCTTTGATCTTTGTGAACTTTGTGGAATGTGAACCACCTTCATTCAAATGACAGTTAACCACGTATCAGCCCAATACTGCCTCAATGCAAGAGATGGTGGACATCAGGATTAAAAGTAAGCAGTCATTTCATCTTTTGTAGTGTGAAATTGTGGTAGCCAACTGTTAGGGGACACCCTGATGTAACACCCTGAGTTAAAGACTAGTACAGCAGAATTGTTTTGTCTTGCAGTCATGAGTCCCAAAATTGTGCCTTGTATTATCTGGTATATCAGGGCCCTCAAAAGGGACAGGTCAGATACATCTCTAAAATAACCAGATTCAGTCCTTTTATAGGGATTATTAAGTGCTATGGAGAGGAGGGGAGAATAGCTGGTTCAGCAGGCTTCCTCAGCAAAGTGAATTAATCAGAGGTACATGCACACAGCAGCAGGCCGCTCGGAGACATTTACTGTGTGAGCAAAGTTACGACTTAACTTTATAAAAACATATCATCAAAAACAGAAGCCTAATGCAGTCTTATTGGCCCAACAAAAGTCTTTCATAGCCACTGATCAGAGGTCCATGAGGACTATGATGTTTATGTCCTTGTTAAGACGTCCTGGCTGCAGAGTACAGAGGGAGGATATCCAATAAATCTCTCTTTTCAGTAAGTTGCCCACTTCTGCTTTCTATTCTTTAACTTGCTGCCCCATTTCAGTCGTAGTTGAATGAATGACAACATTCATTAATTGAAAGTTCGTTTGAAGGAAAGGTTTTCAGAATTGTCTTAATGGATCAAGATAAATTGCTTTTTTTCTATGGAATAAGCTTAACTGTTACCTAATTTTATTTCCCAATAGCTCTCAGAAGCAAACACAAAATAATCTAAGCAATCTAAACAGTATGTAGAATATCATCCCTGCAAACAGAACACATTATGTACTGGATTAAATTATAAGTATTTCTGTCTTTATTAATTGAATTGTTTGCTTTAAGGGTCCAAATCAATGAGTTTGGGGAAAGAATTTGGAGGTGACAACAGGCTCCAGAGGCAGGCTGTTGGAGACGATGAGTTCTTGTGCAGTAATAGACTACTACAAGTCATTTCTCACACACAGTGTCACTGGTTCCCAGCTAGTCCTGCCACTCTGTGACTCTGTGAATGAAGCCACTTAATCAACAGAAAACGGCCAATTCTACTGTGAGACACTGCACCCCAGACACATATAACGCACAAAAACACACACACTTGCAAGTAAATCATCAACACACACGCACCGCCTCTTCTGCTGAGTTTGTGAATTTGATTTTTATGATCTCTCTCATGAGCTAAGTCGAATAATTCATCAGCCTCACCAAGAAAACAGAAATACATAACTATTCTTTGCTAAATGTATGCAAAACTAGTCATTCTAGTTCCTCAGAACTGTCTGGGATACAGGAGTTTGATGTTCAGTGAGCTCTGTAATAATGCCATGCACCTTTTACACTCTTGCTTAGAATGGGATATCTAAACACTGAGCCCCCTCACATTTAGATTCTTATTAATTATTCAGTTGTATTGCCCTGTGCAAATGGAAAAGCAACATAATCAAGGCAAACACATATTTGTTTAATTTAATATTTAAACCCTAGCTCAACTCTCTTTACTTCTGTTGCTCTTTCTCTCTGTCTTCCCACCCACTCTGTCTCCCTCATATTTATTTCTTCATATTTATTCTCTTTGTTTCCTCTCTCACTGTGTGACTTCCTCAACACAAACCCTCCCCTCCTCCTCTCCGCATTTTAGATGTAATTGAACACTCATCAGCACATCAGTTCAGTTCATTGTTAATAAATAATTCACATATTTAAAATGGGTGACATTCTCCTCTGGTTTCAATTACATCTCCACTGACTCTTTTCTTAGGGGATGAAAGGGAAAACAAACAAAAGCAACTATTTAAATTTACTTTTCAACAAATCAAGCACCTCGGTGACCTTATAAATATATTCCGCTGAGCCTTCGGGCCACTACAGTATCACACTTACTCAGCTCTTTAAAGATTTACTGGTGATAATTGCTGTTGTGCAGAGTTGGATCAAATAAGAAAAAAAACTCCAGTACCAGAGCAGAAGAGCATCGCAAATCAACATAATAGAAAATTCCATCACCTGTTTCACATTACAGAAAACTCTATCACCTAGCTTAAATGAACATTACAAAACCCATCATCAAAGCCAATAGAGAATCAGCATTACATAATAAAATTCCCATCAGCAGAAGTCATTACATCTGAATTTAATTTCCTACTCAGCACTGCCTTTATCCCTCTCCCTCACTTTATTCTCATGATGGCTGTTATTAAATACACACCAATCTGTCATTACACAGTCATATCAGTGAAAGTACATTGCAAGCCTTCATTAAACTTCCCTCCATACGCTGCTCAGGTGCATTTTCTATACAAATTGAAATCTGCTGTAGTAGAACACCTTTAAATTAGGATGAATAATTGCCTCTCACTTTTCAGCAGGAAAATAGCTGAGTTTCAATTGCAGATGAACTGTATGGAAAGTGACGACTGTGCTCAAGATATGTCTTCTACTTGGCATTCAACACGTACATGTATTTATTTTTATGTTGTCAGATGACTACATGAGACTTGAACAATGATGTAATAAATGGTCTTAGTGCAGCAGTGAAAGTTATGAGCTTCGATCAAATCACTTCTTTTTTAATAATCGTTCAATTTCAGAAACTGCTAAATTATGTAAATGAGAGCAATGCAATTATAGGTTTGGAAAATAGGAGGTTTAATCTGCTGAGACCAAGCACAGTAACCAGATGATGGTCGTAATGTACAGGAAAAAAAAGAGGAAAGGCATTTCAGTATGGGTGGAGAACTTTTTGAAAATGACCTGAAAGCACTGGTGTGGGTGCATGTCATGTACTAGAAACTGTTATAAAATGTACCTACCTTGTGAAAGTAGTCAGAAAGTGAAGTGAAATAAAGCAAAATTTTGCCTCGTGTTACAAGAATTTGAATCCATATCCATTTGCCCCAACTGTGTAGCTTTAGCTAGCACGAAACATACTCACCAAAAGTGTGTGGCTGTGTGTTTGCTTTTTTTCTCATCTCTTTACATATATGGAGTAGAGTCATAAAGCCTTGGGATAAGCACAATTGTTTTGCTCAAGTTGAGTCATTTTCAAATTGTGTGGAGAGAACTTTGTCTCATTTTACAACTATTACCACCCACTCATGTCTTTCCATTGACTTTGTATTTAACGGCACTGCATCTAAAATTTGCTTTATTTAAGCTGTGATGTGCATCATTGTCAGTAAGTTCCTTTTTTGATACTACCACTGGGGGGCACCAACATTGAAAATGTTCAAATTCTTACGTTCTTCTTACTTCTTAGTTTACGTTTGATATGAAGCGTGCCAATATAAATGCTACAAAAAAGTATATTCAGCAATACTTTTTGTTTGTTTATTAATACACCTGCTTGACATTTTCGTGTAGCCACTTTGCTGTCGTATGATTATACGCAAGCATGACAAAAGGGTGGAAAGATCAAACTGACAGACTGCTGCTGAGAATGAAACGGCAATTGTCAAGTGCATCTTTTTTTGTGGACAATAGGAGAAAATGTTGTAATGTTGACACTTGCTTGGCCCTACAATTGAAAAAAGAATAATTACACTGCATGCTAAATGGAACACTCAATCATAATTTGTTAAAAGGATTTATGGGAGGATTAATGTACTATTCTAAGAATCTTCAATGGTCTCTTGCTTTCATTTGGTGTGATTTAATGTTGTCTCTGCCGGTGTGTGTCAGAACCAAAGTTAGTATTTTTTAAAGATGGCATACCATGTGTTTTTCATTCCGTCATAGGTCTCTTAAGAATGTAAATCCCATTTATGTTGTCTCTGCATATTCTGCTTTATAATTCATTTTGCCTGCAGAATAGTCTGTTTCAAGTTTTCTACTACTGATCTTACCTTGCATGTGGAAATTTGGGTCAAATATTTAAAATGCATTCATACTTTGACAGCACAAAATATTTGAAGAATTTTGCATGATTCTAAAATGTTTTGGCCTCTAATTTGCATCCATATTGTTGCTGCAACAACCTTGTTGCCAAGGCCAGCAGTAGTTATATATTCGCTGTGGATCTGTCTATGTGGCATGTGATAGTCAGTTTGTTACAGATCCCATCACATTGTGCTCATAGCTGAATTGGAAAAGCCAGTGTTGACAGCAAATTGATTACTACCTTCATGAGAAGGTAGTGAGACCAGTTTACCATGATTGACACTGTTTGGTTTTGCAAAGATAGGACATGCCCCAGGTGTTGTGACAAGTGACACAGACACAAAGAGACAGCAACAAAGACTTTTCAACAGTATCACCAACAATCTTTGCAGTACCGGTTTCCTCACAGTGCTTAAAGACTTGTATTAATAACTACAGCCTATTGGATAAAAACCCCAATAATTCCAAATGCCTTCAGTCCTCTACAATTAAAAGGGATAGTTGGGGGAAAGAAACCAAAAGGAGAAGATGGGATGACAAAGTGAGCACACAGATTGTTCGATCCATCTCTCTGGCATACCAATATACTAATGTTGTTTATCAAGAAAAAAGCATTAATGATCCATGTGAGGGACCACAGAGCGGAGCTGAAGTCTAATGCAATTGAAATGAGATTGACTAGTGTCATCAGGGGAGGATTTAAAACAGCAGATGTGAGAGTCATATTCGCTGCTGTGGTCATTTTCAAACTTCCTGAGATCACAGACAATGGAAGCTGACCGACTGGGCTTTCGCACACATTTTCTCATTCATACTTCTCTGTCTTTCTCTATCTCCCCTTTTCCCCTTTATCTCCCTGTCTATTCAGAGGTCTCGGTAGCGCTGTGAGTGCAACCTCTAATCTCTTCATCTAATCTCTTCATCTCCTCTTCTTCACTGGTGGAACAATGTGTCCCGACAGTCGACAAGACTCTGTCCTCCCAGGGGCATAAACAGCTGTGACTGGTAACCTGATTATGAGGTCCAAGATAGCATCACATGTGTAGAGAGAGACAGAGAGAGAGAGAGCAGCACCGACCTTTGGTTCCTAAATCTGTGGGAACACCAGAATGATATTGTCTCTCTCTACACATGTAGGCATTGACAAACATGCTCAAACATATACAGAATACAACACATGTACATCCAAGTTTGTATTTTAACATTAAACTCACATGGACATGAAAAGTTCTTTTTTGTTTATGCCCTCTACCTTGAGTGACACAGTATTATTCTCACGGTCATGCATTGAGCTGCAACAAAAATGCCTCCGCAATGGACTTTTTACAAGATGAGTTGGCCTGAAATTGGCACTACACTACTGTGTTTGAGCTTTTGGACGTGTGTATTTTCAACATCACATTCAGACAACGTGGCACTATACATAACTTTAAGGTCAAAGCACTGTCTTCACTTGTACTCCTTGTCTCATCTTCTTTCTTCCTGTTTGTCTGTCTTCATGACTCCCTTAGAGATTTAGCCCAATCCCCCTCTCCCTGGTTTTCATCTTTTTTTTCTGTCCCAAGCTTTATTGTGTTCTTGAGTGTTTATTAATAAAAAGCTTCAGAGGATAGAGACCTTGAGAAAAGATGGAGGCAGTTAGAATGAAAGATAAATGCTCTTCATTTCAGAGTTATGAAGCCTAGTAGGTGTGACAGTTTAATTACTTAAAATACAAATAAAAGCATGCTGTTAGCCAACGACGCAAACGCATTATTATACATAAAAAATGCTATAGATCAAGTCAGTTTTTGCCCCTTATTCGATGTCATCAAACACTGATGCCTAGTTTGTCATCAGACCCATGTATCAACAGTTTTATTAAGTTTATTTTTAACACCAGAATCTATCCCAGCTCAGGGGGCTTGGTGCTCCAGTGAATTTTCCCCTGCTTCTTGATGTCGAGCCATTTGATGTTTAATTGAGACAATGTTATATAAAACGCTAAATGTGACACAATCTGTTAACAAATGTTATAAGTTACATACTAAGCCATCAACTCAATAATTAGCATTTTAACCAGAACTCAATTAGAATCAATATTTAGTTGATCTAATGTAGCTCAGAACACTAGGCTTCAAAGAAACACTCCCTTCCTGGCACCCTACCCATACAAACAGGAAAAGACAAAGATATTCTTCACAGATCCAAAACATAAAAAAGACAGGAATATTATCAGTAGTTATAGAAAAAGGGAGGCTCTTTTAAAGGACTTTTCTAAGCTGTCAGACTTTACATAAAGAGTATGAGGCCACTCTCTGAAGTCTTGCTGTCTGAGCCTCAACTAATATGGAACTCCTTCATGTCTCAGTTTCAGTGTTTGGCCTTTACAATTGTACTGACATGTCAATGATGTGAAAAGGGCTCATGTTGTCAAAAAGTGGCCTTGATGTTAAGGGGCCCATCAGTAATCATAACTATGGTTACCTAACTAATTGGCCCATTTGTCTATAACACTACAGTTCAGTGCAGAGCGTAATGCCCAGCACTGCATTCTAATCCCAGAATAGTTCTTTGTGTGATAAATCATTTGTCTTTATGTATGGGAACACCGCATCCTTTTTTTATTCTTTTTCAGATAAATAGTATCAGATAAAATGGAAAACTGTGTTTCATGTTCAACATTTCTGAGTTGTGGTAATCCCCAAGGCCCCATCCTGGGCCCCCTAATTATTTTCTCTTTATTTGCTCCTCCTGGGACTTACAGTTAGAATGATACTTATGCTAACTTATGCTGATGACACCCGGCTTTACCTTTAAACCCTACCAATTCTGATGTGTTGGACACACATGAGAATTGTCCAGTAGACATTACGTAATGGATGTCACAAACCTGTATGCAGCTTCATGGTTGTAAAACTCAGATCATAATGTTCAGACATCATGTTTTGGCCTCCGAAAGCTGCACAAAATGGTATTCATTCCCTGGGTAGTCTTGCTAGTAATGCATAGCCCTCTACAAAAACTTGCTTATATTTCTGTCAGCTAAGATATATAGTATCTGTCAATCAGGATTATGAGAGAGTGAGTTATTCATGCCTTCATCATCTCTTTGTCTCTCTGTACTCCTCTCTCAGCAAAAAGGCCAGCAACTACTTTAAAATGCAGCAGCCAGACATCAGACTAAAACAAGGAAAATACATCACATTGAGCCTATTTTGGCCCAATGGTTTAGCCTCTTCAGGTATTTCTAAACTTTTTAAAGCCCTTTATTCTGCTCAAAACTGCTCACCACTAAGGTCCATGATCAAATCCAAATATGATGTTGCTCGACTTTATGGAGCAACCTTGTGGAATTATTTTGGCTAAGTCTTGGCTTAAAACTCACTTGTATTCAAAAGCCTTGGTGCTATTTAATGCTCTGTAAACTGTGCAATGTCTTATTTATTTAAGCTTATTCTATAATATTTCAATATTATTTTTATTCATTATTATCAATGTTCTGGTATGTTTCTTACATTCTTTCTTTATTCGTTTTCAGGTACAATTATTTTTTTATATTCAATTCCCCTTGGTCCATATTTTAATTTATTTTTATCAAAGCAATTTCTGCAGAAGAACGAGAGGTAACATGATTAGAGGTAACCTGTACGTTAATAGTAACACATGCTATTGCTTGGTTTTCACAATTAAAACGTACCTTGGGAATGAACTGTTGCTTCATGTCCCTCTATTCAGAATTAACCAGCAAAGCCGTGCCAGATTTTTGCTGGCACAGAATACCACCATGTGTTGCACATTCCAAGATCGGTCTTCTGAAGTGGTGAATCATTATTTTACACTTCAGTCGTGGAAGGGATTTTAACACTTTTATAGTTTGCTTGATGGTAGGCCCGATAGTTACATACCAGCCAAAGGTAATTTGTAAATTAGCCTAAGCTAATTATTTCCTTCGTGTTTGCAGGTGATCTCCCCGGCTGTTTTTGTCCGAACCTATGTTTTTGGCCATTGTTTTGCTTTAGCTTTGTAAGCCAACGGTATCCTGTGATGGGCAGAATGAGGCTATGTTGGCTTTCCTGTGTTGTGTTGTACTGATTCTGGAGACAGTAAAAACCTACAGTGAGGTCTCAGAGTACAACGGTTCTGCTTCTCTGCATGCCATCATGTAAGTTGGTTACTAACTGCTGTTACTCACAGTTGCAGTGTGGTGATTTTACCAAATTGTAGCAAGAATCGCTAGTGGAGCGAGATCATGCCAGGCCCAGGTGCAAACTGCTCCACTGGGCCCTTTGTCCAAACCATGTAATTCCCCTTTCATAGATGTGCACTTTGTGGCCTATGCGTACAACAGACTACCGATTATAAAATGCAACCACCTATGTCAGTATAGCCCTTCCGGAATTTGTCCGAAAACATCCCAAAATTAACAAAAACTGCCAACAATCATTTTAAAAAGTGTTGGGACTGTTGTGGATGTAACATGCATAAATACATGAATCAAACAGTGCATTGCCAAGGCAGGAAAGCATAGATGTAAGCAGTATAAAGACCAGAGTGTCTGCAGCCCTCAAACTAACATATTAAAGCAAAGAACCTGCACATTGTTTTGCACACCACAATGTGCACACCACAATGTGCACACGCGCGGCACTCCGTTCCTACGAAACAGTGTTTTTGGACTTTGTCTTGTGGGGTGTTATAGTCATTAGTCACCCATTAGTGACTAATGGTACAATTAAAAAGATCCCTCCCTTACTTTGACCTGTTGGTGGTCATGCTCCATCCCATGAAAACAGTTTATCAGAGCTTACATTAGTTCTGGATGCCGCTAAACCAAATAAATAATGGGGCACTGGGATGGAACCTACCCCAGGTCTAGTCCAGTATCTGCATTTTTTTCCCTTTTTTTTTCCCTTTTATAAATGGCCAATTCTTCATGTACTACAGTCGTTGTTGTTGTTGTTGCCAGCTGCTTTTACTTTCACATGCCTTTTCCACCTTTTGCCTTGCCAGTGGCCACCCTAAGGATACAATTTCGCAGTGTTGGGATTAAGAGGTCTGGAATGTAAGCTGGAGCTATGCCATTAATAATTTTATCTCTGAGTAGTATAAGTCACGCTATCCCCCACAGATGCCACCATCATCCACAAAGGCACTGTAACCAACTAATAGGAATTACTAGTGCAGTGACAAGAACATGATCCCTCACCAGCTTCCCAACATGTTAGCACTACCAGTTGTGTTTGACAGAGCAGCCACAAGCCTTCACTTTATGCCCCATTTGTAGCTTTCCTTAAATTAAACCATGGCAATGTGAAGCATCAACTATTCACTGTTTATGTGCAGCAAATAGTGAGCCCCTAGCAAATTGAAGATCGGATCTGAAATGCGTTAGATATGAATACAAATTATGCAGATACGTTCTGGTCTAAAACTCCTTTTTAGAAACCTCTAATAAAACACAGAAAATAACAAAAGGAAACTTTCTAAGAACAGGACAGGCCAAAAGGAAAAACAACTAAAAAGACCCTGGAAGGTGCAACAAAAAAACACTTGTGCCAAACAGGTTGTCAGAGGACTGTCAGAGGAAAATAAAGTGACACACACAGCATCTCAAATACAAAACAAGTGCATTTATCAGCTGCAGAAGACTGGAACAACAGCCAATAATACATTTTATAGGTTTTTCACTTAGATACACACTCAAAGCACAAAGAAAAAGTGTGCCACATTTTTTTTCAATTTGAAAAGGGGCTTAATAATATACTATACTGTGTTAAAGAAAGGAAACATAAAGGTGTTTGGCCACACAGCATAGAAGGTTATAGATGTGGTTGATCATACAGTAAATGTTCATACTCACAAGATTTTGTTTGTCCTTCTCATTTATCTTCTGTTTCAAACTCAATAAATATCAAAAACCAGAAGTGCCTCATACCCAGTACTTGCTCCAAAACAATATGCCACCAGCTTTGCCTCTTTCCACAAACTACAAAGGGCTAGCACATCCTCCACTTTGTTCCAGAGCAAAGTATTTGACATCTACTCACCAGACTGCATTAAGATGTGGCATCGATTTTCATGGTCCCTAGAGAATGAAACCTAAATTATGTTCTAATTCCACATTACATATTAATTCTAAGCAGGCATTGAGTAAAACTGACAAAATTAAGCATACTCTGTTAGTTAATATGCATACTTAATATATTTGATTTATGAGTGTGTTGCTTGCTGTGTATTGTCTTGCACTGCACTGCAATGCACAAAGGGAACAGAGGAGCTGCTAACAGCTGGAAAAGGTAAAGCCCTAAGGAATAGCAAAATTGTATGTGTTTTTGTATGTGTTCATTCTGTCCAGTGCTTTTGTATTGTGGTGTGTGATAAACACTGCAACCTGTAGGGCCCAGTTTGTATTTAGAATTTTAGTCATGTTTTTGTTTTTTATTTGCCTACGTTTCTATGTGTTTTATCACTTTATGCCCACCATCCACGATCCTCATTGAATTAATTTGAACTTAATTTAAATGAACGATAAAATCAAGACGATTCGTGCATTTTACAGAAGAGTAAGAAAGAGAACTATGCAAAGTCTATCACCTCTTACTGCTCCAGATGTCTGTTGAAATTGTCCTCTATGTCAACAATACTTGGTGTCTGACAGACCACGATTTAGCTGTGAATACATTTATCCGGACACATCCATCAATTTTCCATGTGTTTCATAATATTAATGTTTGACAGCCTGGAAGGTTAATCTCATGGAGATTGTATGTTTTATTTAACAGCAGTGACTTCAACAAACTAAAAGATAAACTAACGGAAGCAAAACTGCTATTGTGTGTTTCAGACAGGCTTTTTTTTTTTTTTTGTAAAGGTAAGTTTTCATTCTCACTTTCAAATCACCAACAGTGATTTCTTGAGGGAAAAGCACAATTAAGCAAGTAATTCTAGCCTCATAACCCTGGGTTCATGACTGTTCTGCTCTGCAGACATTCTGTGGATATTGACAGCAGCTAAAAGCAAGGCAGATCACTGCACGTGGCTAAAAGGTGGACAGAGCTGACAAGCCGAGCAAATAGTTTCAGTAGTTGGGGACATTTTGGAAGCAGGGATGAGGGAATCAATGGCTCACACATTTAAATTCATGAAAACATGACTGGAGCAATAGAAGAAGCTGTAGTTTAGGCTGTGTAAACTATAGTTTGTATTTAGCAGGCAAGATACTGCTGTAACCCCAGATTTCTTTACCTAGGGAAAGTGCATGGTCTGTATTTTTAATGAGACACATGCTTCATTTTGAAACAAAAAATGGAAACTTTTTGGGCTCCTTCTTGTGCAAGTATTGACTTTCACTGCCCGGAGTGACAATTGGAGCCTGTTTTTGAAATCCTCCAGAAAGCAAGTAAACCATGTCTGAATGTTGATGCTGCTGCAGTTTTCAAGCTAATACACTTACATCCCCTGTGGGAGGGAAGGACATTAATATTACTGGATCTAACCCACAACTGACTTGCAGCCCATTGACAGATGACGGCTTGAATGCTCTTTTGGACTATTTCTAACTATCCATTCAGTGTTCCAGTTAGAGAATCACAAGAAGAATCAGGCCAACAAGTTGATATTGTATGCAATAAATAATCAAAGAAGCCCTTTTGTCTAGGATGCTTATCATCCAAATTGACAGAGAATTAAGGCATGTGACATCTGCCTTGTAAACATCAAATACTGCAACTTTTGAATATACTGCAAAAGAAAAGTGAGGACTCAACCTTTTAATAAAAAAATAAGGAAGACACCATAATTGGACTTCTAGTGTCAACAGTATTTGACATGAACTTCTTTTTTCACAGTTACAACAGGTACTGTTTTTAGGAAACCTAAACATAAAAGATTTAGCCAGCCATATGTCCTGGTCTTTTTTCCACAGCACTTTATGTGCCAACAAACATCCTGTACTGTATGTGCCAACCTGTATACAAACATCCTGTAGCATATGAAACAGCTTATGACAACACAACAAAGACCTTGCAGTTTAAGCAATACTGAACAGCATGTTCAGCACAACAAATCCAACATGAGTTGAACAAAAGTGCTGGCAAAGGCTTCTCTTGCTCTATTAAGCTGGTGGTGTCAGTTATATTACTCTGCCCATCTCCAGGCAATATCGGAGCTTTTGGGGAACAGCTCCCGCCTCATTTTGGGTTCCATGTGAACTTACAAATATGAAAACATCAGCATTTCGACTTCGCAAAGCTACATAGATATCAGATAGCTATTTTTGATTAGCTGAGACATAATCACATCATCAATCTACCAGGGTCTTTACTGTTGTTTAGTCACTTAAGTCAAGGAATTAATTATTAATTAATTAAGCAATTAATATTCCTTGTGTAAAAATTTACTTTTGCGTTAAAGTAAAAGTAGGTCAGTTAAATTGTACTCAGAGTAAACTTTTCTGCGTTACATTTTTAATTTATCAATTATAAATACAACCACCTCCTCAGTAATAACTTACTAGAATTAACCAGAAAAAGAGGAAGAAACTCACACATTATGGATAATATGGATTTGCTTGAGTAGCACTTGAAGTTAACACTTCCTGCAGTGCTTCAAATCTCTGCATCTTATGTGTTCCAGGCAGTGGGGTATAGACAAATAAAAACTCAAGGTCCACTTTTCTTACTATTCACAACCTTCAGCAGTGGACAGAGTTTGTTCAGTTAGGATGGAGATGAATGTATAGATTGTGTTGAAACTTGAAACTTCAAAATGATGTTACCTCTCAGACTAGACTTTTTCTAAAACAGTGCAAGATTTCTATAAACATTAAAACTCCTACACATATAAAGAGTCAAACTTTGAGTGAATTATTCATCACATTTACAGTTTGTTCATTTCATTACTGAGTAACATCCCTGCTTCTGAACATTAAATCAAAGACACATTAACATTTTACCACCTACAAGTCTTAACTGTGTTTTTCATTCCAAAACTGACAATAATTGCTGCTCTTTGGGGCAAAGCTCTGACTCTGTGAGCCATCTCACTTGGGACTGCCACCAGTCGTCATCACAGAGTGAGTTAAATACTATTATGTACTATTAAATAAGATGCTTATTTTGTCTTCTGGCTTCCTAGGGGGGTGAGCCCAGAGGGTGTTGCTCTCTAGCTGCGCCTCTCACTTATGCCTTTCCTTTTCCCTCCTTTTGGGGGGGGTAGCTGTTTACATTTTATCATCAAGTATAGATTGGCAGGAGTTATGGGATTTACAAGTTGTGCAGAGGGGGTTAAGGGATTTAGAGGTAGCGCAGAGCGTAAAGTTAGCAGTGTTTTATATGAGGCTGCCAGTGACATGAATATTTAGAAATGTGTCTGTGAGCATTCATTTGGGAAAGGCACGGTTGGGTGCATCTGTATCTTAATGAAGGGGATTTTCCTGTGGAACAGAGCGAGGCAGTGGCTCTTGAGAAATTCTATGGGAATCAAGGACCCGGCTCCTTGGATGAGCTGCAAGTTCAGCTCTGATGTAAGAAGGGAGGTACATTTTTCAAAGGTTGGCACCTTGAAAGATCTTAAGACTTTTGAACGCCCTCCCCACTTGAAAACTACAAAATTCCTGGCTAAATTTTTACATTTACTGAAGAGGTTTAATTCATATACCTACCATATATAATATCACTCGTCTTCTGTCTTCAATTCTGTAAAAAGAGTTACCACTTTATTAGACACACCTACAGTATACAACCCAATGTGATTTATTGCAATAACTCTACAATTAATAATATCTTTGTGAAGCCTTATAGGGTTCAGATGTTGTTGACACTGTGTAAGGGATTTGTTGATTCAACTCTGAAAGCTGTAGTTTGTAGCACTGTAGAACTGTTGTGCATTATATAAAGATGTGTTGCCAATGTTTGTGTGGAACTATATTCACGTTTTCACCACAGGAACTTTCCACAGGGACTAGGAACCTTTGGAGGAACTCGCGATTCCACCGCAGGGACCAGGGTCTAAATTAAGTTCTGGGACATTATTTTACCCCACAAAACGTCCCTGCTCAGGGGCTAGTACTTTCCAAAAGTACAGGAACTTTGGGAGTACTCGGAGAATTTTATTTTAGCCACAATTTTTAAAAATCTGCAGCCGCAAACCTGTTTTTTGTTCATTGTGCTTTTGACACAATGGAATTACAGAAAATTTGTTGTATAGTTGCGTGCAAATTGACGTGTAAAAACAGTTGTTGCTTTTTCATTCGCCAGTGGACTAACTTGCCCAATCTTCATGGGTCTTTAGACCGCAGTGGAAATGCAACAACAATGGGCTGAAACCCTTTAGTTCCTTGAAAAGTAGTTCCTGGGCAACGTGGCTTATGTTTAAAGACATCCTGATATTTACTTTAGACTGACACCGAAACAAGTGTGGATATCAGCCAGTCACAATTAACTCTATGGCATCAGTTCTTTTTCTGAGAGAGCCAGTCTGACCCAGTTTTTGAACCATCTCAGGCATCTAGTTATAAATGTTTGATTATGCCAGCAGAAAATGTGCATTGTTCTTGTACTGTCGGATATGTAAAAACATGTTCCGGCATTGACAAGTAGCAATAATCAGCATGGACTTACAAGGAAGCTGCAAACTACAAAGAACACATCATCACAGCTTAATATTTCTCTCTCTCTCTCTCTCTCTCTCTCTCTCTCTCTCTCTCTCTCTCTCTCTCTCTCTCTCTCTCTCTGCAGAACAGACAACCCATGCTGTACACATTTCCCTGGGCCTCCATTTATTTGTTCCTTTCTTTAGCACAGACGAGTGCACACACAATCAATGACTGCGTTCAGCTGCTGTTCGTTCTAAAGTTCGATTTTTGCACACTTGAGTGAAAAACTAAGTAATCTTTCCATTTTGTATTCATGAGACAGTGAGACATCTAGATCCCTTAATTGCACAAACCAGGTAATACCACACCATATATTTTGTTCTCACAATTATTCACCCAAAGCTTGTAAAGTAATGTGGTAGTAAAGCAATGATATATTACAACCTGCTTTTTGGCAAATGTGTCTTTTACAGAAGCTCATGTAAGAGATGCTCTGGAAGAGTAGAGGGGGCTATTTGGCAAGCAGTTGGATTTGATGGTTTTGACAGGGCTGGTATTTGATGCCCTGTTGATGCATCACGGTTGCCATAGTGACCCTCTATCAGCAGGGTGCCAGGAGAGTCATGCATGTTTGTTTGCCTGTGGAAACTGCATGGAGACCCCCGCTGTTCTGTACTGTGGCTTGAAGTCAGACCTTTTCATCAGCTGACAACCACCATTTTTTTTGTACTGCCTTGAGCCTTCCTTTAAGCTTTCTGCTCACTGGTAGGAACTGGTGAGTTACAGTATGCAGCTGTGAGTCAGCTATGTTGTGGAGTCTAAATCTATTGACAAAATGGATCCCCAGCTGCTGCAATTGACCTATCAGGGACAGGTATCCTACACTATCCTCCATAGGCAGTATAGCCTACTGGCCATATTTCTTGTCAGAAGCTACCTACAGTGGAGCAGGGAGTGTATGCTCGTATAGAGCCCTGCCTGGTCAGGCACCTGTGTGACCTGCTTCATCCTTACATCACCAATAGGTCACTTAGGTCTTCTGACAAGGGCTTACTGGCTGTTCCTCGTGCTTGACTGAAAACAAAAGGTGATCGTACCTTTTGAAGTGGTGGCTCCAACAATGTGGGATGCCCTTCCTATAGACATACCATCTGCAGTCTCTGTTGACACCATTAAAAAGCAGCTTAAGACTCATTAATTTAAACTGGCCTTTGTCTAGCCTTGTGCTGTATGTTTTTCATTTTTGTGTGTTTTTAAGATCTGCTCTCGCTTATGTTTTATTGCCTGTTTCTTTTTACTGTCTTTATGGTCTTATTTTTTAACTCTTGTACTTTTATGAAGCACTTTGTGATCTTGCTCTGTGAAAGGTGCTATACTAAATAAACTTTACTTACTTACTTACATTTTTCACGTATCATCCGACCACCAAATGTGAAAGCTAGGACTGTCATTAAAAATGTCAAAAGAAGAGAGAAAAGCATCACAAATTTTGCCAAACATGTTGTAGCTGGTGACACGCAAGTGTATTGAACCATCCTCTCCACACATTCTCACGTGCCAAAATTAAACTTAAGATAAAATAAAAAATGTTGGTAGCTGGACAGAATGCAATGCAAATTAAGTCACTGTCCTAAGGCATTAAGAAGAGAAGGTTAAACATCAAGCTAATTAGCAAAGAAGAACCTCAGAGGAACCTTCTTTACTATGATAATGAACAGATTGTTGTGTGAATGTGTGTGTGTTCAAACTCTGTTTAAAAAAAAGTCTAAATGGTCCAAATCATAAAAAAAAGTAGTAGGCAGAAACTGAACTTACTTTCTAACTGTTTGTCCGATGGTGGAACGTGCTGAATGTGTGTGTCGATGCTGCGTAAATGAAAGCATGTCCACACAGCCTTGCTAGATTAGGAACGGCAGGATTGAAATATCAGAGACTTCAGCAAGGCTGTTACCATGGAAATAGAATAACACTCAACATGCAAGCATATGCTGACAAGTGTGAACTTACACACACACACGCTTATGTGCTACACTATCTCACATGTACATTTGCATTGTATTAAAGTTAATGAATCACAACGTTGCAGAGTTTGTTCATGCTGGTCACGGCATACCTGTTCGTGACATGCAGCACCTGGCTCTCCACATGTACTTACGCATACATCACCTTACGCAGTTCTCTGTTAAATAATGTCACATTACACTGTCAAAAAAGGGAACTGGCCGATTCAGATTAGTCATTTCAATTTTACACAGTCGCTCCAACAGCTTCTTGTCAGGGAGCTTAACCAGAAGGGTTGTAATATGATCCCTCACCAGCTTCCCACCTACAAACACAATCAACTGTGTTCACCTGGCCAAGCTGAAAACCGCATTTCTTGGGATTCAACCTATGAACATTTTGGAAATAAAGATAATATTGATGAATTCCACAAGAGTTTTGCATTTTTCTATGTGCACAAGTTAAGATCAAATTTGCGTGTTTTATATTGATTCAGAATGCATGAGATAAATACAGCTGCATACAATTAGCATCATGGTCAGCTCCATTTAAACTGTAGTGCACCAGATGTTCAGCACCAGGGACAGCGACACGGATAGTGCAGGTTTAGCCCCAGGGAATTCCTGTCCAAATGTTCTACTTTAAAAAGGGATCATGCACCTGGACATACCTGGGCCCAGTTACCTACCCACCTAGAGGCTTTCAGAATAGAATGATGGAATGCCTTTATGACAGTTCGCCAAACACATGTGGTCACACTGTCAGTGTCAGATTTTGTGTATCTCCTGTGGTTGAGGCAAGATAAGTCCAAATATCTATTACTGTAATGTGTGTGTGTGAGAAATATAAATATATATATATATATAAGGAATGGTTTATGTATACTGTAAGTACCCTTTACAGACACTCACGTCTGTTCATGCTGTGTTCAATTCTTTAATACTTTAAAATACATTTAAATGACTATGGCGTTGTGTATCGTATATTTTTATGTCTTGAGGGCTTACAAAATTCAGTTTGAATAGTAGTTCAAACCAAAATCTGTGTGTATTTATTTTCAGCATGGTTACATGCTCTTTTTCCAAGTAATACGTTGTTTCCAACAAGTAACCAAAAAAAGGCTGAACATAATTCAGATGCAGTATCTGTGATTGTACAGATACTGCTGTACTAATGTGTGGATTGTAGATCTTCAGCAGTTTGTAGGGTTTTTTTTTGTTATTTCAAAGAATAGTGGGGAGTTTGTTTGTTTGTGCATATATGCACTTCATAAATGTTTCATGATAGCAACATAGCTGTAAGAGAGACAGTAATCAACACTCCTGCTCTCATTTAGAAGTAAAACAGTACATCATTAAACTGTGTTGTATCCTTTGACTTTTGTTTTTCCTCTAAACACATAGCATTTTCATAATGCATGGCGAGATTGAGTTATTTATGAGACTTAATTGCACCATCAAAACAAATTAAAATTCTGCTCTCCATCTCTATTAATTAGTGGTGTGCCTTCCAAAAATGCATTATTGACAACAGAAGGAACAAATTGACTCATAAATCAGCTTCTGTGGGGGGGCTGCTGCCACGTCTAGCTGCAGGCTAGACAACAAACAACAACAAAAGAACAGGACAACAGGTGCCACAAATGCAGCACAGGACTACTATGCTTTTATATCTGTTAGCATGCAGTATATGTCATCATGTTGTTTTTAATTAATTGAAATTGAAAAGCAACAGGAGAAATGGGCAACGGATTATATGTTACATGTTACCTCAACATACATGCCTTATATAGCTAGTCTAACAACATTTAGACGCCTGAACAGAGCAGCAGGAAAACCTAATAAGCAGGCAAAAAAAAACATGACTGGAAACATTTTCTCTTTCTGCTCTCTCTGGACCATCTATCAGATCTCAGATGTATTAGGTGTCAAATACCGTGTGCTTAATCATCGCTGCTAGTCTTGTTTTCTTTGTGTCATTTTGACAAATGAAACGGAAAATGCAGACCTTACTTTATTCCAGGTGATTAATTCGGCTATTGCTGCTTATGCTAGTCTCAGGATTTGCTGACTGATTTGCTCCCCTGTAGGCAGTAGTGATTACAGTATTTCCACTGTTTGCTCACTCATTATTATGTGCCCACTTCACCTCTCAACAGTTCATCAGTGAAACTAAAACAAAGATATAAATGAATGGTACCTTCGTGTGGACAAAGAGAAATTAGATATTTTGCTCAGTCATTCAAGTGTCCAAAGTGCCAATTCAGTGCTAATTGGTGAGGTCCTTTCAAGCATACAACAAATAGCATGCGTATATCTCATAATCCCTACTGTAGGAAATAGATGATGCAGGAAAATCTAGCTGCTTCCTCCATCTCCTGTAGCCCTGAGCAGATGCTGCTTCTGTTGCCGGTGGGTCTAGACAGGGCCTGGGGACTCTGGCAGTAAGATCCCACAAACGCTGTTATTTTTCTTCTCTCCTCTCCTCCTTCTCCCCTGCTCCCTCCAACCCTTTCCAGCCCAGGTGGACTGTGGTGGAATCATATCCTCATTATTGGCCTGTCTATATGACGCCTTGCAGCCTCCTGCACCAATCCAAGTGATCATCTTCTCACAGACTGCTGGGGAAGGAAAAAGAGAAGAGAAAGGAGGTGGAGAAATTAGATGGAGGTTTAATCCATTTCATAAAAGCAGAAATGTATTATGCTAACCACTTTCACAGCAAACAAACAGGCAACAGTGAAATGTAGTTCCACTACATGTAATTAAAAAAGTTGAACTAAGTTTTGCAGCAGTTAAGTGGTAATTTACCAGATTTTCAAGTTGTGGTAGTCTGTTACTTATTTCCTTTTTAATCTCATTTAAAGGAGTGGAAGTGTGGAATTTCGATTGCAGTTTTGTTTTCATTCATCAGTTCTAACCAAAGCACATTGTGTGTATCCTTGTGGTCTAACAAACATGCTGAATGCATTTCCTACCTCATAAAACATTTGAAAAGCCTTTTTTTGTTTTAAAATGTGCCTTGTTTACATCTGCTTGCAGTCGTATTCTTCTCCTTTTATTGGCAAATTAAAACCTTCCACGAGTCATTACTGCCATTATCTGTTGACAAGCATTACACCCCTCGCAGTCAACCAAAATATATGTCACATAAATATGTATCACATAACCCCTTTATTAATAAAACCATGGTCAAAAACTCCTGGAGTTTTCTAGTAGCACTATGGAGGCATTGTGGATCCCTGTTTTGTCTGTCTCGTTCACGTGCACAAGGACACACATGCACATGCATGCGCACGTGTCACGTGGGTGCACGACTGCCAGTTTTATTACACTATTCCACTGATCTACAGGTGGCGGTACCACAGCAAGAAACACAGCAATGTGCCAACAAAGGCAGCAAAGAAAAAGACTTGTTAGCAAGTAAACAATGCAGAAAAACTGGCTTTGCAGTGTTATGAGAAATGAAATGCATTCAACGCGTTTGTTAGATCTCAAGGATACATAGTGTGTTTTGGTGAGCACACAGAACATTAGCATAACTTTTGTTTGTTTACAAGAAAACTCCACAGGGTACCTTTGACTCGTGTGTGTGTGTGTGTGTGTGTGTGTGTGTGTGTGTGTGTATTATATATATATATATACATATACATACATATATATATATACACATATATACATACATATATATACATACACATATATATATACATACATATATATATATACATACATACATACATACATACATACATATATATAAAGATGAGATTTTTTTCAGTATTCATCTTTTACGCCCTTTGGTCAATCAGAATAATTTTGAAAGAGTCAGCGAAACCCTCTAGATTAATCAATCGGTGATACTTGTTTAATTAATCTGATTGATGGACAAACAAGTGAACGAATGAAGACAGATCAATCCATGGTCCCCTGCCAAATCCATCTACATCAACAACAAATTACAGTGACAATTGAAGACATGATCATCTATAACTATGTTTGCTGAACAGTCTGGGGTTTGAAAGAGACACATCGTGTAATAAATTATCCAGAGACACCAAGCTCTAATTTGCTCTATCGGGTGAAAACAAAAAGAAGGGGAGGTGGATAAGGACACACTGGGCTCAGAGCAATTGGCTTCCAATTGTTTGTCTCTGAACAGGGACCTGATTACTTCTCATATGTGATCAATTTGCAAAGATTCATTGCAGCCAGGAGCGGCGCAGTGGTTAGCACTGTTGCCTCACAGCAAGAGGTTCGACCCCACCGGTCGGCTGGGGCCTTTCTGTGTGGAGTTTGCATGTTCTCCCCGTGTCCGTGTAGGTTCTCCCCCCGGGTACTCCGGCTTCCTCCCACCATCCAAAGACACGCAGGTTAGGTTAACTGATGATTCTAAATTGCCCGTAGGTGTGACTGTGAGTGTGAATTTTTGTCTGTCTCTGTGTGTCAGGGTGTACCCCGCCTCTTGCCCAATGTCTGCTGGGATAGGCTCCAGCCTCCCCGCGACCCTCTGAGGATAAGCGATATAGATAATGTATGGATGGATGGACATTGCAGCCATTCAATAGTTAATATGGTAGTTTTAGAATATTTTACATTCAGGTACAACACAAGCTCTCAGTCCTGTCACAGGGAGTTGAAACAAAGTGGTGAATTAATTCTTCAGCTAAATAGTCCCTGCAGCAGCAGCTGTGCAGAGACACCATGTGCTGGCTGCTTTATACAAACAGTGTAATAGAGTGTGGGTGCAAGACAATAAATCATTTTTCATGACACTTTCAACAGGTAGCTATCTAGAGTTGCTTGTGCAGGAGGCTGTTTCTCCAGTCTTTGTGTGTCCTAAGAGGAGGTGTAGTACTACAAAAAAAAACTTAATTTAGACATTGAGTCACACTCGAAACTTCGCTTTTCTGTGTCAACAAGACAAGTGCGGGTGTGTTTTGATCAGATTTTATTGACAGTGGCGTTTCCCTGGCAACACGACTGTCATCAGATTCTCATATTGTAAAGCTCTGAAGGGTGTGTAGGAATACCTGGCGTCACATTTTTTTCCAACAAAGCCTCCCCCATTTTAAACCTGTGAGAAGAGCCTGGACAGAACACAAATACCAAAATCACTCATGTGAAATAAGCAGTATTGTTTGGCAGATGAGAGTCTGCTCTTGTAGGACCCATCACTTAGAGTATGAGGCCGATTAAGAATTTTTTTCCAGGGCCTTTAAGATGTTTACAGACACCTGTGAAGGTACCAACAGCGCAGTAGCATTGAACTGAACACATTCGGCCCATTTCAACCACCAATAATGTGCTGTATATGTCAAAACTGATAGAGGAACTGCCTTTTAAGCTTGTTAGGCACTTGCTTTCCCACTCAGCAGTAATGTTGCCACTTTGTGACCACCACAGCAAGGACCAGCTGAGCAAGTCAGCAGGCTGTGATGTCTTGCTTTGCCACTACTTAACTATGTTGATTAAGACGTAAACTGAAAGACTAATTATTCGCAGTGATGTCCAGTATTTGAAATATGCCACCGTTCTGCCCTCCAGTTCTCCCTCTGTCACAGACTGTCAGGCTGCCATTCCATTAATCTCCAACCAGGCCAAGATGAAGAATGAGCCTTTTGCAGCACTGACCATAGCCCAGTCAGTGCCACTGAATTGTCCTATTTATCATTCGCTCAGGGAGAGGCTCACAGTTTCCAAAGATTTCCCCACAGAAATGCTCAGTCACATCTGAAAAGAAGTAAATTTCCCCAGTATCTGTCTGCTGGCTGTCCCAGTCTGGTGATCACCTTTTGACTTCTCTCTACCTGTCCCTGTCTGTCTCTCTCCCTCTATTTATTTCTCTGTCATTTGCTATTTACATTTAAGGCTTTTTGGCAGAAGCAGCTATTCTGCATCTCTGTTGCTGTCTTTTGTTACTGTAGGATGAAAACCAGTTATGCCCCATGACTGATTATACAGTATATTGCAGGGTAATTATTTGCAACAATCAATACATCAAAACAATGACTCACAGTTAGGCACAGATGGCAGAAGCATAAATGAAGGCTAAACAGTTCTCAAACCAATACAACTTTCTGTTTGGGTATCATTTGTCTCCGGGGTTTCATTTTGAAAGAAATCTGCATATGAATGCAGTGCTGTTGAGCAGCCAATTTGAAAGTTATGACTTACTTTTAGACCTGTAGACATAAATACAGAATACTAATTATTGCTACAAAATGACTGCGGAACTAACTCCAAAAATCCAACAGCCACATCCCTAACAAAGCATAATCATCTTGTCCAAATTTAAGTCATATCTGTTTATAAATTTTGACAAAACATGTTGAGAAAACAACATAGCTTCTTAAATGCTAACACTAGCATGGCAACATGCTCACAATGACTATGCTAACATGCTGGTTTGTAGTATAATGTGTACCATTTTCACCATCTTAGTTTAGAGTGTTAGCATGCTAACATTTTCTAATCAGCACAAGGTACAGCTGAAGCTGATGGGAATGTCACTAAGTACTGGACAAATTGAAATTTTGACCTGATGACAGTGATGGAGGAAAAGTCAGAAGACCACCAGAGTAATTCATGCTTCATGCTTTGGGAACCATGAATGGCTGTACAAAATTGTGTGCCAGTCCACCCAGCAGATGTTAAGATGTTACACAGGATAAGTGTAAACTTTGACCCACTGGTGGCGCCAATGGAGAAGTCAGGGGATCCCCGAAGTCAGCAGACTTCATCCTCTGGAAACCATGAATGTTATCTCAGTTGTTGAGATATTTCAGTCTAGTCCAAAGTGGTGAACTGACAGACTGACATTGGTGTCTCTAGAACCATGCCACTAGCATGACTAAAAATGACTTCCATCCAACTTTAATTCAAAATGGAGCAAAGTTTTACTCTGGTGCCTGCTCTGTGATAAGTGCTAGCCGAGGTGTTTGGTCTCCTATGCAGTCACAAATACTTCCTGTGATTAAATAACTTGATCCTGCAGCTCAGCGAGTGAAATGTCAAGTCTGGACTTCATGGAAGCATCTATATATTCTGAGACAGTGGTCAGGATAAAATGGGTTTTATTCCGCACTAATTCAATCCTGCCGAGAGCTGCTGTCACACAGCATTTCAATTATTCATGGGAAAAGGCCACAGGAAAAGGTCAATTTACTGAAAGAGAGATTCTATTGATTATTGAAATGTTACCTTTAAATAGTTACTACAATAATATGTTTTGATCGGTCCCAAAATAAAACATTAAAGTCCATGTTGTTTAAGATCTGCTGTCTAGTGTGATTAAGATAGAAGTCAATTTATTTATGTGGATTAAGCTGATGTGTCTGATTGACTTTGACTGAGGCCTGATAATTCTGAGCTAGAGCCAGAGCGCAGAAGTCCTGAGGGAAATTATCTTTTCTCTTTTGATTTTAGTGTGTAATTTCACTCTATTGAGCAACTATGACATTGTGGGACAAAAATCATTAGCATTACTTGAGAGTCCTTGCTCAAACCAGTGGCTACTGCTTTCCATAAGTTAATTGAAGTGCAAATATTGGTTGGTGAAATTAAAACAACTGGATGACAATGGTACTCTTGTGAATTCTGAGCCATAAGTCTCAACAATTACCTGATTCGTTACTGAGGGGGAGCAGGTCTGAGAACCCATTTAGGAGGCAGAAGCTTTCATGAAATTATCAATTCATTAACATTTTTTAACAAAAAAAAAGCTGACTAAAAAGCTCTGCTTTAAGCTGTTAGAAAGTTAGAGATGAAAGACGGAAACTTCAAGAAAAGAGACAAAGGCACAGAAAGATATAGAAAAATTAAACAATGGTCCAATGTAGGAATAGTCTGATTAAGAGACTGCAAAAACAAAAGAGAAAATAAAACATACAAGACCTACACCAACAGAAACATATCAATTTATAATATACAAGGTTAACCCACAGCAGCATCAATCAAAGAAACACATGTCCTGTGTGTAATTTGACAATTACTTTGTGACTGTCATTCAATATGTGACATTTTCCTTTCAAGCCACATTAACCTAATCACAAAAGAGATCAAATAGAGAGGGATTGGATTTACTGTATAAACACACACACAAAAACAGTACACAGAGCTAAGGAGCAAGATTTTGATTCATCCTCTGGATGATCTTCTCGTCTTTCTATGTTCTATGTCTTCTCATTATGTGTGAGTTTGTGTTTGCGCACACGTACACTGGCTTGAATTTCTGTGTGCGTTTATGTACACCCTGAATCACTTGAGGACAAATCATAAACACCTTGATGACAGCACCTTGGTGGCTAATAAAAGCTAAAATCTGTCTTAGGTAAGACTTAATCACAGCATTAATCACTCAGATATTGTGAACAAAGCAGATAAACAGCCCTAAAGGTGCCAAACTCAAAACATCTACACCATTCTCACAAGAAATTCTGATGGATTAGCAGGGCCTTGTTTGAGAGGGCCATACATATTCATAAATTAACTTCATACTTTGGTTAACCCCACCTGGAAGTGTTGACTCTGTGAAATAACCCAGGGGTCCCATTAAGCCCCTGACTAATCCCAATAAATCCACTTGCCTCCGTAGTACAATCCAACTTGACTTGTCCTTGCTCCTAAATAAAAAATGACAGCTGCAGCACCAAGACATTTGTCTTTGTTGGCTCATGTTTTGTCCAACCTGTCACTCATGGAAGGGATCACCTGGATTGATTGCACGAACCTTGACGTGAAGAGTGCATGAGACATGTCTGTTCTCTTCTGGATGTGTAATAGTGTGAAGGAGAAGTCAAAGGGTCATTTCTAACAGCCTTGTCTGACGTCCAACTGTTAAAGATGGAGAAGAGCTGACTGTGCTTTCAGCAGTCGGCCACCGTCACTGTATCAGTAAAGCAATCCATGCTTAGTCCCAAGCATTTGTTCAATATGCTGCTGGATGCACATGACTGCAACCATAAATTCAATTTTCATATGCAACCTTTTTATGCAAAGCTTTAGATTTTTTCTTTCCCGTCACCCTAGTGTATTTTGACATGTTGTGCCAAGCATAAAAAGGAAAAACAAAGTGTCTAAATGTGGAGAGATTTGCATTTTTCATTCATGCTGCCATACAGTCGCTTGATGCAAAAGGTTATGGATCTCACTGCGGAGAATTGGATGATATATATTATTCTCCACAGAGGCAAATCTATCTAATATGACAGTTTAATCCTCTCAGAGAACTATTCAGCAGGATCAAAGAATAGACTGAAAAGCATTCAAAGTTGTTTCATGTTGTTGCTGCAGTCTAATGCCCTAATTCTAAGAGTTGATTACTGAGTCATCTTCCCTGTTACTGTAGGTTGTATAATGTTACTAAGGAGACATTAATACCATTGTTTAGATATATTCTTCAGTAGTATTAAGTATTAAACATTTTCTCTAAATCCTCTCTAAAGACCTATTTGAGATGAAAATTATTGAAGATTATTGTGAGACAGAAGGTGTTTAATAATACATTCTATTAAGTTAATAAAGTAATGGATCTGTGTTTGACCCATGTTTTTTTTTCTTTTTAGTAAGAAATACTCTATACAGATGGCAGAATAAAAAATAAAAACAAGGCAGCGATCTTTTGACTAGATCATTTGAGAAATATAAAGACCTGTAAAGAGAGTTTTTAAATGCTTTTTTTATCTCCAGTTCTCAGTGTGGACTCACTGCAAAGCCTTGTTACTGAGGCTCTGCAGACTGACTATAAAGAAGAGGCACTTGGCTGGATTCTGAAATCTCGCCTTAATAGCTCCTTTTGAATGGTACCATGGGGTTTAACAAGAAAGAATGGAGTGAATGACTTGCTGAGATCCTCCACAAATGTATCTCATTTAATTTACCAATACTTAATGATGTTGTAATTCTTTGTGATTTAATACACTGTGGGAGTTCATATGTCACATGAATGATCCACTAACCTGCAAAAAGAAACTGTCGGAGATATGGTGAGTGTGGGACTGCATATATGTCATGACCAATATATACAGGCACCAAAGGAAGGACCCAAATGCAAACAGACCAGGCAGACAGGAAGAGTTCAGGGATTTATTGAAGGTAAATATACTGCCTAAAGGCAGGTACAGGTAGGCAGACAGGCAGGTTCAGGTTCAGGTTCAGGTTCAGGTTGTGGTCGCTCAAAAGCAAAGGCACATGCAAAGGAACATGGCAACTTCTGGGGAAAAGAGTCTGGGAAAGTGGGAATGTGGCTGAAAGGAGGGACAGAGAGGCAGACTTTTTGACAATGTCAGCACGTTAGCATTTTGCCAGCACTTGCATGGTAGCTTGCTGCCATCGCTGTGTGTGTGTGTGTGTGTGTGTGTGTGTGTGTGTGTGTGTGTGTGTGTGTGTGTGTGTGTGTGAATGGGAGGCAAATTGTTAGCGCTTTGGATAAAAGCACTAAATAAATGCACTCCATTCCACTACAATTTGGTCACAAGAATAGAACTCTATCCCAGCACACATTAGAGACCTGGACATACTCTATTAATTTAGAAATTATACAAAGAAATTGTTAATTAGCGTTCAAAATTTAAAATCAATCACTCCTTTTGTTATTCAGTCTGCCTGTGGCTGTCACCTAATGCTATCTTGCTATTGCCAGTCTGTCCTTATGATACCTGCATGGGTGTCACTGTGGCTTTCTTTCATTGTATGGGTATTTATGTAGGGGTAGCTTTTTCTGTCTGTGTACTGTAAGTTCTGCCTCATAATGTAGAACATGTCTTGTTTAGTGCATATTTCTACTAACATTAATATCAGCCAATTGTATGCACTGAATGTTTTAATTAGTGCCTGACAATGTAGAGTATAGAATGATGTTATTTGATATTTATACTAACTAATAAATATTTCTACTAACTACAATAATCTATTTTTATTATTGCTCTGCATGTTTAACAGTTATAACTTTAAAATTTTAATCCTATATTCTATTTCAGGGTGTCTTTGTCTTTTGGCTAGCTCTGGTGCATTTACAGCAATATTTATGTATATGTGCACTGTTCCTGCTAAATAAGCCAATACATTTAAAAAAAAAACAACAACACCTTAAATAGCATCTCCCTATACCTTCAAAGCAGTCTGGCAGGCCAACAATGTAAAAGAATCATTGAACGTTTAATATGCCCAGTAACTTCAAGGGTCTAACAATCAAAATAATCTGCTTGTTTTAATTTAGGTGGGATGAGAAAGACTTAAAAAGGTAGTTAAGATGAGGACATATGAGAAGTGGATGTTATTTTTATTTTATTTTTTTATTGTTGTTTTTTGCAGCTAATTTATATCTGTTGTCCCTGGGCAGGTAGACAAAAAAACAACCACAGAACAGGAAATATACTACATAAAACAGCACGATACATAAAAGTCCATCAGTGTGAAATAATAAATAGAATCAGTATGATAAGTATAATAAACAATCACTGGTGGTGCGACTTTAGCCAAAGCTTGAGGCTGGTTTTAAACATTGCAAAGCTTCCTAAGTCTTTAATGTTTGTGGGTGTGGAATTCCACTTCTCCACTACTTTGACTGAGAAAATGTTCCCAAAATATTAGAAAAATGGGCAATCCTCCTGTTGCCAAATTACAAAACAATATTATTCAAGCTCTGACCATTGAGCTTCACACACACATACAAGTGCAAAAGAAAGGGGGGAGACAGAGGGAGAGAAGCATGAATTATTCACATAAATAAGTGTAGGGTGGCTTTGTTGCCTCACTTAACATCTGCCTACCAGCTTTCAAATGGCTCTCTCACTCTCATGGTTGGCTCTCTGGCCATCTGTGAATACAACTCAAGGTATTTAATCACCACCTAGTGATTAAGAATGGGTTATTAGGAAGCCCAGCATGACCAACATACCAGCCCTTGTGAACAACACATAAAAGATGTATGTGTCACAAGTGGTAATTAGGGCAAATTTGTGTTATTCCATGGTTTTAAACCTGTCAAATGTACCAGTGCATGACTTAAGCCTGCTAAAACTGTAAGTCTACTTTTATAAATGCATTTAGAATGCACTTACAGCTTAATGACTGCTAGTAAAAAGTAGTGGTTCATATTCCAAAAACATTATTTTAATGTGGATAGATATGCAGTTTTTTTATATGGACTTCTTCCCAACTCCTGCTTTTGTTAAAAACTGCACAGCTCACATGCAACCATTTACTCAAATTCTTTTGTCTTTTATTTTGTTTCAGTCCGTACTGTATATGATGCAAAATTGTGTAAACCGTGCATATTAATGTGCAACTGGAACCGTGTAGACTAACTTAGTTTATACTCCTATACTGTATGTCATATGTTCTAGTTATAAAACTGAGAATATTTACTAACAAACAAAAACTTCAGCAAGATCCAGAATGCGTTTGTACAAGACACACAAGTGTTTCCACTGCAGAACTACAAACCATTGTTTGAATACTTTAATGCTCCCTGACCCTCTTGCTCTCTGTCCTACTTGTTTCACCCTTTGCTTTCATGAGTGTGTTAGTCTGAACCTATGGACACATTTTTACAAAACACAGTCAGGGGTTGTAAATAATAGAGGGGAGAGATAAAAGCTTTGCAGCAAGGGCGAAGCCAATCTCCATTATGTGACTGTAGTACACCAGCTCAGCTGTGTACTTCATTAGGCTGAATGAGCTACTCAGATTCTCCGCAATGCATCATTTGACATTATGAAGTTGAACTATTGTTTGTGTGCATGCAAAAAAATCTTGGTGTCAACGCTAGAAGCATTCACAACCTACGTTGTTCTCACTGTTTATTATTATTTTTCTGCTGCTTGTTTGTGCAACTTTACTAGTTCCACATTTTACAATGCAGAAACTTAATTCAAACATCAAAATATCCAGCTGAATGAGGTACATTATTACAGTTACTGTTATTGTTCATAACTTTCATACTTTCCGAAGTTTTTTCCGAACGTTTTCCGGGAAATTTTCCCAATTCAAAAGAATAGACAGAATGTTGCAAAAAAACACACCTTTTCATGCATTGTCCAACTCATATCTACTCCTTCATACTTTCTGTGTGTGTGTGTGTGTGTGTGTGTGTGTGTGCTTGGCCTATGAACCTCAAATACAGACATGATAGGACACCACCTACACTTTAATGAGTGAAAACATATTAAACACATTATTTACCAATGCCTTCAGTGAAACCTTGCACCGCTCATAGTGTAAAAACATTTTATGTGATATATATTTATGATAAGTCCCACAAATACTATCACCCATAGTGCTTCAGGCTGGATGAATGCTACTATTACATCCTGCATCTGGCTACTTACACTGCTTAACTCTCAGTCTAATATCCATGCTGGCTCCTCTCATGGAATCTCAGTGATACAGCTCCTGCTATTAATACTTATTTAGTACTGGTAATATTAGTATTGGGATACACACTAACCATCAGGCTCAAAATTTCTTGAGAAATGATCTAGTTCTTGCCTCTCTCTCATGTTACATTCACGTTTGCTTGGGACTCATGTACGTTTTTATCAGCTGATTTTACAATTACAATCACAGCAGCAGAAATGAAGACTTAAAAAACAATCTATAGCAGCTTAACGAGAATAGATAATGAATGATTCAAGGTTCATTTTCATTCACAAAATCTTGATTACATACTGTACATTAACATTTGTTGTTGGTGCTATCAGGTGAATTGGTGACGTCTGTCCCTGGCAGCTTACCAATCACCTACATATTCCATGGGGGTTGCGAAAGATGGCAAGCTATGATTGGTCAGGTTTAACGTGTAGTCTGCCATGTCTCTCGGCCAAGACACAGCAAGATTTTACGACTTTGACTAATCTGACACAGTGACTATCTCAAAAGACACAAATAATGTATTATCTGATCCTTGCTAAAACTGGTAAACATAACATGTAGACAACAAAGTCATTACCGTAAATTCTCAAATAGTGGATTTATGATCTAAAAAACATTTCCAGACATATTTCCCCATCACCTTTACCTTGTACCCAGGAAATAAAATTAGCACCTGCCACCTGCCAAATACAAGGTAAATGTTGGCTGTGGCAGATAGGTTTTTTTTTTTATTAATAAATGTTATTTTTTTAAAAGGCAGTTCTTCGGTTAAGAATAGTCAGCGATTAAGGTTACATGATATATTCCATATTTCTACTGTCAGTGTACTCAGTGACTCAGTATTTACAATTCCAAAGTGTTCTACATAGATTTCAGAAGTGTCAGACAAAAAAATCAAGTGGAAATGTTCAGTAAACTGCCACAGTGGCCGGGGAGGAAAAAACTTGATTTCAGACCCTGTTTGCATCTCAACATGGAGGTGGCAGTAAACCTAAAAATATATGCCAGATTCATGGACTAGGACTCAAAAACAGGGGCATCAACAAGACTCAAGAAAAGGACACACACACTTTGTGTAGGAACAATCTGTCAAAACCAGGAAAGCAAAACACAGCTTTTAATGGTAGAGCAAGCACTGCAAAGTACAGGAACTTACAAAATTGGTGCTTTGTAAATTATACAAAGTCTCACTGTTTCCATGCTCCTACTATGTGGCATTAATGTGTTTCCTTCTGGACTTCTGGTTATCCAAAGTAATCACATAATAGTGTGCATGTATTGTAATGTACTGCTTGGAAATCTGTCTTTTGGGTGATTCACATGCTTGTGGTGGGATGTGTACCATGTTTAAATTTTTACCTGCAGTACTTTTGAATTTTGGGATGCTGCAGTCTGCTGTGAAGAACACAGCAGGTCTGTCTAATCCATGCGACCATCTGCAGATACAAACCCTCCAGGGGGGTTACTGAAGTGGAATATCTGCCTGCAGAACACACAATGAACGTGTCAAACATATTTAAAATGTTTTATTTTACCCAATGATATCGTAATAATAATAAAAGCTTATTATAATTATATGTAAAGTATGTAAGTAAAATCAGTTAAATGTACCTAAAGTATTAAAATTAAAAGTATTCATTGCAGAAAACTGGCCCCTGTAACTGTTACACTATCACACTGATTGGATTATTATTATTACTCTTGTATTAAGGTAAAAGCAAACCTAAACATACTCTTGCCTTTGACCCATAATGCTTCTCATGCTACTGATAAACAGATGTGGCCTTACATTCAGTGTAATGTGGGTTAACAGTTCAGTTCCGCTGTAACAGCACAGTGTTGGGTCCATTCACCATCAGCACATTCCACAGATGTGAAAACGGCTACAGTGGCGAAAATACACTCTTATACATAATTCATCTCCTTTTTAAAAAAAGAGAATCTACTTTAAATAAAAACATAGAGCTGAAAAAATGAATACATATTTGTAAGTGTGTATTTTTTACATAACAGCAAGTCTCAATAATTAAAGCAAATTGTCGTAAGTGCGGACCGGAGACACAGCAGCATTTACTTGTTTTCCAACATGGCGACTGACAGCGCGTAGAATTTTGTTTTTGGGTACAACATCACGGATTATCGTAACATTTGGACCACCTTCAAGTTATTTTGTTCTCAGAAAACTACCACTGTACCGTCAATTTGTTTTCACGAGTCCTTGGGAGATGTATCGTCGCGGAGCGGCAACGAAAGACCACAACAACAAACCGGTGAAGAAGGACGTGAGTGACAGTGATAAATACGCCGACCTCTTGGTTTTCGGCTATGCCTGCAAACTGTTTCGAGACGACGAAAGGGCTCTTTACCACGAACATGGAAAACATCTTATCCCATGGATGGGGGACAAGAGCATCATGATTGATAGGTCGGTTGAACAAACTTAGACGGAAACATTATGCTAACCATCTATCCTGTCCGTTAGCCTGTTTCAAAATTAAAGGGACCACTTGGAGTTTGTCTTGCAGAAGCTTGGAAATACTTGCAACTGACGACGAATATTTTATTTCTTGCCTGTTAACTTGTTTTTGGATGTCCTGAACTGGCAACAAATGGTATCTGAATTTTCTAGAATAACATACGAAGATGCAAATCCTTGCCAGTCTTTGCTAACATTAGCCATGATGCTGAACTAACAATACACACTCAGTTGCCAATTAATTAGGCACACCTTTTAAAACTACTACAGTGTAATACAACAATATTGATACAAATGGGGTTGACAAAGTTTAATTAACACCACTGTAAAAAATTAAACATTATAGCCTTCATGAAGATAGGATTTATTATAGAGCTGTTGTATTTGACTGCATTAGTTTGTGTTGTGTACCTCCTAAACTGGCAATAAAGTGTATGCTAGAGACAGACATGGAGATATTTGAATTTAATAACCTTCAGGTCTACATAAGGTAGCTTTTAGGTGGGCTTTGCATCTTGGCATGTTGGGAGAATTTCCTCTGGAAACTTAAATTCCGGACATACTTTAAAATAAAATGGAAGCAAAAATGTAGTATGACACAGAAGATGTTTCATTCTTTCTGTCCTCTTCATATTGAGTTTTGCTGAAATACCAAAGTGTGCACACAAAGCCAGTGACCTGGCATACCCATAAGGCCAGAGCAAATTCTAACCAAGAATAAAGTTACTGCAGTTAAGGTGTTTCAAAATATCACAATGTCAATGTGAAACGGTGGAGTTTAACTAACTGTGCTTTCCGCCTTTCTGCAAAATGTTGCTGCATGTGATGGAGTAAGGTTTTATTGCCACCTCCATGCAGAACAAGTAATAATTGACTTTAACTTTAAAATAGTTCATTTATTCTTTTGAATCACCTTGATCTGCAGTGGCCCAACTTGTGTTTCATTTGTACAGCCTTTGTATGTGTGTCTTTATCACATAACCCAGTTTTTTCCCCAGCAAGGTAGGCTTAGGGGTCCCGCCAAACCCCGAATGCCAACAACAGCACCCCATTTCTTTGTCTTCATGAAGAAACTGCAACTGAGAAGTGGCGTAGAGGGACGAACCCTGGAAAATGTCCTCCATTTGGGTTCTTACGGATAGGTATTTATGTGCTCGGGTTTGTGTGAATGTAACTTTCTTTGCAGATGTAGAAGTAATGATGAGTGTTACAGGGGGGAATAGAACCCTGTAAGGTAAGAGGCGAGTTGCTTTGTTTGTTTTTTTTCTTTCGTTTTTTCTTTTGATGTAGGGTTGTTGGTTTGTAAGACGTGTCCAGGAAGAAAATAGAAGCAGAAAGCTTGCTAGGTATCTTAAGAGCACGATCCACAATTAAGCCCAAGGTCTTAATTAGGGCATTATTGTGTTGGCAGTATTTTGAGACATTTTCACAACTTCTAGTATTATACAAGTATACTCCCTAATGACAGACTTACAGAGGTAGAGCATTTTTGATGTTGTAAATTTTGGGTTTTAGGTCCCCCTTGGTAAGTAGCTCCATGTTGTGTATAAAAGTCTTGGTCGACTTCCTTCTCTCTAATCCTTTTATCATCCAACAGATACGATGGGCGTGGTCATTTGCATGACCTTTCAGAGTATGACAGCGGGTCATGGAATACATCCTACCAGCTGTCGGAGGAAGAGGACAGGATTGAGGCACTGTGTGATGAGGAGAGGTACCTGGCTCTGCACACTGACCTGCTGGAAGAGGAGGCCAGACAAGGTGGGAGCTAGTTCTGACACTGGGCAATCAGAATATTTTAAAGCTAGCAGACGATGTAGCAATCCTGTTGGAAGTCCCGACCAGCCATAAACACATTGCATGTATTTTAAACAAGACGTGAGATAACTTCATTATACACATACATGTTATGGATTTGTAACTTGTAGTACAGAAGTAAAAAATTCAGTTCAATTCTGTTATTTATGTAGCGCCATATCGTAACAAAGTTATCTCAGAGCACTTTTTCATATAGAGCAGGTTTAGACCGTACTCTTTATATTTACAGAGACCCAACAATTCCAACCATGAGCAAGCACTAGGCAACAGTGGCAAGGAAAAACTCCCTTTTAACAGGCAGAAACCTCGAGCAGAACCAGGCTCTGGGTGGGCGGTCATCTGCCTCGACCGGTTGGGTTGAGAGAGAGAGAGAGAGAGAGAGAGAGAGAGAGAGAGAGAAAGAGAGAGAGTTTGAGCAGGAGGAAAGAGAGCATGTAGTACAGTACAGTTCTACATGCAGATGTAAAGTAATAGTAGTGGTAATGGTATTGATGTTAATATTAATAAAAATAATACTAATAAAAATAATATAATAATAGTAATACTAATAATAAGACCGATAACAATAATAGCAGCAGCGACTGTTGAGCAGGAACACAGGGGCAGCAGGTGGCCTGCAACCACAGATCCAGACTCTACAGCTCCGGAGGCAGAGAGAGAGA
>LKNJ01000418.1:0-19778 GCA_002120245.1 Maccullochella peelii
GCGGTGGATGAATCCACATGTGGTGCTCTAGTGAGTGTTTGGGGCAGCAGGACGGTGTGTAAATAAACTGCAGTGTGTGTGTTCGTGGTGATGAAGACTCACTGAAACAAGTTCTTTCAGGCTCTGATGGATTTGCTCTCCTGTAGAACCGGTGGACTCGGGCTCAGGTGGAGTCTCTGGTGGCGGCGGGTCGTCTGGATGACTTGAGGATGAGACTCTGCAGCAGGATGAGCTTCGGCACGGCGGGACTCAGAGCGCCGATGGGAGCCGGATTCAACCGGATTAATGACCTCACCATCATCCAGTCCACACAGGTCAGACCAGTTCACTACCGCTTCACTACCATGCTGGTCCAGTCTGCAGGAACAAAACACGACATGCAGATAGTTTCAGATTGGGAACGCCCCCCAGTGGACACTGAGTGTACTGCCAATCAATTATATTTATATTCAATTTGTAGAAACCGCGACTTTGATCCGGAGCTGCGGCCTAAATGTTGATGAGCCTTTCTTAGCTGCCGCTGATCTGCAGCTGAGCTGTTAATTAATCAATCAGTTGACCAACAGGAAATTAATCTGCAACTATTTTTATGATCGAGCTGAAGTAGTGAAGGATTTTCGTCTCTTCATCCTGAAGGACAGAAAACATTTGAAGACGTCACATTCTTTCATTATATTTTGACATTTTTAAAGACAAAACAATGAATTTGAAAAATTAATCAGCAGATTAATTGATAATGAGAATAACGGTCAGTTGATAATAATGAACATTTCTACAGATCACATGTGGAAAAGTGATTCGGCTACAAACTTCATCGTAACGCTTCTTTAATCCCTGATGTTCAGTATCAGGGCGTCTCTGTGGTTCAGATGCCGACCCGGTTCAGATCCAGCCGGTTTGTTGTACCGGTCATCTCTTTATGGTTCTGCCAAACATTTAGTGCAGCAAGTGACATGAATGTGTCTCATGTTTATTTTGTTCTTTTTATTTCCTTCTGTTTGTTGTGCAAATGTAATAATCAATCAGATCTAATTGTTGTCACTGATTTCTTTCTTTTTTTAATGAGACGTCTTGATCAGGAGCCCATTTGTTCTGTTTATTGATCTCACAGCAGAGCGAGGAGGGGGAGCTGCGGTGCTCCAGCTCCACACAGTGGTTCAAGGATGGAGGATGAAGAGCGACACCGGGACAAGCATGTTGCTTCAGTACGGGACCGTGTGGACCGTCCTGTCCTCTCCTGAGCATCAGCCAGGTCAAAGCTGGACTCTGTCGGTCGGCCGGTCCTGACTGCATTCCTTCTGGGCTTCATATGAAGAACTAGCTCCTGTGTATCGTCATGTTTTCAATACGTGTATCTAACACGAAAGAAGCTTCGGTCACAGCTGTTTCCAGCTGACTGCCATCAAATCTCATTAGTCAGCTGTGTTCCTTCTGTCCTCTGGAGGACGCAGCTTCCAAAATCATAGCGTGGTTTTATGGCTCCTAGATCAGCCGTCGCTGCTCCGATTCAGATCAATGCTGGAACGAAGCGCTCGATAACATCCCAAAATGGACGTTCATGTTGTTTTTGTACTGTCGTGTCAGTTTCATACACTGACGTCTGCGTGACAGAGCAGAGGGTCCGGTCCCTGTGCAGGACCAGCCGGTGTCCCCCAGGAGGCGCTACTGTCCCCCACTGCTCTTTGTCATTTGCATCAACAGTCTTCCTCCCTGTTGTCCTGTGAACTGTGCTGATGGCCTCTACCTGGATTCTGTGGCTGAACGGGGACAGGAGTTTTCTCTGCACTGACCAACGATAAGTTAATCAGGAGAGAGGACAATGTGCCCTCAAAGACTCGGCCAACAATCCAGGATCATCTTCCTGTCTTCCATCACTGAGTGACAGGCGTGATGAGGCCGCCCTGTGCACCCTTACCAATGCACCCACTTACTTCGTCTGTGCAGGAAACACGACACGAACTCTCCTTTATTCCTCGTGCTCTTAACTTGTTTTATAAATTATTCATTTTAGGGGTTATTCTCTTAATTTCATGCTTTTGCTTACGATGTTTTCGCTGTTATGTCTGACACATTTCAGGATTCACTGCTGCTGCACCTTGCCAGGCCACATCTTAATAAATGTAACTGAAACTTAATCTTTCTAATTTGTTGTGTTTTCAAACTGTTTTTCTGTGTCTGTCTTTAGGGTTTATATTCGTACCTGTCCAGGTATTTTGCAGACTTCAGCAGTAGAGGAGTGGTTGTGGGTTTTGACAGCAGAGGACAGGAGCAGAGCGGCTGCAGCAGTCAGCGGTAACTATAAACACACGATGAAACCCTCATACAGCGTCTCCAGCAGGATCAACACAGAACTGGGACTCTGGTCAAACTGGCCGGTCAGAGTCTGTCTGCAGGTCCTGATTAAGTTATAAAGCGCCAGTTCACCCAAAAGATCTCTGTGGCTCCAGTCAGATGGTTTTGGGTTTTGATTTTTACGTTGAAACAGTGGAGGCGAATGTCTTTAAATCTCTCGGCACAAACATTCTCCTCCGTTCTTCAAACATGTGGAACCACCTGACTGCACAGACACTGAGGGGAAACCATTGTTACAATGTAGGTTAAAACAATTTCACAAATATAAAAGCATTAAAATCGTTACCTTTTTTTATTATTATTATTATTATTATTTGTGTGTTTCAGTTTGGCGAAGTTGACGGCTGCTGTGATGCTCAGCAGAGGCGTTCCTGTTCATCTTTTCTCCACGTTCGTGCCGACGCCATACGTGGTGAGGAAACACGAACGCATCACTTCCTGCCGCAGTCAGCTGATGGAGCAGCATCAACATCAACAGGGTGAAGTTATTATTAAATGTGTGTATTTGTTTCCAGCCGTACGCTGTGAAGAAGCTGGGCGCGGTGGCCGGAGTGATGATCACCGCCTCGCACAATCCTAAAGAAGACAACGGATACAAGGTGAGAAGGTCAGGCTGACAGGAAACACACGTCTCATGCTTCTCATTAAATATTCTTTACACTTAAAGACGACAGAAGAGCCGTCATGTCGATAACCGTTAAAGTTTCACTAAACTAACTAAACTAAAGGTTTCATAATGACGGATGTTTTTCTCTAAACGGAAACGTTTATTGGAGGTCGTAGAGGTCAAAGGATGCTCGACAAAACATACTAATATCCATAAGCTCAACATTAAATCTCAAATATGTGTAATTACACTTCAGCTGACATGTTTCCATCCGGTCTCATTCACACAGCATCACTGGAACGTCTTGCACGTTTAAAGAGTTGAAAAACGTAATAACCGGTTCAGTTTGTTTATTTCAGTTTTACACCAACTTTAAATCCACACAGCTCCGAGAGACTCAAACACCTGAGGCCTCATTTATCAAATGAAGAAAAAGTTCTACATCAATTTTCTACCTCCAGGGGTCTCTGCTCACGGTCAGGAGTACGTCTAAAACACTTTTATGAAGAAATTGATGAACGTATGCAACTCACGTTCATCAATTTCTTCTTGTGTAAATTTAGAAATCATTACCGACATTCGATATCGCCCCCTGCAGGTGTACTGGTGTAACGGCGCTCAGATCTGCTCCCCTCACGACAAGAAGATCCTGCAGAGTATCGAGGAGCAGCTGGAGCCCTGGAGCTCCTCCTGCTGGGAGGAGGAGCTGGTGGAGAGCTGCTCCCTGAGGACCGACCCCCTGACCCAGATCAACAGCTGCTACATGGACGAGCTCACCTCCCTCTGCTTCCATAGGTAAGAGGACAAACAAGTCCCCAGACCTCAGACCTCAGACTTCTGCAGCTAGTCCCTGTACCTCTGCAGCTAGTCCCTGAACCTCTGCAGCTAGTCCCTGTACCTCTGCAGCTAGTCCCCAAATGTCAGACTTCTACAGTTGGTCCTCGGACCTCTGCAGCTAGTTCTTCTACCTCTGGAGCTTGTCCATGGATCTACTATCACCCTCTACCTTTACAGCTAGTCCCCAGACCCCTGCATCTCTACAGGATACAGGGTCTACAGGGCAGCCATGATCCCCTCTGTTTGGTGAAGTGAGATCCCCACTGAGTCAAGGCGCATCTTTATTACACCTCAACACCCAAAGCTAGCACTTCCAGCATTTGTGATGTAGTTCTGTTTATTTGTGAGGGTTGCACTTCTCTGATGACATCTAGCTCGTTTCTTTGGAGTTTGAATGCCCTTATTGTTGCTTTGGACAAAACCTCCAACCGAACGTTATGTGATGAGGAGTTCCCCTCCCTCTGCTTCTGATTCGTCTCTCAGGGATCTGAACAGAAGTTGTCCATTGAAGTTTGTCCACTCATCGTTCCACGGCGTCGGACACGCCTTCGTCCAGCAGGCCTTCCACACCTTCGGCTTCGCTCCGCCGATCCCCGTCCCCGAGCAGAAAGACCCTGACCCCAACTTCTCCTCCGTCCGCTGCCCCAACCCTGAGGAGGGAGAGTCAGTCCTGGTAGGACACAGATCCCAGTTCTTCAAGTGTTAAATTCAGTATTTTTGTTTAATAATCAGTTATTTTGTTCGTGCGTTCTCCAGGAGCTTTCTCTTCTTCTGGCCGAGAAGGAAAACGCTCGGATCGTTCTGGCGACGGATCCCGATGCCGACCGTTTGGCTGTAGCAGAGAAGTCTGACGGGTAACTGTGTGTTTGCTCAAAGACACTTCAGTGCAGAGACTGTCAGAGTGTACGGTGTAGGTGTACTGCTGCAGGTGTAGTTTACCTGTATCTACCGGTCTTACAGGTGCGGTTGGAAGGTGTTCACAGGTAACGAGCTGGCGGCTCTGTTGGGTTGGTGGATGTTCTTTAATTGGAAGGAGGCTCATCCAGATCCTGCAGACTCTCAGAAGCTTTACATGTTGGCCACCACAGTGTCGTCTAAGATCCTGCAGGCCTTCGCTCGCATCGAGGGATTCCACTTCGAGGTCCGAGGGTTTAAATCAGGAAATCACGACTACTAACGAATCATTCTGTCAGTTTAGCCAGGACTGTTAGAGGTGTTATTACATCTGTGTCATCAGTGATGATGATGATGAAGATGGTCTCCTGTCTGTCTGTGTTCAACAGGAAACTCTTCCTGGGTTTAAGTGGATCGGGAACAGAATACACGAACTCTCCAAAACAGGAAACACAGTCATATTTGCCTTCGAGGAGTCGATCGGTAACCAAGTTTATCATCTGCTGTATTTTATTTAAAGAGAAACTCTGCAGTCATCATGTCGGCTCACAGTTGAGCTGATCTGAGTTTCTGTGGTATAAACCCTCAGTGGAGACTTAAAGGTTAAAACCCTGACACACCACGCTGACGGTCAGGTCGATTGAATCAGTGATCATTTTCTCATTATTTTGTCTTTTGTCAGTATGAGTTGTGGAACAGAGACCTGGTCTTTGTAGAATTTAAGTAATTTTTTATGGTTATTTCAGAAGAGAAACAGATTTGACCAACATTAGTAACATTTGGACCTGTTTTCTTTCAGTTAAACTGTACAGAAATACTTCTTTAACAGCAACAAACACGGCGACGGCCTCCGAGACCGAAATCAGAAAGGATGTGGTTTTGATGTTTTATTTAGAATCGATCACTGGCTTCAGCAGGAGGAAACATTCAGAGTCAGTTGAGTAATAGATGTATTGACATCAACAACAATCTTTCTGAGATTTTGTAGAAAAGTGGAAATGCTGATGAATGATCCTTCCTCAGATCTTGTTTAGCACCTTTCAGACAGGTTCGTGCAGTTCAAAGTGCTTCACTGATGACTGATAATACGACTAAAAAATATGTGAGATGAATGCAGATGAGAAATAAACCAGCAGAAAGTGAAACGATACAGAAATGTGTGTTTGTTTCACGTCTTCAGGTTTCCTGTGCGGCAGTTTGGTCCCTGAGAAAGACGGCGTGAGCTCGGCGGCCATCGTGGCTGAAATGGCTGCTTACCTCCACAACAAGAACCTGAGTCTGAACCAGCAACTCCTCAACGTCTACCAGACGTACGTTTGCATGTTCATCCTGTTCTGTGTGCGGGAACACAAGCGGGAAAAGTACCCTAGATCCTTTAAAAGTACTAATACCGCACTGTAAAATACTCCCGTACAAGTTAAAGGCCTGCATTCAAAACTTTAAAGTATCAAAAGTATTTTGTTTTGCACACATGAAGAGTTTGTCCTGACGATTAGAGCTAAAGTTAAATAATAAAGTATATTTAAATATATAAAATAATCAAACTGATGACATGAGATCAAACTGTAATTATAATATAATATGTTAAAAATATGTTCAAACCCACAAAAACTACATTATTCTATAAGCTTGAGTTTTATCCAGTTTAATTTATAAAAGTTCAATCCGTGCTTCATCATTTTCACCACTAGAGGGCAGCAAACACCGGAGCTTCAGTCTGTAGGTTAGACGGTCCTTGAGGAGGTTTTACAGGTCCTTGAAAAAGTTCCATGACCTGAAAGATTTAGATTTTTCTGCCTTCAGAATTACATCTCTGAACCTTTTTTTGAAGTTGAAATATTTACATGTGTGTAAGTGCTAAAGTGCATTTCTTCTTGTCTCTTATTTTGACAGTCGTTTCTGTTGTGACTTCCTGTCTCCAGGTACGGTTACCACATGTCTAAAACCTCCTATGTGGTCTGTAACGACCCTCCCACTATCCAGAAGATCTTCAGTCGGATCAGAAACTTTGGCGGCGAGGGTTCGTACCCGAAGACGTGCGGTGGTGTCCGGATCGTCCACATCAGAGACGTCACCACGGGATACGACAGCAGCCAGCCTGACCTCAGATCTGTACGACATGAGTGAATAATTATAAACTTTATTCATACAGCACTTTTCCACTTGAACCAGGATTAAAACATTTCAGGAGGCAAATAAAAATAATACAATATTATTATATCATTAAAACTACTTTATATAAGTTCAGTACTTACTCACTTTGTTCTGTGTTTCCTGGAGGTACTTCCTGTGACGAGGAGCGGTCACATGATCACCTTCAGTCTACAGAACGGTGTCGTGGCCACGCTGAGAACCAGCGGCACTGAACCCAAAATCAAATGCTACACTGAGTTCTGCGCTGCGCCGGGAAACAGGTCAGCTGACTGCAGCTTACCGTGTCCTAAACACTGGATTTATTCACAGTACAACTCCAAACCAGACGACCCAGACGGGTTCTCTGCAGATTCACCTTCTGGTTTCTTGTGTTGGTAAAGATTTTACACTTGAGGAGGAAAAACACCTCTTCTATCGATACGATCCTGATTTTTGAGGTGTCGTGGAGAACGTTGAAAACACTTTAAATAAAACTGATTTGGTTACATTTATTATTATTTAAAATACTCGACTGGATTTGAAGTGAAGCTACTTTCTGTCTTCACTGTAGATCCAGTTTCCTCTTTAAAGATAAACATCTGCATGTGAGTTCATTCAGTGCGACAAACAGGAAGTGATCCTGTTAGATCGGATCCAGATTTAATCAAATGTTTTCAGACCAGTTTCAGTCATGTTCTCTGTGATTAAAAACGACGTTCTTTAACCTCCGTAATAATCGGTTATTTTATAAGGAAACAGTAAAGCACGTATCTGTTGTCCTGCAGCACGCCAATCATTAATCAGCTGCCTGAGATCAATAAAGACAAGTTACGTTATTGATCTGTCAGGGTTAATGAAGAATCTCACATCCAAGCAAACGTTTTATGTTGCTTCATGATACTTAAATCAGTAATATTCATATTGAGAACTAAGATAAACTGAATGTTTTATTATTATTATTCTGGCTAATAAAAGTCACCATTTATTCTTTTAACAGAATAAAATCTCTCCAATGAAAAAATTTAAAACGTCATGTTGTTGATCCAACATCTGAACCAATCAGCTCTTAGATGAGGGGCGAGCCAGGTGGTTACCATGGCTACGCCCTCGTCCCTCTCGTCATGTTTAAATGACATCATCAGTCTGTGTCTGTGCTGCAGTGAGGCGTCCGGTCTGGAGGAGGAGCTCAGGAGGATCACGGCAGCTCTGCTGGACGAGTTCTTGGAGCCTGAGAAGAACAACCTGATTCGCCGCTGCGTTTAGCTCCGCCTCCCTGGTCCCCCACAGCTGTTTCCTGTTGATGATGTCACATCGTGTCGTGTTTGTAGACGAATCAGAGCAGCTGCTGCTTTGCTCTGTGGCGTCGATAAAGTTCATGTTAGAGACTAAACTATGAACTGATTCATTAAGAAAAGAATCAATAGAGATCAATATTTAGTTGCAGGTCTGAACTGTGGTGTTCTGTGTCCATTCATAATCATACAGCAGAAAGCATGATGGGTAACGGAGTCCAACCAAAGAGTGTTTCCAGTTTCTGCTGCAGCAGCATTGAAGTATTTTCATAGAAATGAACTGACTGAAGAAGAAAATTAACTCGTTCAAATTAAGTTCTATGGAAGTTAATTAACGACAAAACAAATCCACACTAATCAATCAACAGGTTCTTGTACAGCGGCCTGTTGCTGCCACCATGACAGGAAAAAAAATTACACTTATTAGGTGAAAAGATTAGTAGATTAATTCACTAGTGGACTGAGAGAAAATCATTTTGATAATCAATTGATCGTTTGACAAATTCTCAGGTTCCAGCTTCTCAGATGCGAATGAAGATCTTCTATGATGGTAAAGTGAATATATTTGGGTTTTGGACTGTTGGTTGGACTAAACGAGACATTTGAAGATCATTGATATTAATCGATAATGCAAACAATCATTATTCAGTCCTCACTCGCTGTCAAATTTAGAATTGGATTGGATTTTACTTTTGTTTTGTCGTTAATGAACTTCCATACTTGGATTGAAAGTTCCTTTAACCAAACTTCTTTCTTTGTGTTTTTGAGGTTTAGCTGAATGTTTCCTTTCACGCTGTGGATGTTATTTATTTTTATACCCAGAGATAAAAGATATTTATGAGACAGTTCATGTTGTACAGAAGACGCGAGGTTGTTAAAGGATCGTTCAGCTCCACGTAGAGTCACTTAAATCTGTTGATTCTGCTTTAGTTTTCAGTTTGGTTGTTTGGACAGAGTGAGACCTCTTTCTGTTTCTGCTGTCATGTTACAAATACAGACTGCTGTTAATGCGGTTCAATAAAATGGAACAAAAAACGTTAAAATGTGTATTTGTATTCATTCATTATTGTAAAGTTGTTTGTTTAAAATTAAATCAGCGTAAAAAGGTTTTTTAAGGTTTTTCAAAGCTGCACAGTAAAATGTTTTAATGAGAATTAAAATATACATTATTAAATTATCATTATCACTAAATTATGACTCAGTCCTCAAAGTATTGACACTTTTTTTCTTGTACATAATTGTACATTTATCAAAATACTATTTTTGAAATAATGTCCTAAAATTGTCCGACTTTTTTCATTTCTTCTTGATATAATTGATATCTTACACTTTTCTTCATGTAATTTCTGAATATTACAACTTTTTTCTCATACAAATGTTTTTCAGACTTTTTTAATATATATATTTCTAAAACCCCCCAAAACAAAGATAATCATTGTTTCTTTACTTTTTTCTTTAGTTTTCAGGAGTTTAACAAGAAAGTAAATGAATATTGGTATCATAAAAAATCAAGCTTTTCAGTGATTTGTGACTGAAAAACTTTCATTTTGTGAATTTCTCTTTGACTTCCTGAAACTCAAAACATGGAAAATCACCTTTAAAAGACATTTTCACGTTTAAAATAATTCATGAGATGGTTTATTTATTCAAACTGCAGTTTCCAATAAAGATAGTGTGAAATTAATTCAGTATTTCATTGTGTTTCTGTAACTTTATTAGAAGTACAGAATTTAATCATAATGATCACATTTGAATTTAAACTATTACTGATTGTGTTTTAATTAATCTTGAAGTGAGTCGTCATCACATACTGAATATTTTTTGTTTTGTTTTTGACCACATTAAAACTGTCACTCCATGTTGTTACATAACAATAATGTTCTTGTTTGTTGATGAGTTAAAACTTTATATATACATACATATATATATTTACATATAACAGCTTTATTTGATATTAATCTACACAGAAACCCTCAAATTACTTCCTGTCATGTCCCAGATTTCTTTTACTTTGTACAGTCAGTTAACAGGCGACTTCAGTCAACTTCAGTTTTCTGGTTAAACATTAATGTAAAAGACTGAGGAGAAAAACCAACATTCAGCCCTTATTTTCACCTCCGTCTTCATGTGGAAAACCTTTTAAAGATCAAGAGATTCTTCAGCCTCACACAGAAACTGTCGGCAGAATCAGTACTGTGAGTTTATATTAATGTAAGTCTCTTTTTTTATTTCCTATTTATTTATAATTGGTTTTTGTTCCTGTGAGGTTTTTGTTGTAGAATTTGTTGTTTTTATTAACATGATTTAGTTCTTCATGAATGTGGTTTTTGGATCTCTGGTTTGTGGGTGAAGTTGCGGAGGATCCTGGACCTGATCTGATGCAGGTTGATACCGTAGATGATTGGGTTGATGAGGGGCGGAACCACCAGGAACTCTGCGGCCAGCGCATTCTGCAGCGCCTGCAGCGTGCTGCCGCCGCCATAACGAGAGTACATGGAGTCGAATAGCATCGAGCTGGTGAAGACGAGCAGCGTGACGAGGTGCGGCAGACACGTCTGTAGGAACTTCCTGCGGTCGGAACGCAACTTGAGTGAGGCTCGGACCAAGTGGGTGTAAGACACCAGAATGAGTCCGGTCTGCGAGAGGTGCGAGAACATGAGCACGAAGCCGTAGATGTTGTTGACAGTCGTGTCGGAGCACGACAGCTTCACCACCTCCCAGTTGGTGCAGAAGATCTTCGGGATGTGGCGTCCGCAAAGCGGCAGGCGGGCGGTCAGGGTGGAGCCCACCACCGCCTCCAGCAGCGAGAAGCTCCAGGTGAGGAGCAACAGCTGCATCACCCTCTGCACCGTCATCAGTGCCTGGTACTGCAGCGGCTTACAGATAGCCAAGTAGCGGTCGTACGCCATGACGGTCAGACTGGTGAACTCACAGAAAAGATAATTGTAAACCACAAACATCTGAGCCAAACAGCCGGCGTACGTGATGACATGAGAGTCGGCCAGGAGGTCGTGAAGCAGCTTTGGGTAGAAACTGGACGCTCCGCAGATGCCGTTAAAACACAGGTTGCACAGGAATATGTAGATGGGCTCATGGAGCGATTTCTCCAGGCAGACGGTGACGATGAGCGTCAGGTTGACAAAGATGGTGAAGAGATACGACATCAGAGCGAAGGCAAAGTAGATCTGCCGGTTTGTCAGAGAGTCGTTCAGACCCTGAAGCACAAACACTATCTCAGAGTTATTCTGCATCATGTCAGCTGTCAAATAACTGCTGATCACTTCACACTGTCAGACCACTAAACACCTTATAATGTAAACTAACAAACAGCTAATCAAATCTCTAAAGTAGCACCAGATGTCCATCTTTAGTTCATAGTGATTCAAAACACAAACAGATTCAGTTCATAATGAGATGAAACAGAAAAGCAGCAAATCTTCACAGCACAGAACTGAAATCAGAGGAGTTGAGCTTTTAACTGCAGAAATTACTGAAAAACTAAAAGTCAGAAAACCCCACACACATCACTGGAGGAACAGCTTCCCTCAAATGAGATTTAAACACTTACAACCCTTACATGTAAAATAAAAGTCCATGAAAGGTGCAAATGTGAACAAACGTGTCATCTCATCATCAAATTGAACTGGTCTTTAAATACAGAGATGCACAGTAGGTAACAGCATAATCTGAGTCTGATTGTTCAAAAAGTTTCATTTAAGATCCGCTGACAAACAGGTTTCATCAGGATAAACTTCTCAAATTAAAAAAAAAAAGTTTTGACTATCAGATTCAGTTGATTTTAACCCTTAAAGTGACTAATAACTACCTGCACATTTCATAGTATAAAAACTTTCAGGTGCTTTTATGACGAAAAACAAGAATTTGGTTTCACAGAGTTTAAGTTTTTCTCTGACAACATGCAAACATTATCTGTGTCTTTAACCCCAAAACATCTTCAACCATCAACGGACGATCAAAACTCTCAAATAGGAATCAATTGAACAACACACACACAGAAGATTTCCTTGTGTGTCTCAGCACAGAACAGGAAAACATGTTCAGTACTACAGACAAAAGCTGTTTCACATCAGTGCAGTTAGAAACTAAATTTTTTTCTATGAAATGTGTTCATGATGACAGATTAAACCCTGCTGAAAACCTACAGTAATAATAATAAAGCCTGAAAACAGCTCAGAACCACAAGAAAAGACATCAAATGAGCTTCAACATTTCACTCTGTAAAACAATCAGAGGTTTTTAGGTGCTGAATGAAGGCACGAATCAGTTCAGTGACTCATTAATAACATTATCTACTGCAGCTTGGATTGTTCTCATTCATAAATGAAACTACATCAACAAGACAAATAAAAGCAACAGTCAGCCTGTACACATCACAGGTAACAATTAGATACAGGTAACAGAGAGAAACTGTCGATCAGGAGTCAGTTTGTACACGAGCGGGCAGCAGCTCTTATACACCTGAAAACTGCAGACAGACAGGTAAAGAGCGATGTCTGATGACGTCAGAGGGGAGGGCTGAGGCCACGCACCCTCTGATGAACATCAGAATTATTCAGTATCTACATTTCGATCAGGCTTCTGTTTGTATACAGGTGCTCAAACACATCAGACATCAATGTTACAAAATCATTTTAAATATGTTTTCTTCTCAGACAGAAACTCTCCTCACCAACTTTTATTTATTTCATTTCTCAGGATGTTTAACTGATTTATTTAAAGTTTAAACAAAGGAACAAAGACAGACAGGGATCGGTTCACTTAATAGGAGTACACACATGTACAATATAGAGGAAAATACATAAGCAACAGTCTCCTGGTATTAGTTTCATATCACTGCTGTCTGATGCCATCGGTTTATTATTTTCAGTTGGATAACCATTTCTTTTAGTATTTTATCAATGTGACTCAAATGTGTCTCTTGTTTTTTGACCATAATCTATTTTCGCGGCGGTGATCGGACAGTTTGCTATTTTCCTGACCTTGAAGCTCACAGTCAGTAGGGACGATAACAGTGTACAGTACAGCCCACACATGCATGCAAGCCATTGAATTTTCAAAGGTTACTTTTTATTTATATTTCATCTCGTTTTCATTATGGGAAAATGTCTGTAATTATTTTTGTCACAGTTCACTCTGACGAAATTCACACAGATATTAGAAAAGCTGATGGTGAATATTTTGACGCAACAGCTGAAAATAACCAGCGCAAACAGGAAGATGACAGTTGTGATGGTCAGTGGATGTCAGGATGCCTTCAGGATGCCGTCGGTCATGGTCCATCATTGAGGAGGTTCTAGAAGGTTCTGAATAGGTTTCAGAGGTCAGAAGTAGCTCTGCGAGTCCCTGAAAAGGTTGTACAGATCCTTGTGAAGGTTTTTAGAGGCCTTTGGATGATTTCAGGGGTCTGTAAGAACAGTCTTTGAGAAGGTTGTAGGGATCATTAAGGAGGTTCTAGGAGGCCATGAGAAAGTTCCATGCGTCCCTGAGGTGGTTTCAAGTGTTTCCTAGAGAGGTTCTAGTTGTGCTCAAGGAGCATCCAGTGCTCACTGAGAAGGTTCCAGTAGTTCTTGAGGATGTTCAGGTTCTTGAAAGAACCTTCTTCTCTTCTTGAGTTCTTCTGAATTTTTGCACGATGTGTAAAATATCTACATCGGGAAATTGAGTGCAGAAAAAGGTTATTTTCAGTCATAAAGTATCGTAGATGATAGATGTAACATTAGCTGTGTTGAGTCACAACAACAGTTACACTGTATGAGGAACTGTCATGATTCCAGGTGTCTCCTGACTCCAGGTGGTAACATCTACGAGAAGGACAGACTGAAAAAACACTCCAGACTGATCTGAGCTCTCAGTTTGTGTTTGATGAAGAGATGTTATTTATGGTTTTCCTGCATTTTGCCAGAAAAAATGTATTAAAATCACAAGTCGTCCCCTAGGCCTGGTTCTAGGAGTGTTTGTGAAGATATTATGTCATCCTTGATGTGGCCCTTGTGGTCCTAGAGCAGGTTCTGAAGATGTTCCAGTGGTCTTTTAAAAGTTTCAAGAAGTCCTTGAGGGGAGCCCAGTGGTCCATTAAGGAATGGGGTTTCTTTTGTCCCACAATGCAACACTTAGAAATGGAGGAGCTGCTCACAAAGAGTGCAGTGAAATTAAAACGGCCTTGAGACATTAAATTATGTTAACCAATAAATCAGAGAAAACTGTTTTACTTTACTTTAAGTTTTAAATTTGACTTTAGAAGAAGTGTGTGCCGACTGTTTGATTAATGACCCATGCCTTTTTTTCTTTCCTGTAAGAAGGAAAAACTACCAAAATAATGCACTGTCAACATTAGTAAATTCATACTTTACAGAGTGAATGTTAAATATGGAACTGGTTTGATTGTCACTTTTTGTGACAAAATATATTTAAACAGTGAACCTAATTTGTAACTTTACTTACAGTCAAGTTCTGAAACGCCTAATAAAACATCTGAAGTGATACTCAAGACTGTGGCACAAACTGAGTTCATTCTCAGCTGAAGTTAATGTAAACCCCATAGAGGCTGCTGGTGTTGAGGAAAGTTAGATCACTGTACCAAGTCCCTCAGGTCAAAGGTCATTTCAGCCTGTCAACATGTTTATCCGTGATGCATCTTCACATTAGCCACAGTTTCCACTAATTCCCTCTGAAGCAAATTACAGTCAGAGCTGTTAACCAGTGAGACCAATCAGCCTGAGTAGACCTCAGCACTGGTTTCAGTGGTCCACAGAGGGCTGAGGATGATAATGACCTCCCCTCAGCTCAGCTCTGTCAGGATGGACAGATACCGAATGATGATGTTAACTACAAACTCCCAATGAAAGTGTACACAAAAGTTTTATGAAGCATTTCTTCAGAGTTTTTAGTCATCTTTCATTTTTACAAATGTCTCAGTCCACACCAACTCTGAGATGCAACATAACGAGTGTTTGTTAAGTGTAAAGCTGGATTTATACTTGATGCAACGGGTTAACAGCAGTCCCGCTGTAGATACCTACAGTGTAGAGTGCAGTGTAGACGTCCAATCCCCCGTTGATAGTACCACCACAACACTAGACAGATGTATCATATGTGATCGGGCCACATCCAGCTTTAGCTATATTACACAGAAAAACTAAAAATGTTTACATTCTTTCATTCACTTTGTGAAACAAAGCGACGGTGGACTACACACGTACATATTTAACTTACTTTGAGGTAACTTTTATTTCTCCTTGTCTCATTACTGAATTTGAGACTCCTGCCGTGCAGTCATTGTGTTTACGTTGTTTCATTAGCATTAAGTGGGTTTTCATCAACCTGTTTTAATGTGCATTTTCACAAAAAAGAGTTTGATGTCATCCCGTTGTGTCCTCTTTATCTGCGATAGTTTAATGGCAGCGACTGGAGAATTAGCTCCAATAACTGTTTATCTCCATCATCCAATGAACTCATATTCACACAGTAGTGGATGGAAAACACACTTTAATTCATATTTTCTGTTGCCAATTTTTTGGAAGTTGTTTAAAATTTACGCTACATTTTCATGGAAACTTGATAGAGAAAGACGTGCAGTGAACAGAAGGTTTGCAGTGGAGAAGATTTTTCCACAACTTCTGTAATATAGACCACAATCTCCATTGGCATCAGAAACTTGTAGGAGAAAACACAAGAAGCCCAAGCTGAACAATCACAGATCTTGTTGTCTCCACGTTATCTATGTAGTTGCCGTAGCCCTGATGTGTACTCACATTTTTGGAGAGATATATGTGAACTAAGGTGTAGTGTCAGATCCGATGTAGCTGGAGCTACACTTGTTCAAGCGATCAAGGGAGCTTGGAATCACTGATGTGTCCCATGGGGGTTTGACTTTGCTTCATCAAGTTTATGTGTCAGTGCACAAGCTTGGGCAGACCAAGGCGGAGCTCCTGAACAGCACAGATCTGGTTGAAGGTGAAGCACTGGGCTTCAAAGATCTGCAAACTTTCTGAATGGCCTATGTAATGACAACTGCTTGGTGGTCAGTGTGTATCTCCACTTCCTTGGAAACAGGGACCTGGGAGCCTCCAGGAGACTTTTGATAAGTGGCGTTGAGATGCCAAGCAGGTTTATTTGCACATGCAGATGATGACCTGAATTTTTGTTAATGCAAGAATTTGTCAGCAGGGTTGTTGCGTTGTTGCTAGCAGGGCCTCCAGTTTTGAGGTCTTCCAAAGGTCTAAGCTGAACAAGTCAATGTGGGGAGCTTTGTTGTGGTAAATTTGGGTTTAAGTGGGTCAAGGGAAGTGACCCTTGTCCTGGCATGCAGCCCAAGGACACAGCTCCCTTACCAGATACTCCATCCATGCATTTTCTGCTGCTTATCTGGGTCCAGGTCACGGTGGCAGCTCTAACCAAAAATATCATGTTAGGCGCATTTGCATGCAATGGCAATGGCAAGAGGAAGTGATTGCACTACTTACTTATGAACTGGAACTTCATATCATGCTAATACATTTATTTTAGTTTTTGAAAGCCTGTAGACTGCAGTGAGGCCCAAATGCCCCCGACCATCTGCAACACTGTACCCCAGACCAGGAAGACTATTACATTGCTATGGATTCAAGCCAGGAAACATAATGTTCAAGATTCAAGATTTCTTTATTTGTCATTTCCTGAGTATTTACATACCCAGAGAAATGAAAAAAACGTTCCTCAACCAGTGCATTTACACTACAATATTTAAAAATATTTAAAAACAACATTCAACCAACAGTGACAACTTAAATTAGATAATAGATGTATAAAATAGCAGCAAGTTAAAATGGACAGGTAAGAAAATCTAAAATCAGATTATAAAATAAATAAATAAAAAAAGAAAGACATTTAAAATTACATTGTGATAGGGAGCGGAAGATGATGTTGATTATTTAACAGTCTTACAGCTTGTGGAAAAAAGCTGTTGAGCATCCTGCTGGACCTGCAGCAGATGATGGGGGTCCTTTAACATGGTGGAGGCTCTGCAGATGCAGCGCTGATGGAAAATCTCCATCAAAAAAGAGAGGGGGGCATCAATGATTTTACTTGCCATCTTCACCACTCTGTTTAGCTGCTATTGTTCATAGGCTTTGCAGTTTCCAAACCAGGATGTGATGTTATAGGTGAGGATGCTTTCAATGGTGCCCCTTTAGAAGGTAATGAGATGTGGGGTGGAGAGTCCAGCCTTTCGGAGTCTACGGAGGGGCTGTGCTTTTTTGACTATGGCTATGGTATTGGTGGTGGATGTCAGGTCGTCAGATAGGTGAACTCCCAGATATCTGATGCTCTTGACATCAGATATCTGCTCTCCACAGCAGCTCCGTCCTTGGTCAGCGGTGTGTGGTGCCTGTCACCAGCTCTCCTAAAGTCAATTACCATCTCCTTTGTTTTTTCCACATTCAGTACCAGATTGTAAGATGAACACCATGATATGAGTTTCTCCACCTCCATTCCTGTATGCAGACTCATCATTACCACTAATGAGACCCACCACTGTTGTGTCATCAGCAAACTTTATGATGTGGTTATTGCTGTGCGTAGCAGACGGAACAGCAGGGGACTCAGCACACAGCCTTGGGGTGAGCCTGTGCTCACATCTTGCACTACACAGTAATTTTTATTCTCCTGTTCAATCAGTTTTATATTCAATTTATTGTACTTTTAAACTCCTATTTTTGTCTTTTCTGTCTTTTATATCTTTTCTTAATGCATGTTATGCCTTATGCACCGCACTTTGAATTGTACAGTAGTTAAATTTAACTTATTTTTTTGTCTTGAAGGTATACCATTGTAGTGTATCAAATGGCATACACTTTAAATTAGGTACTTCAACAAAGTCATCACATAATTTGAAAACAGAATTTCTGTTAAATTTAATTATATTATTTGGCAAATTTCATGTCATTTCATTTTCTTATTGCCATGTCTTTTTTATATTACACTGAAACTAATATTAAATAATAAAAACAAGGAAACAAATACAATTCATCAGAATTCTTTAAATACCTCTATGATGTCTGCTTCTTTTAACACCATGCTTTTGACGCCATTGATGCAGTTTTTGCTATCATCACATAAACTGATTAATCACCTGACAAACGTACTTCATTGATAAATTAGCTGCTGGAGATACACAGTACAGTATAACAAGTCAAATTTACAGTCACTAGTGTAAAACTACTGCAGTTTGAAAATAAATAAATTTCACATCTTTAGTCTATCAGGAATCAAATTTATACAAACAAAGGATTCAGTTTGATATGATAAAAATATAAAATATCTTTATATTTAAGAATCACAATCATGCTGTTATTTTTACAGGTACTCAAAGGGATGAACTGAAGACAAGAGATTATTTGGCATGAAAACAGAGCGTAGCACTGGTCTACATATTAAGGCAAAGTTTATGCAGGTTAATATAANCTGTCCTCCACTCGTTACCTGTATTAATGGCACCTGTTTGAACTCGTTATTAGTATAAAAGACACCTGTCCACAACCTCAAACAGTCAGACTCCAAACTCCACTATGGCCAAGACCAAAGAGCTGTCAAAGGACACCAGAAACAAAATTGTAGACCTGCACCAGGCTGGGAAGACTGAATCTGCAATAGGTAAGCAGCTTGGTGTGAAGAAATCAACTGTGGGAGCAATTATTAGAAAATGGAAGACATACAAGACCACTGATAATCTCCCTCGATCTGGGGCTCCACGCAAGATCTCACCCCGTGGGGTCAAAATGATCACGAGAACGGTGAGCAAAAATCCCAGAACCACACGGGGGGACCTAGTGAATGACCTGCAGAGAGCTGGCAGCAAAGTAACAAAGGCTACCATCAGTAACACACTACGCCGCCAGGGACTCAAATCCTGCAGTGCCGTCGTGTCCCCCTGCTTAAGCCAGTACATGTCCAGGCCCGTCTGAAGTTTGCTAGAGAGCATTTGGATGATCCAGAAGAGGATTGGGAGAATGTCATATGGTCAGATGAAACCAAAATAGAACTTTTTGGTAAAAACTCAACTTGTCGTGTTTGGAGGAGAAAGAATGCTGAGTTGCATCCAAAGAACACCATACCTACTGTGAAGCATGGGGGTGGAAACATCATGCTTTGGGGCTGTTTTTCTGCAAAGGGACCAGGACGACTGATCCGTGTAAAGGAAAGAATGAATGGGGCCATGTATCGTGAGATTTTNAACAAAATTGTAGACCTGCACCAGGCTGGGAAGACTGAATCTGCAATAGGTAAGCAGCTTGGTGTGAAGAAATCAACTGTGGGAGCAATTATTAGAAAATGGAAGACATACAAGACCACTGATAATCTCCCTCGATCTGGGGCTCCACGCAAGATCTCACCCCGTGGGGTCAAAATGATCACGAGAACGGTGAGCAAAAATCCCAGAACCACACGGGGGGACCTAGTGAATGACCTGCAGAGAGCTGGGACCAAAGTAACAAAGGCTACCATCAGTAACACACTCTGCCGCCAGAGACTCAAATCCTGCAGCGCCAGACGTGTCCCCCTGCTTAAGCCAACCCCATAGAAAATCTTTGGAGGGAGTTGAAAGTCCGTGTTGCCCAGCGACAGCCCCAAAACATCACTGCTCTAGAGGAGATCTGCATGGAGGA
>LKNJ01000418.1:19893-162768 GCA_002120245.1 Maccullochella peelii
TGTGTGAAAACCTTGTGAAGACTTACAGAAAACGTTTGACCTTAAAAGGAAAAACTCCCTTTTAACAGGCAGAAACCTCGAGCAGAACCAGGCTGTGGGTTTGCCTCGACCGGTTTGGTTGAGAGAGAGGTGAGGGAGAGAGCGAGAGAGAGAGAGAGAGATAGAGAGAGCAGGAGGAAAGCGAACATACAGTAGTACANTGCAGTGCCAGACGTGTCCCCCTGCTTAAGCCAGTACATGTCCAGGCCCGTCTGAAGTTTGCTAGAGAGCATTTGGATGATCCAGAAGAGGATTGGGAGAATGTCATATGGTCAGATGAAACCAAAATAGAACTTTTTGGTAAAAACTCAACTTGTCGTGTTTGGAGGAGAAAGAATGCTGAGTTGCATCCAAAGAACACCATACCTACTGTGAAGCATGGGGGTGGAAACATCATGCTTTGGGGCTGTTTTTCTGCAAAGGGACCAGGACGACTGATCCGTGTAAAGGAAAGAATGAATGGGGCCATGTATCGTGAGATTTTGAGTGAAAACCTCCTTCCATCAGCAAGGGCATTGAAGATGAGACGTGGCTGGGTCTTTCAGCATGACAATGATCCCAAACACACCGCCCGGGCAACGAAGGAGTGGCTTCGTAAGAAGCATTTCAAGGTCCTGGAGTGGCCTAGCCAGTCTCCAGATCTCAACCCCATAGAAAATCTTTGGAGGGAGTTGAAAGTCCGTGTTGCCCAGCGACAGCCCCAAAACATCACTGCTCTAGAGGAGATCTGCATGGAGGAATGGGCCAAAATACCAGCAACAGTGTGTGAAAACCTTGTGAAGACTTACAGAAAACGTTTGACCTCTGTCATTGCCAACAAAGGGTATATAACAAAGTACTGAGATGAACTGTTGTTATTGACCAAATACGTATTTTCCACCATAATTTGCAAATAAATTCTTTAAGAATCCTACAATGTGATTTTCTGGATTTTTTTGTTTCTCATTTTGTCTCTCATAGTTGAGGTATACCTATGATAAAAATTGGAGACCTCTCTCATCTTTTAAGTGGGAGAACTTGCACAATTGGTGGCTGACTAAATACTTTTTTGCCCCACTGTAAGTCTAATGTTGTTCTAGTCGCGCATAGCCAGACCTCCACACTTTATTATTTCACGCATTGAAATAATTGACCAATGGCAGGCTTATTCCCACCGCCTACTTCCTGTGAGTCAGACTAATGTTGTTCTAATGTTAGTCTCTGTTTGTTTGTATGTTCTGTCTTGACAACCCAGTCCAACCAGCCACTCTATTAAATTCTGTCTTGTTCACTCATGTTTTATCATGTTGCACTAATAAAGTGAAAAAAAAAAAAAAGTTTAGCTCATCGAATTTGTTTCTCTCTCTCACTCCAAACAGCACGGTGGAGGTGCAAGAGTTTCAAGAGCTTGAAGAGACACAATTGACTGCTCCAAGGAATCTTCCAATACTCAACTTGCATGAGTAACTTTACTGAGTTTATCAGCTCTGATGCCATGCTTAACTTGCTGCTAATTTTAGCCTACCCTGCTTCCTAGGGAGTGGGAGGAAGCCAATATTATCAATAGCATGTAACCTCAAAGCTGGACGTAGGGCAGCTGGCTCGCTGTACATAGAACATCATGTACTCCAGTGACAGAAACAGAAGAAAATGTGAAAGTTCAAGCTTTTGATACTGCATGCTCAACTGCAGCTGCAGCACAGTGACTGGGAATGATGTTTTATATCTTCTACAAACCCAATGTACCCAGTGTTGAAATAACAAGGGGTAAAGTAAAAAATTCTGGTAAGTGTAGGAGTACTTGTACAAATGGTTCTGTTACAGTACATTACATTTAGTAACATTTTAGAGCTTTTTTACCATTCACAGATATTTTGTGATTTCAGTAATACTGGTTACATTGTTACTTAGACATTACAGCATTTCTAATCTCCACTGAATTTTAACTCAGGGTAGGGGCACCATTTTCTAATTTATTAGTCTATTAGATTTGTTCGGCATTTCACTTCACTGTTGTAGTTAAAGATGACATAACTGGCACCTTCAAGACCTATTTGCTGCTGGAAATTTCTCCTGTGGCAGGCACTGGGCTTCTCAAAATTGCAGTGTAGTGCTGGCTTTCTTTCTATCAATTATTAATGTGTCTATGTTCTGCTGGAGACCCTCTTACTTGAGGGATGTGCTGTCTCAGTATTATGGTTATTATCTGCTTTTTGACTCATGGAACTCTTCTTCTATTCAGGAGAGTCACCTAGAATTGGGCGAGAGAGACCCAAGACCGTGTGGTAATTGACAACGCAATAAAGATGAGGCCAGGAAGATGATAAATTGAAGATGTTAAATTGAGTCAATAGCTTCATACATATCTCATGAGCAGCCTGACTTATAATTCAGTTTAACAGATCATATTCCTTTTACACTGTAGTAGGCTGGCATCAACGGTGGTAACATGTGAGCTTGTTTTAACGTTTGAAAAAGTGTGGATATCAGACTGAGGCATTTCAATAAATCCACCTACCTACTACCAAATTTGGGACTGGAAAGAGATTATATTTGAGCTATTCCTTCCTCTCTGACAAAAAATATCCCTAATCTGGGAATTACTAAAATATACAGTACACTAAGACACAGCAAGTAGCTTATATAAGCCAATTATGAACTCCTTTTACAGTATGTTACATGCATAGTGAAAATTGCAGCCACTGTGACACATGACAGCATATGAAAGTATAATATCTCATACTTATAAACCATCTGCCTTACTCGTTACCTCCTCTTCAGAAAAAAAAGGATTTGTTGTTTGTTGAAACAGCCTTTATAAGCCAGTGTTTATGTTCAGTGGCAGAGCAGGAGGAAGCTCTGCTTGTAGCACAGCGAAAAAAGTGAGGGTTTGGATGTCAGGGTGGTGTATGATTGTACAAACGGTTTCATTCATTATTCCTTTAACTTAATCAAATGTTAACCTTACAATAATTTGCTATGAACAAGCTATTTGCCTAATCTTAACCCAAACTTAACTGCAGTGTTAATTTTGTCAATGAAAACTACAATGCACTCCAGAGACGTTTTTTCGCCCGTCAATATATTTTTTCGAACTGTTGTTTTCTTGTCTTGTTTTTTGAGTACTTTCACACAGAAAGCGAATATTACGCGGTGAAAAAGCGTAATTTTTTTTTCGGAACGAGGTCGATTTTTCTGTGCTTTCGAACCCATTTCGATTAAAGGCATCAACCAAACACGTTGTGCGGAACGGACGTCACATCACAACTCTGAACCTGTTTTGTGTTTCTCATCACCCTGTATTATATGACAAAAGACACAAAAAAAAGACAATGAACTCAAGGACAACGTGTGGAGCAGCACCGCTGGATGCAGGATAGTGAGTAGATTATGTAGTTTACTTTTGGATGTAGTAGAGTAAATATTCACAAGGGGAGTAGATCACATTTTCGTTACAAAAGTTACCATTGACAACAAGAACTGGGACGAAATGTGTTGCATTTTTCATCAACGAATAAAAACTAAATGATAATGTCAAAGACAGATCAATGGACAAATGAACTAATTACTGTTTGAATGCAAAGTCTTATTCAGCGACCTGCATGCATCTGCAGAATCCTAGCGGTATCATACACCGTAGCTCCTGATTAGTAAAACAGTATCCTCCGCTGCCCAAAAATCTCTCTTATTCAGAAGTTGGTAGCCGCTTGACCTGTTGCACTTCCATTAATAAGAAGCAGCTTGCATTATGTAAGGTTCTGTCTTGGTCAGTAATGTTATCTGACATTACCGGTTCTGTGAAGAAACAGATTTATGGACTACACTCATCTACAACAGTTTCTGTTGACTAAAACCAGATCTAAAACTAATATACATTTTCGTTAAATTACTAAGACTGAAACGAAATACAAATCAGGTGCCAAAGTTAACACTGCTAAACTGCCCCTTAAACATATTGTAGCTGTGGCAGAAATCTCACACAGGTTTATTTTGGAATGCTCTGACAGACTACCAATTATGAGGTAGGTTTGAGAATGTGTTGTCAAGCTCAATATTTCCTTTTCCCAATACTGGCTTGTTCAACTCTGAGCATCTTTCCCAGCTGAACTTATGTACAGTTATAATCATGGATCATACAAGGTCGTAATGTTCCTACAGTGAAGAAGCCTTCCCTAAATCATTGGGGATTTTGAGACGCTCCCTTTAGCAAGTTTTTGCTTTACTTCATCCATTACTGATCGTTAGGCTAATGCGACACATCGGCTACGCTCTGCCTCACTTTGTCTTTTCCTGCTGGGCATAATATGTCCTACTTGGAACACATGACACACATGCATGCAGACCATTGGCAAAAAGAAAGAGAGAGCTATTTCCTTATAAATGATATTTGAAAACAACTAAACCTGAACGCGACCTGAGGCTGGAGTGCACCAAAACCCCGCAAACCTGATACTGTTGGGGCCACCGGGCTCGGGTCAGTTTGCAGAACTGTACTGCAGGGGTAATGATGATCCATTGTGGGCATCTGTGGTTGAAATAGTGCAAATGGAATCCAAACAAACTGCATTGATATAGATCTGTAAGATAAGCAGGGCAAAAAATTACTAGCCTATTTCTTTGTTTAGATCTTAGGACAGAAAGCTTTCAAAGCGCTTTCCCAGCAGAGTTACTTTTAAGCTGGTGCACTATTGTACCTCAGAGATGGCCTACACAAGTCTAATCCTGAGGTTTTGAGGAAGATTATTCCTCTGGTGGATTGTATAGGCCTTGCGCTACAGGTTTGCGTATATTTTTTACCTCTGCAACATTTTCACGAATATATCTATTATCGTATAGATATTCATTCTAGAGCTGCAGGAAGCACTGCAGGGAGACACTGCTCTCCTGTAGCCTTTTCCTCAAGATGAAAGCACTACTCAGCTACCGCTGCTGTTGCCTTGGAAACCTGGTCACTCTCACTCTTTTATCCACACTCTTCACCACTCGCTTCATTAAGTGCATTGCTGCTGGCAATTAGAATAAAACCACCGGCAGGGCTGGCTGTCTTGAAATGCAGTCTCCAATTAAATACTTTCAAATAGCAATGTTTCTTCAAGCTACATCTGTTCTCTATATAATAAACCATGCACCTGGGAGCTATGCTTCTAAAAGTCTGCAATATGGTTGCTATACCAATGAATGACTTCAAAATCCATGTCTTTTAGTACCGTGAATACAAATGTTACATGGATCAGGTGCTGCCTTGTTACCGGCATGCTTTTTCATGCATGTTCTGCGCTCAAATAACCAAAACAATGTTCCAGACATTGTCACGGTTAGTTCACAGGAGGAGAAAAATGCCTGAGCGATCAATCAAAATCTGCATCCTAGTGTGTACACTCCTGTTTCAAATACTGGAGAGAGACAGAGCAGGTTTTTTTGCTCATCCATTCAAGGCCATTTCTATATAAATGATTAATATCAGAAATATACGTGGAGTGAATGACTGTTACAAGTCTTTAAGTCTGATCACACTCAGCAATTTATATTACTGCCCAGCATTTTTACTTTGATTAACTGAGGATGTTATTACTGCATTAAAATTGATGAAGTAAATTTAAGTGAATCATCATTATAGGACATTTACTTTAAGTGAGTAAGTACTCTTGAGAAGTGCACTTGGTATGTTTCATGTACAGCATCATCATTAATTTAATCTTGCCCGTCAGTTGCTCTCATACATACCAAAACCAGAGAAAAATACTATATGGCGGCACTGAAAGCAGTGCAACCTCTCCCTACTCAGTTGAGCCTGTGAGGCTTTGCATCACTCATTTAACACTCTATTACGTCCCACCTGTGCACCCTCTCAGTCATTACTGAATTACCTACAAGCGATCCATTTGCATTGACAGACCTTTTGTAATCGAGCGACAAGCCCTCAAACAGACTCGGGTCAAGCGTGATTGCTGATTTCAGAACAATTTAAGGTGCATGCAGTCTTAAACATTGCAGTTGCAATAAAGACAGTTTATTCAACCCTCCTCTATCTTTTGGGTATTTTTGTTGTTCGAAGACTTGGACCAACTGTAGCTATAGACAAACTAAATGAATCTATTAAGACGCAGAAAACAGATTCACTTACTGACACATCTATTCCACAATTGTAAACCCTTTAGCAGTCCACAAAATCATCAAATTTAGCTGTCACTCTCAGTTCCTCTATGAAAAAATCTGAAAATAAATTTCAGGGTTAATATCATCTCTTCAATAACTCTCTGTCTAAACAGAGCCAGTTGCTGCGAGTGTTTCAAAATTAATTCAAACGATAAGGCACACTGCCACCGAGATCGAGGACTTGTTATGATGGGAGAGCACTGAGTGAGATTGAATTTTGAGTTTGTTGTAATGATTTTTATTTTACAAGGCAAGGACATAATGACTGTGAGGTTAAAGGACAGGTGGTTTGCTTTAATCAGGGATGTCAATATAAAAACACACATCTCTTCAGTACACAGTGGCGACATTTGATTTTTTTATTTTAATTATGTCAAAAGTAATTGGTCGGATAACAGCAGAAATCTTCTTGTGCAGTTATCTAGCTGTGAAGCCCCAACATCTACTTTTCTTCCCAGGCGTGTTGCGTTTCAAAGAATTCCAATGGGAATTGATCTTTGACTTTTGCTCTATGTTGCTTGAGGGTGGTATGTAATATGTGGTTGGGCGAACAGGCTGCTCATCTTGATGGTTTTCTCCCTACAAAACAATCCTAACTAACAACTTCCCACAATGCTAACGCTCTCTGATGACAAAATCATCACCTGCTTAGTTTAAAACCAAATGTGCACATGTGTGAACGCTGTGCAATTCGTTTGTTTTATAGCCTCAGTTCAGTTTTTACACTTAAAAAAGCCTTTTTAATTAATTGGTATAGTGAAACACATTTTTGCGCAATAAAATCCAATTATGTGATATTTGTTACACTGACAGGATGAAAGTTGTCACATCAATGCAGGTAAAATCTATTACATTAATGGGAACTGCATTATGTTAGAATTATTATTATTATTCCACCATAAGCTGCAAATTCCTATTACATGAGTATTTTATGACTTTAATGGGAAATTGAAACATCAACAGTTTTAACGGTGTATTATGCACATACATCATTCTTAAAAGCTGGCATGATACACAAGGCTCCATGGTTTTTGTATCATTCATTCGACAGTAGGTAGCTCCATTATTCACTACAAAATCTCCAATTTCCACATTAAGGGAATAAAAATCTACACTACAGTAAATGAATAAAATGACTTTGTTTCCTTTGACATGAGCCAAGCCTTGTCCACAGGTACTAGTGAGCCCCCTACACCTCTCCCTCATGCACCTGCTGGCCTTCAGGGTCGGGGCTGACGAGTTAATGCGGCTCAGGTGTTGTAATTGAAGATTGCCACCAGCTGGTTGTGGTGTAGCTTGGCAGGGCAGAGCAGAGAGGAGCTGGCTGTGGGGCTGAACAGGTGAGCGGTGCTTCAGTGCTGCTGGCCTCTGTTCACAACAAGCCCCTTGTTCATGGAGAGGCACTTGTGTCTCCAGGCACCGCATGCACATAATAGCTCTAACGGTAAAATAAAAAGAAAAGAGAGAGCGCTTCATTGAATATTAATTTGAATCTGAAGATGCTCTAAAATTAAAACCAACTAACCTCATTAGCATCATCTTGTTGAACATTTGAAGTAGAAAGAGAATGGAGCCAAACTATCAAACAGTATTTCATTGTCCAAATACTTTCTGGGCTGACTTTAGCACCAAATATTCACTTAGTTTAATGTAAACCACCCACACACTCAAAGGCACCTGGGCCAGTAGTGATCCGTATTAGGATGAATCAGATACAAATTCTGTTCCAAACTCTACATGAGCTCTTTGCTAGCCAGGGTGAGCTCGCATACCACTTCTTTCTAGCCTTAAAGGATACATTTAATGCTTCCCATTTACATCTCTAAACCAGATAAACATGACGTTTAAGCAGTAATGTAATAAGCCACAACTACAGGTCCAAGAGGAATTAACACAGTTTGCATTCGCTTAAGATGCATTCAGCATATACATAGATGTCTTCAAGATGTCTAAACTACATTAGCAGGTTCTCCCTTCTCCCATACTCATTTCCATTAGCAGCCTAAGCTGTGCATTTATAATACCTACTACTCGTTGCAATAACTAATAAAATTCTCTCGACATCAGAGGTCATGGTGAGAGTTTCGTTTTCTTCTCAAGTGCCCACTTGAATTTCAGTTATATATACTGTCAGAGCTCCAGCCAAATCTATTACAAACACGCATATATGGTTATAAAATCCATTCGTGTTTCATTAAGACCTGAATTTTTTTCTTTAATGTGAATAAGTGAAAACTGTCCAAAAACAATAATAAGCATATCAATAACACGCATTATGCAACTGGACTAATCTGGAGTAGGCAGGCGCACAAGAGCACATAGTGTACATGCTTGCAAACAGAAATACCCATTTTCTTCATCTTTTTATTAGGCCTCTTTTAGTTGCTACTGCCAGAGGGACATAGAATATGTGAGCAAAAAAGAGAGCAAATAGTATCTTGCCAATGAAATGCTGCAGGGAGAGAAGTTCAGATTCTGTGGTTATGGGACAGTTTGTGTAACCACTGGCATTCCCTGCAGCTCTCAAGAGATTTGAAATCAATCATTGCATTTACACACTGTGGCACCTGGGTGGGGATGGGTGCAAGCCAGCACCTTATGCCTCTCAAACAACTATAGTGGCACTGCACCGTGAGGGGCAGCAGCACTCTGTAGAGAGACAAGTCAATAAACAGTTACTTGGGCCAGCAGTTGTTTGTCAAGTGCAAGGAAAAAACATTTTTGAGACTGATGTTACCCAGTTCAAACCAGGTAGAGATTGGAATTGAAAGGAAACTTAAGTGATTGGAGGATGGCTTGGAAGAGGTACGTGTGGCACTTACTACTTGGAGTAATACGAGCTGCTGTAAAGAACCGCAAAAAGGACCAGAACAGGCTCTTCACAAAAGCAAGGGGTAAATGAAGACAGGGGCAGACAGGGGCCATGAAATATGCATGTTTGTCCTGAAGTAGAAGAGGTATAAACAAGGTATAGTCTAAACAAGATAACGTTTTTAGATAAAGTCTAAAAGCAGGTAAATAAATAAATGTTATCCATATAAAATGCTAAAGATTCAAAAGCAAGATTGCTCATCGCTCAAAAAAATGGAGAGGAAAGAAGGACACAAATAGGTCAAAGTATCAGAGCATGTTCAGTCATTAAGATTCAAGATTTACCGGCAAGTGAAATAGCATGACACATGCAAAGTCATGTGTAAGAACAGAAGAAACCTCACAGCAAGTAAAATGTTAAACAAGAGCAATGTGTAGAACACTGTAAAGCCTGAGGGCATTACAGTCTGTTGTTGGAAGATAGTCTTGGCTTATTATATTATACAGTCCATGATTTATAATTAAATATTAAGTCTAATTAGCAAAATCTTTCTTGGTGAGTGATTTATTGCAGCAGAGTAACCTTCAGCAACTTCAAATACTAGCTTTAGTGTAGATCTAGTGTATAAATCACATATTTATTGGCAAAAATACAGTAGTAGGTCTCACTCACAAGTTATTCCATTCACAGCTTGTATCATCATGTCTGGTGCATCGACTGCAATGTTAATGGGTTTCCAGGTATTTGACAGAGAAAGCTGTTTCAACATTTGAAGTGTTTCATTATGTTTAACTAGAAAAGTAAGAAAGCTTGTTAGGGAGTTTTTTCGGAGGAATATTAGCTTTTCCATTAGTCCATGTAATAGTTCTAAAGTGCAGAGTTCACAGCCCTATCATCTGACACTTAAAACTAATCACCTGCCTCATACAATCTGTCAACTTTTTACAGAGGCCTCTAGGTGATAGAATAATTGGTTGTGGTTCACTTTCTTCCAGGAGGGAGATGTTGTAGTTCCTTTCTGTTTTATGCGTCTTCTCTTACTCTGAGGGTGTTTAGGTTTAGGTGACAGTGGAATCTTGTGCAAAGCAGAAACACCCAGTGACATTTTTGCAGGCAGCGAGTTGACTTTGCTGAATAGTGAGTGCCAACTGTCACTTCAGATCCAAATAATTGATTGGCTCATTATCCTAACGCCATATTATCTCTGTGTGAGACTTTATCTTATTTGGTTGCAGCAACCTTTTATTTCACCAGGGGTTTGATTGCCAAATTCATTTGTGGGTGCTTACCAGTCTCATAACTAACATGCTGCACTGTTTAAACACTGCAGATTATGTTCATAATCCAATGATGAGTTTGAAAGTGCCACATTTTAACATTAGACTTAAGTACTGGTTATTTTGGGCTGGATAAAAATGTCCAGGAGGCTTTGGATTTCACAGTTTTTGAACGTTTTACCAGCAACATTTATTGACTAGCACTATCTGTGCTGAGATGCACTTTCAGTGGGGATCAATATTATATAGTAGCAAAGTGTATATTATGAATTTACTCAGGACCTTTTAGATGCTATTTGCTTACTTATTACAGTACACTTTTACCCTAAAGAGAAGTCAGTAGAAACATATTGATGTTGTTTCCATACTGTGTAAAAAATCATTAGGCATTTTACACTGTTACATGTATGGTATTCCCACTTTGCAGAGCTCCCTATCAAAACCTTTTTATTAGTCCATCTGTCTCCACACATACACACATACTGCATACCTACTGTACAGTAATCACTAAGCTGACTGTAATCTTTATAAACAGCTGACCCCCTCCCCTGAAGTGACAGAATGTAACCTTTAGAAGGAACTGACCCATCTCCTCAGGGACAGTCAGTATAGACAGCAAATTCACAGCGACCAAGTCTTTTAAGAGGCAGCCGAAAGGGCACCGGCTTGTTGAGGGGGATATGCACACAGCTCATGGATGCCAAACCCTTGGAGCTTTGCCTGTTCACCGCTTGATAATTGGTCATCTATCTACTCTCCTGTGATCACCAGTTTAGTTCCAGCTCCGTGGCTCAGTCATTTATTTCACTGCTGCATGTTTGTTTCCAGTTGTGTAGTCAGCTGTTTACTTCTGGTCCGATGGTCAGAAATTTATTTCTGGTGCTGCAGTCAGTGGTTTACGACTGGTTTCAAGGACATTGCAGAAGATGTGCAGTGCTGCAGCCGTTTTCTGCCTGATTTTATTAATTGGCGTTAGACTTATTTAATGCAGTGGAAACATTGTGTTTTGGTCATATATCCTAAAGAGAGAGAGAGAGAGACTAGAGAATGCAATTTCTGAAGAAACTGCGGTGGGGCTGCTGGCTGCTGAAAAGCTGACGCTAAGCTAAACTGCATTGCTTGAAAAGCTGGAAGGTGGACTGTATTGCTTCATGTATAGCTGGGAGCTGAACGGCATTGATAGATAAATGACTGGGAGCTAAACTGCATGGCTGGCTTAACTTTGTATGAAGTGGACGAGCTGGAAAAATAGGAAAGAGATAAAGGGGGCAAAATATAGTGTAAGCAATGAAAGGTGTTGAAATGAGAGTTATAATGTAAGGACTTATATGAGCTTAAGTGTACGGAGAAGGAGTTGAGGTGTCATTTAAATTGTCTTAGTTGGAATAAGGAAAAAGTCCCTTTTCCTGAAATTTATGGTCTCAGTTAACATTGGAGTCAGTGGGGCAGCTGGATGGCACTCCTGTCACTTTCACACTCATAGCGCATGATGTGTGAGTAAATTTGCTCAGATAATTACACTGTTTGAAAGAGGACATTTTTCTACGTTTTGATGAAAAAATGATGCATGAAGAGTGAAAATTGTGGGAGAAGTTGAAGAGAGTGTTTTTAAGGGCAGTTTAACAGCGTAACCTCACTTTGCGTGTGATGTCACCCACTCTAACTCTGAAAAAAAATATGAAAATGGTTAAATATGAAATATTCAAACACTAAAAGTGAGTCCAATAATTTCCTCAATGACCTGAAACATTTTGAAGTTTGAATAAAGTTTCTACATTTAAGTGTTGAAGTAGTTAGGTGCCAAAAAAACGAGGAATAATAAAGTCTAAAACAATGTTTGTGCAATGTATTTGGTTGATATTCTAGTGTCTGTAAATATACTGTACATACATGTTGTCATTTTACTAGCAAATGTGCATCGTCTATGTCTTCCCTTAAAAGTGTGTGTCCTTTAGTACCCGCCCAGTTAAAGAAATTGAGAAATGGAAATAGGAAAAGTAGAGTGTATAAAGAAGTTTTGTTGCTATATGTGTGTGTGTGTGTGTGTGTGTGTGTGTGTGTGTGTGTGTGTGTGTGAAATGAGGTTGAGTGGGACACCCTTATGCACAATATTGAATGGAGCCATGGCAGCAGAGTGGGATCATGTTAGGATGAGTCAGCTCTGTAAATGCAGAGACAGAAGCAAGTAGTAGCTTACATATTGACTGGAGATGGTGTTGATGTCTCTGGTGAAAAAGATATGAGATTTATTTATACCATGAGGCCCTTTGAGAAACTCAAGAATGCAAACTGCTGGTTAATCAGTGATGGAGATCTAGAAATTGGCAGTCTCCTAGAAAATACATCTGGGGTGAATGTCGTTCCTGCACGAGAAAAAAATATTGATCAACTGGTACCTAGATATTGCTCTCTTTTAGTAAGCAAGTTTATTAAACCTACTGCTTTAAAATCACTGTGGGGAAAGATTTCATTTACAGATAATGATTAGTTCAACTTATAAGAATTCCAAAATGGTTTCAAGGGAGTTAAGGACTACATTCATTCACTTTACGATCATTAACCAGTTTAACTAGACTCAATTTGAGAGAGAATCCCAAGTGAGGAAGGCACTTATAGGCGTATTCTCTCTGTGATAGTTTGCTGATAAAGGTTTTAGTTACCAATTCAGGATTGTTTTGAGAGAGCTGTGGGTGTAAAATATCCATACTTATCCAGTTTCTATGTTTAAGGTAGCCCAACCCCTCAGTACTTTACTTTCACACGAGACAGCACAGGTCAGACAGCACTTATGGTCAGCTGGACATTAGTTTAAAGCGGCTATGATCAATATTTGGTAACGCTTTATATTACGGCCTGCAATATTCACTGCCTTACAGTGTAATTTTTAGTACCAGTACAGTACGTACCGATGCACACATGTACTGTAGGAATATTAATTAATTTATTTGTTAATTGATAGGGACAGAGCATGTTAAACACAAAATGTAAACATGCTGGAGTTAGCACGAATGCTACTTTCCATCCATAGTCTCTAAGCAGGTAACAAAAACAGAAACATTACAAGTGACAATATACAGATACAAATATACAATACACAAGTAGAAACTAACTTCAAACAATTTAAACTTGCATCCAAGACTGAGCAGACCTAATGCAAAAAACCACAGGCAATAGCTATACAAACATCTCTAAAGTATCCCCTAACAACAGCTCCATGGAAGACAGTCTCAGCTGCCACACACTTGACGTGTGGGCTGAAATCTAAAGTGTTATGCACCTTTACACATCTTTGTAATAATAGATGAAAAGACTGTGTAATTTGAAAGGGGCCGCTCATGGTCACCAGGCTGCAGTTCCCTTCAGCTCTAAGGAGTTTTTAAAGATATATTTTTTGGGGCATTTTTCTCTTTATTATTTAGTGACAGCTGAAGAGAGGCAGGAAAGGCGGGAGAGAGAGAGGGGATGACACACACTTCCACAGTCTCACATATGTGTATTTAAGATTTTTGCTATTTTCTTGATTTTTTTTATGAAACCTTTTATATTTTATTATTACTGACGCTTTGGCAATATTGTCACTGTTACATTCATGCTAATAAAGCTGTTTGAATTTGAAAGGGGATAACATGCGGGCTGGAATCGAACCACGGCCACTGCAGTAGTGACTCAACCTTATGGTACGCGCTCTACCAGGTGATCTACTGGGGCACCAGCTCTGAGCTTTTAACCATCTTTCAGCTCATTGGTTTGGTTTTCTGCTCTGCAAATGTACTATTTTTGGTTCTCTCTCTCCGTCCCCATAGCATCATTTTTGTCCATAGTAGGCATCTGCTTTCACTGAAAAAGCTCTAAAAAACCTACTGTAGGTTACCTGCGCAGCACCAAACAGCAGACAGACAAAAGTTAGTGACTAGATGGAGAACACAGTGGAGCATTTAGAAGCTAAAGAACCAGATATTTCCCTCAGGAGATGGGAAATGGAGCTAAAAAGGATGGGGAATATTAGATTTATAATCATCAGGTGGCTAGAAACGTACATGGCATCAGCTTTAAAGTACAGCATCTTAAAGGTGATTATTTCTTCTTAGTATTCTACCATCTGTTCTAAGAAATTGTGTGTCTTGATTGTACCAATTGCAGTAACCTCCCACGTTAGTATTTCTGTTAATATGTTTGTACAGTATGTGTCATAAACTTAAATCATGGTATTGATTATTATGTCAAGTTCTGTAGTTACTGTGTTACCATAGAATCATGGAGGCAACATATGTTTTGGAGAGGAGTGGTAGTTTGCTGGTTTAATCAACAGTTTAAGAGTCAAGAAAAATCAAACTTTAAAAAGATTACATGACACTATTATTACAATTTAAAAACAGTTTTGAGGATTGTGTGCATTTGGCTACTATTTGTATAGAAATAAGTGAGGGGTTTATGTTGGTTTTCAGTTGCTATGTTGTGCCTTCCCCAACTAAAGCTAAAGAGCACAAAACGGCAGCTATTGTGCTAAGACATTTGAAAGCAGTAGACACAGAACATTCGACGCCAAATTGGCCGATTTGTATTGACATTTTCCTTTAGTGTGCTCCCCCTCACATTTTGTTACCGCTGATGTACATAGAGAGCCATTAAATTGCCAAATGGGTGCAGGCAGGAAAATACCTGCTTGTGCCCAATGAGACTGTCACTTTACAAGGTCACCAAGCTTGATCTGCTCTGGAACAAAATTAGGGCCCTCTGTATCGTGAAAATTAAATTGACAGGAAATTCATTCGCTAATGAAACAGACAAAAGGACTAATCACTTGTTATCTAAAATGTCGCCCATAGTGATTTAAAAAAATACACCGTCCATCTCTGGCTTTCTTTCAGCTATAATGAAGTCTCTCATTCAGTTGAGTGATCTCACTTTGAAAACCCTTTTTTTCAAACATACCTAATTAGACTTCACAACCTCTCACTGTCGATCTTGTCTAATTAAAGGTCTCTCATCCTTCCCCTCACCTCATGTGTCTAGTACTTGTCAAGTAAAGGTCTCAGTCTCTCCCTTTTCTTTCTCCTTCCAGCTAAATAAACCCACTTCCTCTCCTTTCCCCCAGCATTCACGTCTTTAGTAAATTAGAAAATCCGTAATTGAATATCACTCTCTCCCTCTCTAGGCTTTAAGCATTCTATCTGCTCCTTCAACACACCTCTCACCTCAGTTCCCAGCCAATAGGGTTGAACTTGCTTGTTTACTTCCTCCCTGCAACTCTAAAGCTCTTTTTTGGAATCAAGCCTATTCCTTTAGATGTTTAAGATCTCAACATCTTGTCTGTTTCCTGTATTGCTGCTGAATGTTCTGGTTCCCCCTCAGGAGGCCTCTCTTTTGTTGCCCTAGACATATGGGACGCAAATATGTTCAATGAGGGAAGCTGAAGCCTCACATCTTATCTTCCCCATAGTGTTTCCCTGTTGTAGTTTAGAATGCACAACAACAGAGTGAATGTAAAATGTATTTTTCTTTCAATATTATATGATGTGAGATTCTATAATTTGACATATGTCTTGAGAGGACATGGCATTAGGCTTTCCATGCCCACCGAATTTGTAGAAACAGAACCAAATTACGAATTTTACATTTTACTAAGTATTTATCAACATATTACAAATCATATTACTGCAAAAGTACTTAACTATACAAATACAACTTGGTGAAGTTTAATGAATCGTCTTCCTTAAGATAAGAACTTATATTTATCAAATATTAATGTGCACAAATTGCCATTATATGTAAATTCCATACTCAAAGAGATGCTGCTGCTGTAACTGCAACACCATTGTTGCACAATTGCGTTTAAAGCTTTCATGTGCATGTTGCGCAATTGTTGCACAACTCTTCTGAAAGCACACACATGATTCAAACTACTAAGTCAGAAGAGATTTGATTTGTTTATATTTCAGAAATGCTTTGATTTAATTTTTTTTTTTAAAAGAAATATTATTTGCATTGAAGAAGTCATATTTTTAGTGGCCCTGTGAAGGCGTGTGTACCTCTGATCGAAACCAATATAAATCCTTCACCGAGGCTTTACTTTTAGTTGTTTACTTGGGAGATGACATCAATCTCTTGAGGTTTGTACTTACTGCTGCAGAGGTGTAGGGGGCATGGTAGTGGATGGCTGTGGCTAGGGGAGTCAGGATGTAATGTTAGGCTGTAGCACCTGCTCACGTCCTCCAGCCTGGCTGTTTATCTCCTACTGAGCAGCAAGTATCTCAGGAAAAGGATGTAGTCTATCTGACTGCCAAGTACAGAATTTTACTTCTTCTTTTCCTCCCAATGGATTTATCGAACATTGGAGATGGCTTGTTTGTGTGCTGCCTAATGAGTCTGACTTAAGTCCCTGCTTTTTTTTTTTTTTTTTTTTGCTGCCTATTTCACCTAGGATAACTTGGTGTGATAGAACTTTCATAAAAAACATTCTTTCAGTCTTTATGGTATATCTGAAGGCAAATTCGCAAAAAAAGGCAATATGAGCTACAGCTCTGAAAGTTGAACAGTTGGGGACACTGCTTGCCAAATACTGAATGGCAGCAGCTATTTGGTTTTGGTATCTCTGGAAATGCACACCAGAATTTTGAAGTTGTGTGTGCTTGGCAACAGTGCAATCCAATGATGATAACTCATTACACAGTATTTAAGGACTTCTTAAAACAGTGATGAAATGTGAGTTTAGTAAAAAGAGATTTCACCACAATACCTGCTATTGTTTACTGGGATTACAGCTTGCTGTTTGGATTCACTTGTCTTCTTATCCAGCCTGAAAGTTTGTGAAATGAGCAAAATGTCTTTAAATGCAAACACATGCTCTGTGCACAGAAAGTGAGAGAAAAATGTTTTCCCACACTGAGAACATATCGCAGAGGAAACACAACTAGAATTTGTTAATCTGCTGTTAAAAAATACCCCAAATAAATGAATTAATTTATAAATTATTTAATTTATTTAATTAATTAAATGTTTTTTTCTCAAAAGAATTAATTTATTACTCAAGAGTCATCAGATGCATCGGTAAGCATCCAAGCTTCTTAATTGGTCCTGCAACTAGAATAGATCCAGCATTTCTGGATCTATTTCAGCTGCCAGGACACAAACACACCAACACAAGCTGGGATTATGGAGAAGTGAAAGGTACCCTTCATTCGGAAAGAAGTCTGTTGTTTCACATACCCACACACTACACACTTTCACGAGTAGAAAAAAATGAATGCAGCCTACTACAGGTGATCTTTCTACAGAGATCATACTCATTTGTGAGCTTATCTCAAACCAGTGCTTACACTGACTCCACAGTTGTCAGACCATTCATCAGTTCTTGCTACATGCATACCACATCTCTCTTATGTGACAGGAGATTATTAGCAAAAGCAATGGCAGGTGTTTAGAACAGCCAATATTGCAAATGTTAAATCTTTTATTACCTGAAAGATTGTTGTGCGACATTATCTGTGAGGGAGATGCACATTTTGATGTCCGACTCTTCTTTGCTGCCATAAATAGTGATTTAGAAAGTTCACAGTTGTTTAACAATGTAGTGAACTGACAAATTGAATTTTAAAAATGTCCATTTGGTAGCTGCCAAAATGACATATTTCACTTTCCTAACGAGAAGTTCTTTCACACATGACTGAACCTGTATTTCCCCCCCTACTCTTTCGAGGTACAGGCCATTTTTTGCTCTCTTTGGCCATCAGAGTTAACAGTCAAGACGATTCGACAAGCATGGCAGGTTTCTCCTTCTTAGCCTGGAAATGGAGGACGAGAAAGCTGCAACTTCTGAAGCCAATTACTTAAGTTTTGCCTGTTTTCTTTCATTCTCCTCTCACGAGAAAGGATTGAATGAAAACTTCCTACAGTCTTCTTATCGTATGGTAATAATGTACCATGGCCTGCATGTTTTTATGTGCCAAGTCATCTTCACATCATTTATTCTCTTTATTTTGCAGTGCATTCTAATCTCCCTGCGCATATAAAAAAAAGGTACTTAGAAGATCCTTTTGCAGAATGGCTGGTTTCTGTGCTGCTGAAGTGTGCCAACGGGGACATTTACTCAGAGATTCTTCGCAGTGTTTAGATAAGACTTTGGATGCTGGTGACAAATCAAATGCATGTCTGTGGGAGTGTGAGAGGACAGCAATACAGCCAATCATGCAAAGCTGTGCTGCCTCTCTGCCAAAATGAGATTCATATCGGGAGTGAATAGCTGTTTTCTGAAAAAGCGGCACTGAATGGTACAAAAATATCCACTAAAATGTTAAAGAACATATATTCATGCCAAATAACTGTGAACACAACAAAATAGAAAGAACTTTTCCATTTATTTGGGAAAAGTGACACCTACTCCTGTAGCACCCACTGCTTCATTCAACAGAGTTTTAAAAAAAAATGTAAACACATTTTAATTATGTCATACCAATTTAATACACTGCACAGCAGAACAACATGTTTCTGGTTTTGTGTGCAGAGTGTTTTATATATTCACTTTTCATTTTTACTTGTAGTTTGGAGAAGAAATATGATGTTTGCAGCTTCATAATGAAATGTTCTACCTTAAGGTCTGCGACTCAGTCAGAGGGCTAAAGTTAAAAGGGCCCTTTCCCATTCTTGCGTGTTGGCGTGTTGTTGAAGTAGCCAGAGGGGATGCAGTGAAAGAACGGAGGAGGCAGAGCAGGTTGCATATCATCCGTCTGTGTCTTCCAGCATTGTAACAAACAGTCCCTCATGCTTCTGTAAGACTAGTTAAGAAAATTATAGCTGTGCCTCTAACAAATTAGCACAAAGTACATGATGATCATAAGAACAGACATTTTGTTGACAAATCATGATGGCTGAGTGGCAAATAAATAGGGAAATTATGCTTTGAGTATGACAGCTGACGTTATATAATGTGTACATTTTATTGGCACCAATTTGAAAATAACAAAGAAATGGCTGAACCTTGGATCCTGCCATTAGATGATAGTACTGCTAGATATATAGTACTGTTTAACACTGTTTACTGGATAACATGATGCTTTTTCCTTCAACTTAAAAATATATATTGTATATCTACAAGAGGAGGTGGTAACAGGTCTCAATGGGACTGACCTCACTGCAAAAAAAAAGAACAAAAAAAAACCCCAACAACAACACAGATACTAAAAAAGAAAAAAAAAATCAATAGCACATGCAAGGGAAAATAAACAAAACAAAATCACAACCTAGACCACATGTCAAGTGTGTTGCAGTATTTGCAGTTATTACATCACTTACATTTTTATTTTTTATTTGCTAATCATATCTTTCTTTATGTTTTCTTTCTTTTGGTCTTCTAATCTTCCTATTGCCTCTTATTTTCTGCACTAAAAGTGTGTCTTCACATCAGTTACTCTATTTAATTACAAGTAACAGGTGGGCTCTTTATGTCTTGAAACAAGTGAGCTGACGTGCATCGGTCATAACAGCCAACAGAACATATTCTTTGTTTGTCTGCTGCACTCACACTACACATATGAGCATTTTTATATCTATTTATAATGTCTACAAATTTGATTGTCCTCTATGTTCTTCTTTTGTTGTTGTTGTCTCTTTCATTTTTTGTTTTATGCTTCCTATATTTGGTATAAGCATAACATAAGCTATCATGCTTCTGACAAAAGAGTGTGCAGAAAGACATGCAAATGACGGAAGACACACAGGATACAGAGCAGAACAGAAACACTAGTTTGTCACTGTGACAAATCCACGGTGCTGATGTGATATTCTTCAGTTCTTCAGACCATAACAAAACTCAGCCAACAGGACACAGGTGTAGTGTTTCATGGGATGCATGTGACATATTTAAATCCCATACACATACAGACTCATGTCCATACTGTACTTTTAAATTCCATTAATATTCACTACTAAAGTGCAGAAACACATCTAAAACATATCTGTGCTAAATAAACAATTATCTTCCAATTTAACTGTCATGTATTAATATATTGCTTGATTATTAATATGATTAATTTGCAAATTGCTTCAGTCAATAAATCATTGCTTAGAGGCAATTGGAATGAGACATTCTCCCCCTAACCCTATAGCTTAACTAAGACATGAAGAGATACAGACGGCCAAAAAGAAATGCCAAAATCTATGGCGTATAACTTAAAATGTATTTAAGTTAACACTGAAAGTTTCACACCACTAAAAAGGTGTTATTCCATCTTATTCCATACCATATTCTGACCACGATTGGTCAGAATGCTATAATCATGTTCACAACTCAGTATGGGGGTACAATAAATCTGTCTGTAAGTCTGTTAGCCCTTTGAGCCGCACTAGAGGCCATACTACTCCTAATACCTCACATGATCAATTTGATTTGAACTTCAAAATAAAAAAAGGACCTGCACACCAATTGATGTCAGATATGTGATACGTGGAGGTCTGATTACCTTCCGTCAATTCTGAATTTGCCCCCTTTATCCTACATTAGGTCCCCCTAACAACAAAATATACAGTAACTTTATTTCTGAACTTATATCTTTATTATTTAACAGACAAAATACGGCAATGAGACAGATCCAAGTGTGCTGTACATGAAAAAGTCTAGCTGCATATAGTCCAATAAGTCTGATGGATCAAAGTGAGACCATGATGTCTCTCTCATAAAGATGTCTGTAAAACTTTGCTCAAATTGATTGACGGGTGGCACTAATAAAAAAAATAATAACGTTACAGTGTGTTCTCTTTTTGAACAGACTGTCACACAACTTGTCACTTAAATTTTTTTGATTCTCCCCACTGGCCTGTCAAAACTGTGATCCTGTAGCAAAGTCCTCCTAAACTATAAAAAAGTTGATCACTAAAATCCTCACTTTCACTAGTAAATGTGAACATCGTAGTGTTCTCTCAAAACTGAATCCTGTATCTTGATGTACTAGATGTACATTGAAATACAGCATGCGGTTGCAGTGGAACTGATAACTTGACAATGTTAAATAATGAACACAGAAAGCTTAGTCTTGATTGAAGTTATTAAAAATGTAATTTGTAGGCTTTGATGACATGATTAATGGGAGCTTATTTTATATCCTAAATTATCACAGTGGTTTGGCTCACTAGGCAAGGACTTTGCCTCTTAAGATCAGGATTGTGGATTTAATCATTTTGAGATCATAAACTGCCAAGAAGAATGACCATGAACAGGCCAGCCAGGGAATCAAAGCCCAGTGCTGCTATCCACCAAACTTAAAGGGGAACTCCACATTTACATGTCTGGGAAAGCATAAGCACTACTGCATATGTGAAAAACGTTGTATAAAGCCTCTTGTGGATATCTGATAAATTGCCTCAAGTGATGTCACTTGAGTCAAGTTCGAAAGGGAAACTGAACTAGTGGAGATCAAGTTGCATTGTGGGTAATGTAGGTGGCAGGTTTTTACAGGGAAGAAGAAAAAGACAATATCTCTGATTCATTCATCATCGATTTTGATCCTTTTTTTAAAACTGTCCATCGTGAGTACGACAATGTTATTGGAGTGCAAGGCTAAATCGGTAGTCATTTGATGGTAAACACATTCAATCTGTGCACCATAACTTGCTTGAATGAATCAACGAATAAATGAATGAAATACACACAATAAATGCATTCTGTAGCTTTTTTCTGTGTTTGACATGTGCTTGGTCCTTTTAATTGTCTTCTTGTGGCTATGCTCGTTCCTTTCTGTGTGCTTGGAGTGCTGAGAGACAGTGTTGTTCTGAATATTCTGAATACATTTGTTAGACTCGACTCTGACTGACACCCCAGACCACAGAGTATTATCAATCCTAGTAATTCTATACTAGCATATTTCAGATTTAAGGAGTGCACATTTTCAATCTTGGTGGGCAAAAAAGCCTGTTTGTGACATTTCTACATGGGCCAGATATTTTGTTATAGACTGACAGCCAGTAACTATTCTGACACAGTCACTAACCTTTTGTCGAACATGTACACCCAAATCATGTTTTTGACCTTTCTCTCATTTCACACATTCTGACAGTCAGTACCTCATACTGTCAATAATCGGCTTCATTTGGATAGTTTGTGTCTTTCTTTGCAAATTAAGCCACACATAGCATCTCTCCATGCACTGCATTATCCTATCTGTATTAATTCAATAAAACTGTCTGCTTAGGATTTTAGTGTTTGATACTCATTGTGCAACTGCCCTTCTAGTTTGATTGCTTAGACTTGACTGTGATCACTCATTTGAAAACAAAAGCAGTGAAAATGTGAAAGCTGTTACTGAAATGATACATTGTAGTCAGACAGAAGACACCTTTGAAATAACAGATACCTCTTCTTGTCTGTCAGGCGGACCTGTGAGATGATTGTTGAACCTCATCACGGAGAACATTTGTTTACACAAAAAAATGCTTCCAAACATACTCGGCGCACAGGCAGCCTCAAGGCGGAGTTGTGGCATTGTGTCTGAGATGAAAGGGGCAAACTTTTTTGCCTCAAGAGATTCAAACTTGGCCCTCAGTGGGCTGTTCCACTGTAATTAATTCAGCTCCATGTGTCAGTATTTTGGAAAACTCTCCGCATCAACTGCAAATGGATTTGTGAAACTTTCAAAACTCTATTTATGTGCATCAAGGTTCATAAACCACTTCCTAAATTTGTACTTTTCCTGTTGCATTTTGGCTCCCCCAGTGAAAGCAGTTTTGTTTGAGTTGCCTTTTACTGCAGCATGCATATGCTTGAATGCCTGGTTTGTGTCCTTCCAGTTTCACATTCAGGCATTTGGGGCACTGAAATGCTCGGTTACATCTCACAGAAAAAACAAGTTGCCTCGGTTTTCATCCTCAAGCTCCAGAACAACATTTCTCTTGCTGGCCATGAAACTGGTAATTTCCTCACACATCTCACAGAGTCTGTGCTGTGTCTCTCATAGCAAATAAGACTTATCCATGCTCTCCTTTACATGTTTCTCATGCACCTTTCCAATAACCAAGCTTCAGCATCAAATATCCCTTTTTTTACACTTTGTTTAGGTGAGATATATTGCTAGATTTCTTACTTAATGGTCTCCTACCAAGGATTTGAAAGCCTGTTAGGGTGCACAGGTGGCACAGAGGGTAAAAAACACTTGCCACCATTGCAGAAACCCTGGCTCAATCCCAAGTTGTGGTACCTCTGGCTTGGTTGTGTGAATCCAGCAAACACAGCCATGTCCACTGGTGGGAAAGTATAATGAGGGATCATGTCTTTGTTGTTTCAACGACTCCTTCCTGTTGGTCATGAGGGAGTGCAATCTGGAGGCACATATTGACTTTTGCGGATGATATGGCTGCTCACTGGTAGGGGTAAAGAGCGGTTGGCGACACCTCTGTGTATCAGAGGGTATGTGGCTGTCTGCACCCCCTCCAGGCCAACAGTGGAGTTAGCAGTGGCAAGCACTGCTGGGAATTGGCCATACCAAACTGGGAAGCAAAAAGGCGGGGGGAGAGAAATTTAATAAAGTGTTTTGGTCGGTGTGACAGCTCTGTCTGTTTTGTGTGCACTCTGCAGTAATGTACTATGTGTGGGACAAGTACTCTAACTAGACAAGCCAGAATGAACTGACAACACAGATGCATGCCCTGTGCATGCCAAATCAAAATTTGTGATGTCCTGGATTCCACCTGTGCCTCCAGTAGGCTATAACATGCTTTGTATAATGGTCAGTCAAGGTTGAAAGTGATGATAATTATGCTACCAAACTAACTGAAAAAAAGTAGAAAAAGAAAAGAAAATCACTAATTTAATTTTGAATGTCAAGGTAATAATAATACAATTAAAAATCAGAGTATGTGTACTGACTTTGAGTATGAAATTTGATGAATTAAATCACTAATTTATATTGGACTCCCCTCAAAAGATGAAGCTGTCAGTATGTTAATGCCTTAGGCTGATGTGAGTGAGATGCTGGGGTAATCTAATGCAAATGTGTATGTCTTGTTGGCAGGCGAGCAGCCTCCTCTAATAGCCCTGCAGTGTTGATTTTGGCACAGCAGCAGTACAAACATGTTGCTGTGGAAGAGGCTACTTCCACTGTAATGTATTTACTGTCTAATTTGTGTCTCAGTGAGAGACCATATATCCTGTTTAGGGAGTGACACCTCTCCTCCTCCACTTTATGGAGCGGTGCAGGCATTTGATGGGGACTTGAACATGCTGTGCTGATGGATGAGCTTGTCAAGGCAGCCCCATGATGCTCTGCTCCCCACAGAATGCACAGGGCTGGAGAAACTCAATCATATAGAAAGGCATCGCTCGAAACATAGTTAATAACTCATTCATAACACCTGGAAATAATCTTCTTAACAGTATATGCTTCACTTGTGAAGGTTTACAGTTTATGGTGGGTTGCGGTGTCAACTTTAATACTCTAGTTAAAAACATGACATTTGGCAAAAAATGCTAATTTATTGTGTCGTGACAACTCACTTTTTTTAACTGGTATGAGGTTGGGGCTGTACATTTGTCAACAAGCTGTTTTTTAAAATCCCGCTGTTTGTTGCTCACACTATTCCTTGCCTTCACTAGTCTGCCTCTGCTGCCAGCGTACGATGTTGAACACTGTGCCTCTAATGTCAGAAATTCAGCTCGAGACTCAGAGTTTGATTCCCTGAGGCAGAAGTTCTGAATCGCTGACAGGTGTTTCAAAGTGTTCAATTTGTGGATGTTCTAAAACAAATTCTTGAAACATTGTGCTTTAATACTTCACTTTGAGTGACTTTCGGCACTATTTTTGTGCCTCTATTTTTGCTCTCTACTTTTTTTAATGTGAATAATTCTAATCAACAGCATTTCTGAGTGGAGCCCGAAGCTATTCTAAGGGGCTGAATAATTGACAAGAACTGGCATTTCAAATTATAGCTGCAAACTATTACTGTGCTCATGTAGAACTTGTGTTGGAGATATTTGAATACATGTTACTGTAGGGGGTGTAATGGGACAGTATAACTGAACGCTGATGTTAATGTTACCTGCATGAGCAGTCAACCTGAGGCGAGCTAGCAACAAAGGTAGTGCACACTGCCCTGTAATTCCTCCCAGTTGACTGCAGTAGCTGAAGCAATAAGGTATTGTATTTACAAAGACTTAGACTCTTTTATAGTGTTGTTGAAAGTGCAGAATGCAGATGGATGACATGAACTGAGGTAAACAAATGCATGCTCTTTGGGGGCTGCACAAAAAGTTGTCCTGTCTATTAATTCCCATTGTTTTCTATAATTGATGGGCAGTAGATATCACTTTTGAGCATTCAGTACTTTGTACATTAAATAAAACGTAAGCAAATAATTATCTTTTCACTTCTAGTTAAATTTAGGAATAATGTAAAATATCAATTCATGTCAAATCTGAGCTGAATCACATTCGAATGACAGCTTAATTAAATCTCATCAATCACAGAATATCAGATAGTTACAAATTGATCTGCATTGTTTTCATATTTGATCATAGACATAGATCAGTGTCCTGTATACACATACAGTTAACACGAGTAACGACGTGTTTCTCTTCTTTACTTTATTTCTACTACATATGATACAGTTTTCTTACCAGCCTCATTAGACTTCAGGGGAAAGATGCATAATACTGCGTTAGATTGCTGCAGGTTATACATATCAGTCGCTGTAAAATGATGCACACATGCAAAAGCCTATTGCATATTCACACAATTTGCCAGAAATAAAAAGTCAGCACACAATGTCATAATAAAGCTCTGTATCTGGACCTTGGTCTGACACTGGGTATGTCCTGTAACACTGCCATATAGCAGCTTTTGTGTCATTATTTACAACCATTACACACTATAGTCTGAGCCATAATAGCCTATTGATTGATTTCAAAGGCATTATTCTCAAATTAACTGTACAGTTTAAGTGACAATATGTAAACCTATACATGTGTCACAATAACAAAAACATGTTTGTAGAAAGATTAAGCCTGCAAATAAAATGTCAGCCAGTGTGTGTGAAAAGTGACGCATGCATGTATGCAGGCAGCCCCTGATGTCTACTAAAGCGCTGACATCTGACAGGTAAATTGTGAAATATTACATGATTCTGTCAAACAGTTTATACCCACCTCCTTTCTCCACTCCTAGTGAATTCAAGTGTGATTTCCTCAGTAAACACAAAAGGCCTTTAAGACAGGCAGCAGCGGGAGTGACGGCACGCATCACATTTGCTTTTCATATTAAGGAACATTAAGGAATGGGGGAGAAATACACACAACGCTGATTGCTGAAGTTGTTTGAGAAAGACTCACTCCTGCACACTTACTCCAATCTCCATTTTTTATTGAACCATTTGATCAGACGACATTTAGATCCAGAGTGGATGTTTTTTGACAGATGGAGTCAACATGATAAAATCACAATAATCACCACATACTTATTTTGGACAGCACTAGTGATGCAACCACACTCTTCTGCCAGACAACAGTGTCGTCACCGAAAAACGTCTTGTTTCCTCCCAGTGATGCTTTTACAGACGCAGACATCACTCAGTGCTATCTGAAAGGGTAGGATTATTTTCAGGGCAAGAGTGGTTTGTAGCAGTAATACACGTTTGAAAGAAAAAACATTTAGATTGTACGACAAATACAAGTCTTACATCCATCAAATCTGTAGTGGTACTGACTTCCCCCCACTTGCATGAGTTGTCCCAAAAATACATACACAGTATTTCTGTGGCTGTGTGACCCTGAGTGTATGTCTGGGAGAGTTTATGACACTCACAAAAAGATTTGCCAGTTTTGCTGACTGCATGTCTTACACTGTCAGCGGTGCATAATGGATTCCCCCATTCAAAACTGCTAATATATACTGTCTCTACACACACTCTAGCACACTGTAAGGAAAACAAAGTAAGGAAACAAGTGTTTGGTTTGGTAGCAGGAGTGACACATCAGGAAAAACATGCTGGTGTTGAATGAGGTTAGGCATATACCAGAAAACACAGGCAAACTTTCTGATTGATTTATGTTTCCTGACGTGGCTGTGTGTGTCCTTTTTCACTGTGGTGTTTTGCTCTTTAGGTGACTAAATAATACAGTATGCAGTTGTCACACAAATGAAAACTCTTTTGGAGACGTGCTCTTTGCTGAAACCGTAGAACGTGTTTTTAAGATGTGTCAATGCAATTCATGGTTGCTTTTAGTATTTTGCTGATAACTGGTCAACACTTGCCTAGGTGCTTTTACCCTTGCTATTATTAACTAACAATAAAAGCAGCAACAATTTGTGGTGATATGTGAAATAGGCTTTGTTTTGATTTGTTTTGTATGGCTGCTCCACTTTTGAGGCAACAAGATGAGTTATCTCACCCTTACTAAAACAGAAAATAGTCCTGATTTTAGAAGTGTTCTCATGCTGATGAAAATATAACTGTATAACTGAAATTCTGTATAACACATGTTATTTGGTCACATACACTCTTCAAATCAAACCATTAATGTATGTTAAATTAAGTACATATTTAAAAATTCAGTTGCATCTAATTTATTTTTAGAATTTACTTTATCCTTTCATCACTTGTATGACTTTGATACATACTATGCAGGCTTATCATATCCACACTCGGATTCACTTCAGTGCCTGATTTTAAAGTGGTGAGGGCAGTTGTAAAGTGGACTGACTCCCCGTCAAATGAGTCCCTCATCTCCTAGAAAAGTGAACTGTGTGCGAACTTTACAGGACTGAATCACTCCAAAGAGGAGTAACAAGTTCAGCTGTAGTGCATCCATAGCCACCGAGAGCTGTGTGTATATTCTTCAAACTCTGGCATGGCAAAATGGCACCAGCTTCTCTAGCTTTCTTTGAATATTCGGCCTTTCACTTCTATGTGACCAAAAAATGGATTCAACTTAATTGTGAGTGATTAGAGAACTAGACAAACACTATTTCTGAATATATGCCAGCAATCAAACAAAACAAATATTTAAAGGCCAAAAAATGGGTGCTAGACAAAAAAAGAAAACATAATGTATGAGCTTATTTATTGGCTGCCCTGTTGGCTATTCCAATAGGGCAGCCAAGCAACACTGGAAGGACCTCAAAATGTGAAAGCCCTCGAGTGACAACACAGACAAAAAATAAATAGTGGAATAAGCTAAGACATCTGTTCGACATCCAACTAAAATCAACACAACTTTGCAAATTAAGGAAATTGGACAATTCTAAACATGGAAACAATGTTTGGAGCACTGTTTTGTTTTCATACATTGCACATTCCATCCAATGCTGCATAGCTAAAAATGTTTTTCTGTGAATTCCAATTTTTTACTCTGAGGCAAACTTTCTACAGCGTGGCATTTGTATGCTTGGATGGAGATGTCAGGATGACAAAATGTAGTGCGGCAGTTTGGAAATCTGACCACATGATTCATGAAAGTACATCACTCCGTCAAACGACAGACCACACAGGATACAGCTAAGGCAAGGATTACCTGCAGGCGGCGAATCTAACACAAAAACAGAACTGCCATGATATACGGATGTTCTTTTAGCTGAAGATAAGGATAAAGTCTAAAAGGAGTTCTATGCAGCTCAGATAAGGAATGTGTGACCTTTACAAAGAGATTTGGGGATAAAAAATCTAAAAGGCTTCTAATATAAAAGACATGTTCATTTTGAGAAAACTTTGAAAACTCACTGAACTTGGTTTTAACTGCCATTGTGAACAAGAAAAGTATAGGTAAGTGGTAAATAATTACTGGCAATACCATGTGAGGTGGTCAATAGCAGTTAGCTTTTATTAAATACAAGCTAACTGTTATCAACACACTGTTTGTCCTCATCAAAAAACCCAAATTTAACCATTACATTTGGTTTTAAAGGCACCTAGGTTTCTGATTTAATGTAAATGTCTCTCTGAAGAAAAAAAAAGGAACTGAATAGGAAGTTTATATAGTTACTTAAGTAGTTTGATGACTGCAGGTAGTTTTTCTTTATACCTATCCATCTCCATGTATTTCTACTACAGTATCATGAGTGATGGGTTGCAGCCTATCCCAGCATGCCATGGGCAAAAAGCAGTGAAAACACCCCACCTAATACAAAGTAATATCAGGAATAGTATCTTAAAACCAAGAAGTGTGTCTTTTAAAAAGACTAGATCTTTCAGAGATATTGAAAACTGAAAAAGAACATTTTTCTGTTTAATAACAGCAACTGCAGTAAAACAAATATTCATTTTCACAACAAACAACCATTTGTTACTCATGTTCACACCGTCTTGTTGCTGTCTCTCACAGTGTGTTTCACTGTGCGTCTGTGTCTGTGTACAGGAGTAGATGGTTTAGCCAGTGGAAGGAGAAGATAAAGCTTCTACTTGAATTGATATTTTTTTGTCAAAAGGAGACATTAGCATCGAACGTATTGATACTGAAGTGTGGATCTGCACATTCCAACACTCTGGAATGTAAGAAATCCATCACAGAGATAAGACATAGATATAGACAAACATATTTACACTTACATTCACACCTGTGCGCAGTTTCCAGCTCAGCTGAGCTGCATGTCTTTGGGCGGTGGGAGAGCTGACGAACAAAAACACAGAAACAAGCAACAAAATTCAAACCCAGAACCTTCTTGCTGTGAATGCGTTAACATGGGCACTAGTATCCTTGTTGTGATCACGTTTTTGGAGTATCTCAGTTATATTTTGCACATGTAAACATCCTATCCTGGTTTCAGAAATCTAGATAAGTCCTTATCCTGATTTTGAGAAACCTGGATATGCTACCTGGAGTACTCCAGGATATGGTGCCATGTAAAATACTTATCCTGGTTTGTGAACATTTTCTGTTCATACAGAACAAAGTGGCTGAAATGGTGAGAAATCAAGACACACCTGCAAACAGACATTCGGAAACCTGAATACTATTATGGTCATGTATATAAGGATATGTAGAACCAAGTTTTTCATGTTCCATGATCAAAAACAGGGTAAGACTCAAAACAAGGATAGTCGTGTGCATGTAGACGCAGTCTGATGACCACTGAAAACCTCTGCTTCTTAACATAAACAGATACAGACACAGTGATGAGGCAAACAGCAAATCTTGAATGAATATTTTTCATGCATTGAATTATAATTGTACAGTATGTCATACCTAAAGAAATTTATAAACCAGTCACACTTCACTGTTTTACCCTTTTACTGATATACCCTCCAGTTTCTTTCCATGTCATTAGCAGCAGGATTTTTCCATAATCATCGTTCATTGTTCCCTCAATTATGTCCTCAATCAAGGCATAATTTCGTGTGCTTCACTTCACTTTGCATACCACATTTGTGAAAAGTAAAAATCATTTCAGTCCATTCCTTAAACCACTGAACACAGAATAACAGGATCAGGAAACAACCAAGCCCAACTTGTCACTGATTCTTTGTCTCCATTAAAGGATCATGATCTGTTCTATGATTCATGATGGCCATGCAGGAGAGTCATGTAATTGGAGTGTATGAAAAGCGATGGCTCTCTCCACAGGATTTCAGCTCTGTTATCAGAGTAGTTACCATTCCAGTGTCACTTCTTCTTTCCCTTTCTACTTGCACATCATATACACATCAAAGTCATATGCCAGCAGTACACTGCAGTAATGAATGACCTACATTGCTTCTGCTTAAATTTGATGATGTCCTATTAAAATCTTTCTCTTTAAAAAAAAAAAAGTTTTTCTTCATGTTCTAATTTAATTTGGTTTCTGATCATTTAAGGTTATTATGATATTATAGTGCCAGCGTTAAGGTTGTATTGCATCTTACTGTATTTCAAGTGAAGACAAAAATGTGGAAGACAAGATCTTTTGAAATGAATGAAGGACTGCAAGGCAGTGACACTTATTTACTTGTAGAAATAAGAGCAAAGAAGGGCAAAATATGAGGGGAAATAATGGTAGCACTTCTGACAGCAAGTAGTAGTGGTAGCGGAGTTTCCTGTTTGAAACTCTACTCAAAATGTGTCAAAATCACCTCCTATCTCGTCAGCTAGGAATGTGCATGGTCCCTTTCTAGTCACTATCACTCCTTACTACTGTGATTTAGCCTTACCTTGAAAGGATAAGGCTGCTGATGTTCTACATTTTTCTTACTGTCAACAAATTAAATGAAAAGACCAAAACCAAAATTGGATTGATCCCACTAACAAGTATTGTCAGTGTATCCAAGCTTATTCCTCTGTGCAATAGACCTCCATTTTGTCTAAAACCTATTAAAAATGCTTCAATGACTCACACTGTTACACTGGGTGACATGTTGCTGCATTATGAGGAACATGGCCATTGGAGTTTATTTTAAGTCGGCCCAACATTCACTGTTCTGCTGCCGTAAACTCACTAGTGCACCACGTGTGTATTAATCCACAGCTGAAAATAGTCCCCAACAAATGCGCTATTTAATCCTGTTTGAGTGAAGTTTGCTATAAACTACAGTGCCCAGCTGTTTCAGGAAATGTAACCATGTATCCAGTTCTTTAAGATTTACATCTTCTGTAGGAACCAATGGGCTTGGGGCTGAGAGCAGCATACAGAGATGGACAAACATGTTGTTGTCTTTTGTCTTTCCATGGGATTTGTTGGCAATAAACACATACAAAATGCCTGCCATATCATTTCATTTCCCCCTCCACTCAAAAATGTGTTTTGCTTTTTGTTACACTTGTGTTTGATCTTCAGTGTGCAGATTGATGTATGTTCAGAGTTTGACACTAGAAGGCTGTTTTCACATTCATCTGCTGAACGGGAAAAGTTTCTCTGTGCTCACCTTGAGTTTAACACGTCCATGTACAAGGTTTGGAAATATAGCCTGATATGCAACTTACATAAGCGTGATGTGGAAACTTACATCCTCCTGTGCACATACACAGAGAATGAACTTGAAGTGAAGGAGACATCTTGCATCCGGCAAATCTTTTGAAATGAACAATATTTGCATATTCATGGTTTATGGATTCTACAATGAGGGAGACAGAGTTTTCACTTGGTAAATAAACTTTTTTGTGGAAAAGCCACATCAGATACACATTATTAGTCCAAGCAGAGTGTCTGTATATGTCTTCAAACATCTCTGGAAGGGTTCTTTAAATATAAAGAGTATACTTTTGTTATAGAGCATATTGTAAAATATAAAAATGTATTATTATATTCATAACAATAAAAAGATAAAGTAACAATTAAAGGTCATAATACTTTTCCAAAGGTGATTTTAACAAAGACCTACCTAGCCAAAAGTAGCTCAATAATAATTGTACCTGGAGCTGTAACCTTGTCACCCAAATTGTTGCTATTACAAAATTTGATGGTACCCATATAACCAACTTGGTACAATGTTTTATAAAAATAGAACAGGCTGAAGAGCCAGCTGCTGCTGCTGCAGAAAATGAGTGTGACATAGATGGTTATGGGTAAAGCATTGGACAGAATAAGAAGTTCACTTGCAAGTATAATAATAATAATAATGATAATGTCACATAACAGATCAAGTGCAGGGAGTGTGAGATAATACATGTTCCTCGCCACAGATGTAGCCCGAAGATAATTAAACTGCCAACAGGGTCATGACGCTGAACCATTAGTATGTTATTTTGGCTACCAAGGTCTAGGGAAAAGATCTCGGGGATTTTAAGAGAGGGCTGGTGTCAAGTCGTGAAAATTTGACAAGAAAGTCTCAAGTGATGCTGCACGTCAGACTGAGGCAGAAAACATAATGACTGCAGATAGAAGCACAAATTCCTTGACCATGATGAACCTTTAGCTTGAGAGTTAATTCAAAGAGACAAAAAGAGAAGCAATCAAGTATAAATCAGCTGACTGCAAAAGTCAGTCTGAAGCCTGAACAGACCTCAAGAACACTCTGAAGCTCCACATCTAACAGCTGCTGCTATTTCCCATGGCTCCACTCACCTTTGCTTGCAAAACACATTTTTTCCCCCCCATTTTGTCTCCTGAAGCTAACTTTTGTTCACTTTTCTAGTCTGTTAAACTTTTCCAATTGGTCCAGTATAATTGTTCTTTTTATTTATAATATCTGAGCTTGAGTTCCTCATGAACCAGTTAGCATATAGTCTTCAGTTAAAACATGTAGAGAACAGCTCTCAGAGCTGTTCCTTCAGCAATAAACAGATTATAGCCTCATTTTATGTCCCTGTCATTTCCATTTGGACACAGTCCATGACCCTGGCAGCAGATCTATAATAGGTCTAAGAGTCTTTTGGTATGATCAAGAGTGAGATCAGCAAGTGATCAGTGGTTTGCTTTAACGCTTATGCTTCACTTCAGTCTGATTGCCACTTAAATGCGGAGGGCCTGTGAGTCCCACTCTTGATTCTGGTATGGGTGCAAAAAAAGCTTTACTGACTTTTTCATCTCATATAAAGCAACCATATTTAGAAATGCATGATGGGCTGCTGATGCACATGAATTCATTCCGTATTTGCCGGGTGAATTGGCATGTGGGTCCCACAGTATTAGGGGAGTCTATGTGCCAGTGCTATATTGTGCAATACAATGCAAACTGTAATTATATTTTGCAGACTTTCTTGCCTGATGCTGTGTGCAGACGCTGTATACTTACCTTGAACCATTTCTGCAGTATATGATGGAGCACGTCCATGCAAGGGCAGCTCCCAAGGTGATAAGGTTGGTGAATAGGGTCATCAAGCCTTGGCTTCAGTGAGTAACCCCTGTCCCCTAGGGATGGAATTAATGGGACGAAAAGTTGACAGCACACAGGTTTGGAGTTACTAAATGTTGAACCTCATGCTTGCCAACAAGACATCTATCCTTGAGTCTTATGACCCAAGTGTCTGCATACAGCAAGGCTCAACCACAGTGTTATGTCTATATACTACTAAAATGCAATAGAAAATAGGTTTTGACAGAAACATAATGCCACCTGGATTACAATTTTTATCAACAGAATGAGGAAATGTTTTTAATGAATGTATCTGCCAAGTTACAAAATGTTCATGTGGAATGCATTTGCAAGATAGCAATATCCGCTGGTAGCAACTAAAGGATACGGTTTTATGGTTATGTTGAGGCAGTCACAGCACTTGGTTAAGGTTAAGCAAAGATTATGTTACTGAAAAAGTCATTGTATGACATTGTATGTTACTGAAAAAGTCAAAAGTGACTTGAAGCACGAGAGAGGATGTTTTTACTTTATTAAGTTAACCGAAACCACATTTTTTTCAGTGGTTTTGTTGCATAATCCTAACCACTGCAGGAGTCAGGATGCAAACCCCTGTCTCCGGTACCAAAGTCATTGGTTTTGTATGCCCACCATCTCCTACCTCCTTCCTACGCTGTGTGTGCACCCTACTTCACCCGAAAACAACATAATCCAGGCAATTACCTTTGCAATTACAATGTAAGTAAAAATGTCTCGATTGAAGACAAACTGTTGAGTTATATTTAATGTGGTTGAGGTCTCCACACAGACATCTGCCACAGTCAGAAATATGAAAACCTCAAACAGGTGTACTAATTTTGGTTTTACCTCCAAATCAAGTGGTTTAGATAATCTGGCTAAACTATTGGCTTGTTTAGAACCTGTCTGACCATCTCAATGACAAGTTACCTGCCCCTTCAGACTTGTTTTAGTGATGTAGCCATGTTCATAGTACAATGTTATCATAGCCAGTACAAATTATGGTTAAACCTACGAAAGTATCATCCAAACTGTAATTAACCAGAATTATTCTTGAAGACCATACAAAGCTGATAACAATGTAACTAAGACTGTAACATAGTGTATGTTGTGTTGTAATTTCTACCAATTTTTTTCTTAATTTGTCTGTTAAATGGCAGCCTTTTTAATAGAAATGATACAATAACAATAAAATTTGTCATTTTCAATGAGCTCCTATTATGTTGAAATTGCTCAGTTGTAGTTATTGCCCCAATTTGCCCCACAATTTCAAATTAAACAGATAGGCACTAAAAAGGTTTAAAGTCTTATAAATATCATCATCACTGATGTCATTAGCATCTGATCATAATATTGTCCTTCAGAAATCTGAACCCCACGCAATGTGTGCAGAACAAGTTTCTTTCCTCAACTTCAAACTTTTAAAATATCTCAACCATATTAAAATGTAAAGATCTGATAAAAAATGCTCACTGTGTGTTTTAGTCACTTAGACCTCATGAAATATTTCCCAGAGTGCAATGAAGCGACCAAATGAGGCGAGTGGATGACTTCTTCCAGGCCTGGCCACAGCTCTCACATTAGACAGTCCATCAACAGGCACATTTGCAAAGGGGGGAGAACACTGATGGTGTGATTAGGCTGGAGGTGAATCTCAAGGCCTCAGACAACAGTTTACATCTTGGCATCCAATGACCATAGAAAATGTAGTGTCCAGCTTACTATTACTCTATATTAGTTTTATTGTAAACACACCGGCGGCAAGTTATTATTTAATTAAATACAAATGTTGGAAATTATATTATCTTCATATCAACATTGGAAACTCAGGAATAACATAAGCAACATAAGACTTGAATCTTGAAAGTGGAAAGAAGGCCACATGGCAAATCTTTAAATCCTTCACAATCTGGGCTGCAATGTAAATCAGGGACAAAAGGATGGATGAAGCCTGGTCCATCCATCTGGGTTCAAAGATCCAGTACCCACTAAATCCTCAACTTGTGCTTTATATTATGAAAGTGGAATGAGAGAAATGATGAGGAAAAAAAAATAATATTTTTTTTATGATCATGTCTTGTCTTTCAGTGTTACTAGAGGAGGTACAGTAATATCGTTTATGCTGAACTGATCAGCTATTTCAGTTCCACTCCAGCTCAGATTAGGGAACATTGCTGAGCATGTCCTCATTACCAAGCGAAGAATGCGTGTTTCTCAGTGAACTCTCATGGCCTCTGTCAGCTTTAGTCAATTTTAGTCATGTCTGGTTTGATGTTATTCCCAAATACATTTTAAATACTTATGGAATCTGACAGAAATTATATAGGATTACTACAACAACACATATACTGTATGATTAGTCATTTAATAGATTAGTAAATCAACACAAAAATAATAAAACATAATCATTTGTCATTTAAGACACTTACCAAGTAAAAATGCTGCTTTTCTATTTTTTATAGCATTGTAATATCTATAAATTTTAGACTGTTGGAAAGACAAAAGAAGCCATTTAAAGAGATATCTTGGGCTCTGGTAACAAATGTGTTATGGACTCAGTGGTAAATCTATGACTTAAAAAAAATTTTACAGATAAATCTGATGAAAATAATCATTAGTTACAGCCTTAAAACTACCATCATGGCATTTGACATTACCACCATTGTCATGCAATAGTTAGCCCATTTTTGTTAGTGTGTTCATCTAAGACCCAATAATATTCCTCTATAATCATGAGGAAGTAATTACCAATCACCAGACCGAACCTGGCAATTGTAATGCAAGGTTTTAGCACAACTGTCCAATCTTGAGGTCAAAATTTACATATGTTAGGAAAAATGTTTAGCAAAACAAAGTGCCTGAAGACATAAGTGGGTCTTTATACATGATTGTGTTCTAAATTGTTGAGTGATAAAAGTGAGTTTCAAGATCTAAGGGTGTCTTTCATTCCTTGCTGATACAGATCTTTTATTTTGCCGGCATCATTTCCATGTGCAAAAAGCATGTAAGTTTCCTATTGTCTGAGAATGCATGGTGCAGTGCAAAAGCTGTCGACAGCACTTTCATACAATAATAGCTGCGAGGAAGAGAAGAAATGGATGTGAGGCGCCACACATGCCTTTGTCCATTGTACTCACTTTTCACTCCCCCACAGGCCCTCAACCGTCTCTGCCATGTGGCACATGAAATGCTGGCTGGAGACAGAAACTAACTGGAGGAGAGTACTTTGATGAGAATCCAAATATTCCTAGAAAGGAATCACTTCTTGTATATTGTTTTCCAAACATCTCTTTTCACGTCGAAATGTAATGGGTGATTCTGCATATTGAGAACAAATTGTGTAAAAACATGCAATGTCAAAGCCGCAGAAGGAAGCTGTCTTTTAGCTATGCGTGGCGCGGCAGTGGCCAGCGTTAACAAGCTTGTGCTAAGAAATGGTGCTGCTGGTCAGGAAACTGGTAGGGGAGTGAGCTCACCTCTGTCATCCACCATAGCTGAAATGCCCCTGAGCAGGGCATTAAACAAGGCATGGAGAAACTGCGGCAGTAGATCTGCTCTGTGGCCAACAAGACAAGGCTGTAGTGTTTGTACCTGGTAGCTCCCAGCTGTGAGTGTGTGTACACATAGCCTATAACTCCCCCCCCACAGCTATTGCTGTAAATAGGGATGTATTTTTAGTAAACATGCCTTGTTAAATCAGGAATAGGAATTCTAGTGTATTGAACACTGCCACTGCACTGACAGTGCAGAGTCAGTAAAGTCCCACAGTATCTTTAAAGTGGATGCCCCTCTGCACTCGAGGCGGTATATTTTTCTGTGTCTGTAAGGCATAAGCACATGTTTAGTCAGCAGTCTTGTAAATTTGGCATAATAGAGAGTGTCACCATCTCAACATCTTGTGCTCAGCAGGAAGTAAGTTGGCTCCCTGGTGCTGGTCTTGTTTAGTTTCTATGTTGGCGTGCAATATCATGAATGATATGCTTGTAGTTTTTCCTCATGAGCTGGTATAAATGGCAACCATATATTTGTGCAGTGAAATTCTTCTACTAAGACTGTGGGAGGAACAAACAGAGAGAGGAAGGGGAGATGGGGTAATTGTTTGAGAGCTTCTTATATCATCACTGAGTAATAATTGCTGTAATTAGTGAGAATATACATCTCCTTCAGGTCGGCTCATGGGAAAGGGGATAAATTTGACAATAGGGCAAACAGATTGTTTTGTTGCAAAGATTACTTAGAGGTTAAAATCATATCAGATGTGGGGCAAATCTCCTCTGTATTCAAGCAGTCAGTGATAAGAGTCTCTGGCGATCCATAATGTTTGTCTGCAGTAATTAACTCGAGGTGAAGATTATGGGAGATTTCTTCTCTAGTGTGTACACATCATGAAGAATTCATATTCTGACCGAAGCCCAAAACAATGAGCCTCATTTATAGCTTCTGCTCCAGCTGATGGAGAATGGGCTTGACAGCGATCAAAACTGCACACTAATCTACCCAGCTGGAATTTCTCATTTATATGTATTTATGGCAACTGCACCATGCACTGCACTTTTACATTATAAGCAAGTGAACAAAAGGAAAGATTTGCAATGTTACTGCAAGAACCAGGTTGACAGAAGGAGTCCATACTACTGACTGCCAGTATTCAGGTAATCATATGTCAAAGTGTCATGGCTGTCACATCTTCACACAAATATGTCTGTATGTTGGCTCAGCTGCAGAATTCTCTTTGCTTTGAATGGCTGGACTGACTTACACAAAAGAAGGTGAAAAAACACCCATGCAGTTCACAGTTCAGTACCTTTTAATAACTGTGAATTCAACAAAAAACATAATCAACATAGTTTTTGCATTTAAACAACAAACCAAACACAAGAAAAATCATCTACAGACCAAAAAGTCATTTGTATGTATTTGATGTTTAATTATAGTATAATTAAGAAAATATCTACACTGTAACAAGTAGTAGATCAATTGTTTTCAGCTCTGTTTTGCATTGATTTAAAAAAATATATTAGATTTTAAAAAAAATCTAATATATATTATTAACACCGTAATATGTCTTAGCATAACTTTGTATGTTTTATTTGATCTGACTGAAGATGTTTTTCAGGTGAATAAATTAGCTTTTACATCAGACAATACTGCATACATTACGCAGTCACATATATTGCATATATCCATTTTGCTGCCATAAACAAAACAGATATGTGATTGGGGTTATGAGAAAGATTCAACACAGTTCGATCCTCTTTGAAACTTGCTTAAGCCTTCAAGTTAACTGTCAAAAATCAATGTCATTATACTGTCAGGGAAACAAATATCAATAGGTTTCTTTTTTTTTTTGGAGTTAACTATACCGCTGATTGCATCCTCAGCCATCTGTGGAAGGGAAGCTCTTTAAATTGCTTCTTTTCTCATTGTCCTTATGTGTTAAGGGTTTTTGGGAGTTGTCCATGTCTTCTTAGAGAGCATGGCCTGGGTGGGTAACTGTTGCTTCTGTGGGCCTATAAATCCTGAGGAGACATTGTGATATACAAATAATCTTGACTTGTCAAAAAACTTCTGGTGTTAATGGTGCTGCATTGTGAGAGGTGCACTCAGTGCAGAAATGTCGTGGTGCTGTTGGCCTTGCATGAATGACACTTACATTTGAATATGGTGAGCCAAGTTCTTTTACGATTACACATTAGCAGCTTCAAGAACAATTGCAAGCTGTATGTGCCACTTTCCAGTTAATCCATTATACATCCATCACCCATCTTACAGAAGCCACCTCTTGTGCTCTCTGAGCACTGCTCAAGCCAGGGAAAAGGGTTGACTGTAGAAGCTCCTGCTATTAACAGAATTAACTCCAGCCAGGAGCACAGCTTAGGGAGAACACACCAATTCCATTATCTCAGCTGGACGGAGGCCATTCTCTCTCTCTCTGTTGCTCTGCAGCCAAAGTGTTCCAAGCATGGAGCCCACCAAACCGATTGTACAGAGACACAACATGCACCAACTCTCAAATGCACTCTGTCAAAGCCTTTCTGCTTGAAATATTCATCTAGCTGGAAAACCACATTTGAATCTTTTGAAAAAAATAAAAAGGTACAAATATTTAATTCGTTTTCCCAAGTGAGTTAAGTGAACTACAGTCAACCCAGGTACACTTTAGTTTACATACTGTGTGCCCTTGCCCAGAACATTTTAAAAACTGTTTTTTTTTTCTCAGCTGTCCTTACTGTTGGATTAATATAAAGAGCAGCATTAACAGACAGTAGTTTTAAAAATCATTATATAAAGCAAGAAATATTGCGGTTGTTACAGGTTATATGATATTAATAATAATGATGAGAGTAATAATGAGGATATATTGGTAATTGTAATGAGCTAATAGTAATGTAATATTAGAATCATGTTTTCACAATATGCAAATGGTAATATTAGGGTAATACCTCCAGAAAAATATCAGACGACCTACCTGGCACACATTGGTGACGAAAACCTACTTTACACTTTGCCTCTCCACTGTGTTCTGCACCCCGCCCAGTGAGCATAGCTCCTACTGCTGATCATTTGTTTCCTGTGATTCTCAAAGTGTGAAAAAATAAACTAGAACATGTACATGTGTGCATGCCATCCTACAAGGAACAATGATATTAGCAACAAGGGAAGTTCCAAGATTTTTTATTCTTTTAGTATTATTCAGCTATGTTAACCATATATGGATATTAAAGTAGATAAACACCATGCTCTCTTGAACACAAGGAGGGGGCAGGGCTTGTTGGTGCTTCATCGTCAATTTGTCACTTACCCAGTTACAATACAGAAGGAAGACGCATATACTGGGTGTAATTCCTTTGATTTGGGCTTTAGACAAATTGCACAGTGCATAGCATAAGGTAATTCCTAATGAAGATGGTTATAATTGACTGCATTCAGTGTCTTCCAGGTTTGTTGGAGGTGGTTGGGTTCATTTAATTGTACAGCAATTCTAAGTGAGACTTGAAGAAATGTTTTAATTCAACGAAAAAGAAAGCTGAAATTTTCAAAAATGTGTTCTTCTGTCTCGGGTGAAGAAACAGCTGCTAACTCAAGCTGCCAACACATTCATTTTGTTAAGAGACGAGTAAACATATCTGGCCAGCTGTTTATGAAGGCCATGACAAGTGAAGAAATAATGGATTTTGCCTTCATACTGTGAACACACGTGTTCGTAAAAGGCTATGACACATTCCCAAAAATATTCCTCAAGCCTGAAAGGGGTCTGTGAGAGCCTATAAACTATTACAAAAGGTCACAAAACAACATCTTTAGTTGTGTAGGGTACAATGAGTGCATACCATCTTGGTTAATCTATTCCGTGTGTTTTTTATGACAATTGACAAAGTGTCAAACAGCAAATGTATTCGTGCTCCAGCCATGTATTCTAAGTCTAAATTACAAAAAAATAAAAATACTAAAGGTTGCAGGTGGTAGGGTTCATGCAGCTCTTACAGTGCAGCAGATGTTAATGGTTGACATGTGCTGTTTATATTTTTTTAATTTGTGTTTATTCACTCTAGGTTACTACTGATTTCCAAGTTTATGATGGCCAAGAAAAAAAAATAGATGTCTTATCTGTTAATTGCCTGCCATTGTTCATGTTAGTGAAGTTTGGATAAAAGGCAACACTTTGTTATAATGTCAGTAAATTGTCTGTTTTACTGAGTTTTCAAAATACACAGTACAGTTTGTGTGCAAAAACTACCATTCATTGTGATTTACTGAAGCTTATATTTGCACTTATCTTTTGAAAGTGATCATAAAAAGTTCATTTTATGAAGCAGCATGTCCGGATGTCAACGCGAACATATCTGTCGCATGCCTGTGGCTGAATGTATTGAGTATGTTCTCATTCATTCTGTATTTAATATATAAGAATGGAAATGTCACATTTAAAAGTAAAGTAGACCCGTTATGTTGAGAGCAGATAATACGAAAGTTTATGGACTCTGCTGCAGTGTTTCACCTATGTTTGTGGTTGCTAATGGAACCCACCACCCGCCCACCTTTAAAGGTAAGGTATTAATAAGCCAAAGAGCTTACTTTGCACTATATATAAACAGCCCATTGTGTCCTTGCAGGCACACAACAGGCCATTAGCATGCTTTGATAAGTAATATTTATGGTCAATTTTAATGTTCGATTCATAGCAAATATAGACTTGTTTGCTTTTCCTCCTGGCTGTTAAAGCAGGATCAGGTGGAGTTAGAAAGAATGATAGAGCCCACAGGCAAGGCTGGGAGAAAGGGGAGAAGACCAGGTGAGGAATACAAATCTGGGCTATAATAACGTATTATCACATATAGCATGTCATTAGTATTTGAGTATTTTTGTTTTTTACACAAATGTGCCTCCTGGCTGTGCAGGCTTTGCAAGAAATGTTTGTGTTGTTGCCTTTCTCAACATGGCCTCCTGCAGCCAATAACCATTTGCAGAAAACAAAATCCTCTTGGTGAACAGTGGTAAAGCAGGAGAAACATTGGAAATGTTGCTGTTGCACTGTGACTTGTTTACAATATCCGGTAATAAGACACAAATTTCTTACCATTTGTTTGACACAACTGTTGTTCTTTCCAGCACGGAGGGGAAAATAAGCATTCTGGAGGATTCTGTGAAGAAAAAAAACAAAACAACCTCCATTCCTCCTAAGCACAAAAACAGAACAAATTTATGTCTTAGTGTTTTTCAATGCAGGCATCAAAGAGAGCAGCAGACACAACGAGAGCCAGGCAACGAGAGGAAAGAACAGCTAAGACTGCACACTGTGAACTGCATTGTTATTTCATACAGCACACTCCTGTGACATTTTCTGCAACATACATGGGTAATTCAGGAGCGAGATCAAAACAATAAAATAAATTGTCGGAGAATCATATTGAGGTTGTCAATACAGGCATCCCTGGGGAGGCAGAGGAATACACAGAGAGAGAAAAAAGAGAGAGTATTACAGAGAAGGTAAGTGACCCTGGTAGCTTATATTATCAAATAGAGCATGTCATTGGTGTTTAAACATTATTTTCTAGAACTTCCTCCCTCAGGCAATATATTCTGGGTAACAGAAAATGTTATTAGTGATGCAGTCTGATGAGAAAAAGTTTCACTTCCAAATAATTCATATTTGGAAGCGGATGTGTGTATCCACAAAAACATTGTATTTAAACAATTATTGTATTAAATGTTCTGAAAATCTAACTTTCACCAATGGGCATCTGTTTATTTGATTATTTTTAGCAAATTTTGATCCATTTGGAACCATTTTGCCTGATATGCAATTACAGTAAACGGTAAAAGTTTGAAAGTGGCAGCAAAATGAAAAGTGTATTTTATGAGGCATACCCAGTGATTCTGAATGGCCAACAGTCTGCAGGTTGCAATTCTCCCTTAAGTGTTCAATAAAATTGGGTGGTAGTCATACAATGTGGTGAAAACCTGCTTTCTCATGGGATTTAAAGGATTCCAAGTTTAAGAATTTAAATTGTAAAATTAGTTACTGTTGAAACCTTGCCTGCCTGCAAAACTGAATATGATATACATATAGAATATAGATTTAAGAGGATTTACTGGAGAAAAGGCATAGATTTAAGAACCTTGTATAACTTCCTGGCATCTGTGGCAAGTGTAGGAAAGAGGTATTCAGTGTACTTTCACTTTTATTTTATTAATGAATGTCTGAAGACACAAGTCTACTGAATGTACCCTCTTTACTTTGTGTATTGATTGATGATGATGATGATGATGATGATGATGAAAGCTTTTTCTTTGAAACCCCAGTGACTGGAATTAGAGTGGGAAGATGATTCTTTTAATTTTTACAAGCTGTCCAACTGCAGTGAATACACTCAGGGCCTGTTATTTGATTCATGATTAATTCCTGTGAATGTGGCTGATCAACCACATTTTTTTGGGGAGCAGCCAGCCAGAATTGAAGTAATTCCCAAAGGTTGGCAGAAAATAATTGTGTTAGGCCTGAACACTCGTTTTGTGTTAGCAAACTCATCGGCACACTTAGGTCTGTATAGAGTAGGCTATAGCACAGCCACCGGACATTGATCTATTTGCAGTTCCAGCCCAGTTGAGCTGAGCCATCCAATTTGATATATTATTCAATGATTTAGTGATGTTAGTGCTTGGAGTTGGAATAAAATGTCAGTCAAAAGTGACATGAATGTCTCATACCATTATTACAGCAATCAGTAATCAGCTGAATTACCCTAATATATATATATATATATATATATATAAATTAAGATTATGATGATGTAAAGTACATCAAAAATAGTTTGAAAGGAAAATGCAGTACAAGTGATATTTATTGTTAATGTTAATATATTAAAAAATAACCTGAGGTAAAATTTATTCAAAACTTCAACTTGATCACTCAGACGCTACTTCTGATTTTGATTAAAGCAGAAGGGAATGGTGATTTTTGGCACTGTGTTCTGGCAATAATGTACCCTTACCTGCCTGACGGGGACATAATCCTTCAAGGTTGAAATTTCAAACTTTGCAAATACCATTACTAAAAATCCACTGGTTTGACTTTGATAAAACCAGCAGTGACTTTTTTAGATGTTTTATTCTGTTTTATTTTCTATCTCTTGTAGCTATCTACTCTCATTCTGCAATGTTTTTGTAACACATATTCTTACACATGTTGACACATTCCCACACATATTTTTACCCCAGCCCTACTCGCACATAAGCCATACTCTTGCATTCCTGTTGTTAAAATATTCATATTTTGTGCTCTCTCTTTTAATGCCCCCCATATCTTAATCCACTACAATGAATACACACTGCTATAGTCATGTTTGTACTGTTATCTTTTTCTGTAAGTCAGCATTAAATTCCATGTTGTTGTAAAACTGCACTTTTTCTTTGATAGACAAGTATGTTTTCTATACAAAATATCCCCAAATGAAACCTCTGTCCATCATTTGCAGTAAGTAACACTGGCCTGGTCAGATTTGGATGACTCTTCTTGCTGGCCCTGCATTTGCTGACTGGCCCAAGGGTCTCTACAGGTATAGCCCAATTTGTCATAAAGGGCTAATTTCAGCATTTATGTGTCGAATGTTGATTTACTCTTCATTTTTCACTGAAGCCTGTTGGAACCTTTGAGTCGCAAAAATCATAAAATAGTTCAATGTAAATTCATTTAATGTATCACCATCCATGTAAAAACTTCAAAAAAGCCACAATCCCAGTCTAGTTATTTCTTTATATGTCCTGAACTTACCTCAGAAAAATAGAAAGAAAAAAAGATTTCTTAACATAATACATCCAAACAAAACAAAGAAATTAAGATGGAGAGTTGAAAAGCCTTTGGTTCACAGTCAAATCGAGCATTAAGTATTAATGATTTTATTTCATAGTTTAAGCAAATTGAACATTAAGTATTAATGCTTTTTATTTCATAGTATAAGCAAAATAAATATTAGTACACTGTATGCACATTAGCACTAGTACAATTGAGACACAAACCAGCTTTAAGTAGTAACAAATACTGAACAATAATAAAGGAAAGAGTGCACAGTATTAACAGGGGAAACATCTACACTTCTATGACCTTGCAATTAAGCTTCCTATTTTCTAATAGTGCTGTAGTGGTTGGACACACTGTATAATATGCCATTCAGACAAATATTCACTAGAGCTTACATTTGCAGTAAAGTAGCTCAGCCATAATAACCACATTTTCTACCCGCTTCTTAGCCCTGCAACTGCATACAACCTATACAGTATGAAGTTATTATACTGAAAACTCCTTATATATTCACATCCATTCATTTAAATTAGTTCAAAAATTATTCTTAGTGTTGAAAATTAGATTAGGGGCATGCTGGCGGAAGAGAGGTTTGGGCGCATATACTATACCCGGTTCGCTACCCTCATTTCCTGTCGGTCTCTGTGGTATAAAACTGTCCAATAAAGGCAGAACGCAAGACTGACTAGTTCAGATTATATTATGAAATAAATGTTAAGGGCGATGACTGCAGCCCTTTATATATTGCCTTGCATAACATAAATGAAAAATTTCCGCACTATATATATATATATATATATATATACACTTGAGCATTCAAAACACTGCATTGGGGTTGTTGTGGTCTCTGATATTCTGCTGCACTAAGGAGACACCATTTCATCAGACTCATTAAAAACCTATAATTAAATGTGCCTCATATGCCATCCAAGCAAGTCATATGTGGTAGATCATAATACACTCCAGCAAGTACAAGTTTAAATGGTGCAAATAAGTGTTTCCCTAATTTCTGTAATTCTTACAGATTGCCTCTTCTTTGTGTTCAGTGTTTAAGTGTTCCATCTCCACAAATGCATAAGGGCTCATTCCTGTTCTCTTAATCTCTGCCTGAGATTGGAGGCTGCCGTGTACAGTTTTTAGGGTGTATCTTCAGCGTATACAAGTTTTATAAATGAGCCCTCAGAGATCCATGTCTATGATCTGTGATGTCACATTGATGTACAGCCCGAAGCTGTTCTTCTACTTCAATGGATGGGAAACTGACTGGGTGGATTTGTTAACCATTATTTATCCAGTGAAACCTGGATAAGCACACATGCTGCTGTTCAGCGTGATTGTGCTTGATTTCCACAGCTGTCTAATACAACCATATAGTGTCATGCTATTGATCAGTCAACCTCTGCACTTTACCACTTTGGTGTTTTGAAAGGACAATAATGATTCCAATGTTAGCAAAATGATTGACCCACTACTAAACGTCTAAAACCTCAGAACGCTGTCAGATTGATTGACAGGTCTTTTTGAAACCAACACCAGACAACAACTGCATCGACAGTAAATGATTAATGACTGATGGTAGGTGGTGATAGTATCAAAGGATTGTTTGCATCAATACATATACAATACAATATATACACAATCAGCATGTGAAAATACCTTGAAAATAATTGATGTGGTCAAAAATAACTGATTGGGCCTTTTTGTGTCTTGTTATGTTGTCTTGTTGTTTATGCAACATTGAACACACTTGTAAGCCATCGGTATCCTTTCCTCAAACATCTCAATCCACCAAGTACCATTTTACAATGTGGAGGAAGGCAATATAAGTGGGAGAAAGCATTATTCATACATTTCTTTCAGCATGTTCAGCAGGTTTTGGGATTTTGGATTTTGTCTGCTTTTCCAACTGTAGCCCATTAAGGCAGAATTTTTACTCTGTTCTTACCAGCTATGACTTCGTTTCAGTATTATCTTCGTGAAATCTGTTCAAACCTGTAAGCCAACCCTTAAACATCAAACATTGTTCTGGTTATGTCACAGTTTCTTTTTCTATCCCTCTCCAAATCAATTATGCATCAGTGTGGCATCACAGATTTGGGGCTAAAACAAACTCTTTTCTGTCATGTTTTGGCTACACAGGAGGAGACAGTGGTGAGTGTTCACTAATGCTGAATAAATTGTCCAAGGGCAAAGGGACTGCATCTGAAAATTCACAGGTGTTCCCCAGGAACATCAAAATGTATTCAAATTCACTGCTATATTGGGGATGTTTAATAGGCTGCTGGAATCCAATAAGGCTGTGCTGATTTACCTATAAAAGCTAGAAATTATCTTTCTGGAAAGAAAAGAGAAATATGCAAGTTAAATGTCACAGAACGATTACTACTCTTGTGGACCAAAAGGTTAAAGGCTTTTCATCCATGAGGAAAAATGCTCTCCCCATGCATTTATTTATACTCTGGCTGTTATGGCTTTTTCAAGTGTCCCTACAGGGCTGTCTGCACTTCCAGCACCTCTCCACTCAGACGCACTTCCCCTGGTGGGGCTTGACTGCACTGGTGAGCATGTAAAGCTCGTCTCAGAGCACACTTCCTTCTGCCTGGGGAACAACACCCTCAAAAAACACCTACATGAAAATGCAATTAAAAGCGTCTTTCTCTGAATAGTACAGCCTGTTTTAGGGGACAGTAGCAGGAAATGTAGGGTGAGAGCAACATGGTGCGGGATGGATAGATGATGAGGGACTGGGGTGGGGAGAGGTATGCCTTCTGCATTCTCCATCTAAGCCACTCATCTTACATCCATCATTTCAGCACTCAGTCTTAATTTAACCGTTTTTATCTGACGAAACACACTCACATCGCACACACCCTACCTATTTTTAGCAGGACTAAACACAGCCCATATTCTACTACATCCACCAATATAATATGCAGCAGGCTACATATGGATGAAGACATTTTTAATTGATTTCATACAAAGACTGTATGAAACCAGTACAGTGCATGGCAGCTTAGAAATGTATTTTATAAGATACATTAGAACTTACTGTTTGCAATCATTAGATTTGAATCAGTATTTGAAGTCATCTAAAAGGTTTAGAGATTGTTTTCCATGAGTAAGTCCTACCTTTGAGTTCAGTGAGTGCAAAGTGGCAAGGGAAAGCAGAGTATGTGAGCCAAATATTTAATTGCACAAATGTTTCTGTTAAGGATTAGTCTGTCTCTTAAGAATTCTTGGAAGGACGTTTCAACCATGTGCATTTCAACCTGTGCTGTAGTTATGGATTTCAAGCAGTATTTAACTATTTCCCAGAGCTCTTGGCTTTGATATAGCACACATTTACAGTGCTTCTCCATTAATCCTGCTTTTAATACGCTAACCAATCAAAAGACCTCATAGCTATCACCGTGTAGCCTTTGCAAGTAAAGACAATGATTAAGTTGCTTCCCACCATTATTATGTCCACTGCGGCTGTCTCTCATGTGATTGCATGTGGTTGTGCAGGCCTCTGCAATAAGAGCATAATCTGGCAATAAAAGGCTTATTTAGCAACAAGGGACCAAGCAGTATATTCTTCGCCTAGCATTTATGTGTCCTTGTCCTTGTGTGTGGGAGATGTGAAATACCTTTGTGGCATATGGAACAAGCCCAGAAACCCAGTATGGCATCCAGTAGTCAAATGCTGCAGGTAAAGTCATCTCTTCAGGACAGACTTGGTTCAGAATGGTCCTAGTCCTTTATGCACGCCACTTGCACATCCAGGAGAAATCCTTTAATTGCTATTAAATAGGGCACAAAGAGACAACTTACTCTAGCCAGCACAAGTGTCTTTGGGCCAGTGATGCCTCAGATATATACATCAGTGGATATCAGTGGATGTCTCGTATCCTTTGTGTGCAGCAGATGTTGACTAGAATTATAAAAATATCTTCACGTGCCTCTGGCCCCCAAGCTTTTGATTTTAACATTGAGGCAGTGTTGTAGACATCAAATTCGTAGCTTAGAAGGCTGTTAAATTTAGGTGGTAAATGACTTTAGGCTCAAGACACACCTAAGGTGCTGTGCCAGCATTTTAACAAGGGTTCTGAAGCTGGTTAAGAAAACACAGCGTTGTTGTTGTAACAGCTAGGTCGTTTATCAAGTGATATCTACTCTTTTAAAGAAAAGAGATGGGATTCACATGTACCTATCTGTGTTTTCTGAAATCTGTGTTTCTGTCATGTTTTCCTTGTTGAATCAAAACAAAACTTCTTTAGTTACAACAACATGTCTTTGCTTTGCTTTGCTGTGGACTATTTGTGCGCCGCTGGAAGGCTATCAAAAAAGTAATTATCGTGAAACAACATGAAATTTAGTTGTTTTTAGATTGCAGTGTGGGAAACCATGAAGAAAGTTATAAATATTTGGAGATTATCATTACTGAAATCTATCCCTCTCATGGATGTAGCATCTCTACGAAGACACCATAAATTGTGTGGGTGCTTGATTGTGTATCTCATTAAGCACTCCATGCATTCAGTATCACTGTATAATGCAGACATCCATTGCATATATGGACGGACCATTATATATAACTAACAATGCCTTCTTTGATTTTACTTCAGTGCCTTTGCATCGTTAATCAGCCCCATGTAGTTGTTTTTTTAGAAACCTCCAACATAAATGAAATGTGCAACATGGTGAGCTTTTGAGTGTTGCTATGAAATGTGTAATTGTTGCTTTTGTTTTTCTTTTCTGCTGCATGATTTAAAGTGCACATTGCATACAGGACGCGTAATAGTCTTATTTGCAGGGTGTGACTTGAGTGTAGGCTAAGTATACACTTTAAACCCTGTTATGCTTCCAAAACAATGTCAAAGAAAATGACAAAGCTGTAAAAACTAAAATCAAAAGTATGGTGGAAAACTAGATAGTGGATAAAGGATTTTTGTCACTCCACTGTATGCCATTTGCTACATCTCCCATATTTGGGAGACACACAGAGTGCAATATTGCAAAAGACTTTTGCATAAATATTATTTTTCAATGGTTCCCCTCTTCAGCACAAATGAGATTGCTATTTTTTTGGTTGCATATTTGCTCTCTCGATGCAAGCACTTCACTACACAGTATGCTTTAACCCTAGGTTCAAATTGCCTGCGCTGAAAATTAACAGCGGCTTCTTCTCAACTCTAATTGCTTAAGATGCTAATTGGACTGTGGAAACGGCCTCCTGAGTTTCATCTGGGATTTCCACAATCTGAATTCAAAAATAAGAAGCAAAAAGGTTTTCCAAGTGCCACAAGACATCTGGATGGCCTTGCCCTGAAAGCATATTCATAATTAATACACAAAGTCTGGTGAAAGGTGGCTTTTTTTGACTGAAAGGTCTTTCTGCTTTACCCCAGCTAAATATGAAAAGAAGATGTAAACTTGGCATGCAATAATATGACATTTGAATTAGAGCATGCAGCTCTCATTAAATTTAAAGTACAGAGGCCAGATGTAATTTCTCTGTGCACAGCCTTGTCACTAAATGTAAAGGACTGAAAGTCTTTTAGATGATCATAAAACCTCATTACAAACATCAGGTTTTCTCAGTCTCTCTCAAGTATCTGTGACCATGCATCTCACACCACAAATTACTTTAAAGCTAAACACTGTTTAAACCTATTACTACTAGTCTAGGTTGGCCAACACATTGTGCACAATGTTTACATCTTTCTAACACCTTAATATCAAGCGTAGAGGAATAAGATAATGCTCTTAAATCACATTGCAAATGTTAAGGCTGAAATCATAAACAGATGAACGCAAAGTATTTTTTTTCCCTGTGTGGTTGAAGTGTCCTTGAAATTGTAAAGAATGAGGAAAGACAATGGATCAGTGGTGAAGTGTTGCATTTCTATGTGGCAAGTGGTGTAGCGTCAGACAGAAAGGTCACACAGTGTTTTGCTGCCATCGTTATGTTTTGAAAAGTGTGGCAATCTGAAAGCGATGGCTGCCTTGAATGACTATGTTACAGCAAGGCAGGGCAGCTAATGGAGACAAGCTCTTTCCATTGCAACTCCATCTGTTCCACTGAACAGTACTGCCGGCAGCTGCACACATGTTGGAGCGAGACCTAGAAGCCAGACAGAAAGGTCTGAGTCCCTGTGCACTGTGAAGACCTGGTGGAGCCAGATAGTTTATGACAAAGATCTAATTAGCTAAACTGATCATTGGAAGTCGTTTGAATCCTCCGTTTGATGTGTTCTGTGACACACAAAGAAGAGCAACTTTTTAGATGCATTTAAGGTGAGGTAACAAAGGTAGCACACATCAATTATACTGGAGCAGTAATTGTTCTACTATAAGAATGTTATTAATCAAACTATATAGAGGATTTTATTTAAATATATCACAAATATGGTCAAACTTAGACTGATCTAATTTCACCATGTGTTTTAATGTGTATGTGTGCGTGGGTGTGTTCCATGCAGTGCGTTTTTTGTCACTGCCATACTATAAAATACATGAAAGCAATAAAATGTGGCTGTTGATTTGGTCAGAGGGATTCACCGTGAAGCCATCCTTCTATATGAAACATTTATTTCTCCTAATTCTCCTTGCAGAGCCTTTGAGTGGTAATAACATGTTTCTTTCCGCTTGGCCGTGCCAGACGAGCGACAGGAAGACTGTAGGCCATAATTATCCTGTTTGTTCAGAGGCCCAGTGCTTTTTATTATTTAAATCTCCTAGGGCTGTGAAAGTGCTGAGAGGCAATTCTTTCTCCCATTTTTCGCCATGCTGTGTTAGTCAGTGTTAATGCCGCACTGTAATTTTCTGATGTTCTGTTTGCTCAGTGTTCATCAAGAATGTGAAAGATGACTTATCGAAGGGAAAGAAGTGGCATGACAGTGTAAACAAATAACTTGGAACAAATTGCTTTATGCAGACACAAGTACTGATGACAAAAGACATCAAATACCGGTATTATTAGAATTAACTTTTGCTTTGGATGTACAATGAACTGATCCCTTCAACAGTGCAAACAGGGCTTACAGAGGGGGTAGCATTTTTCTGTTGTTCCACAGACGGTCATCAAACTATGAGATTGCAATATTTATGAATTCTTATGACTGCAAATAGATAGGTCTAGGCATGTGCTAATATAAGACTTGAATTTCTTGGCAAAATGTCAATAATAATAGACAAAATTCTCATTATACATTATTATTGAAGTAAGCTAAGCTAACACACTGTAATGACTGAAATTCACTGTGCATGGTAAGAAATAGTGTTACTTAAATTGTACACATCTTTCGGCTGCCACACTTTTTCAACATGAACACCTTTAATCATTTGCCAGAACATATTTAACATATGTACTGTAACATATACTAAGAATCATATTCTCTTAGACAAGGAGACAAAGTTGTTGCCATCGAGACATTTCTTTCTCCACAAACTGCCATGATAACAGGTGTTTACTGTCACTAAATTAAAGGCTCAACAGGTCCTCCAAATTAAATGCAACAATAAGTTGTTTGTCCGTGCATCTCTAGAATGACACATAGAAGTGTATTCTGATATGATGCCCCTATTGGCAGGACAACAGCAAAAACAAAAAATAATAAAATACAAAAAAAGTTTTACGACAATGCAATGGTTAAGGTTTGTTAGGTTTAGGGAAAGATTATGGTCTGGGTTCAAATAAGTACTTGGTTAAGATTAGGGGAGTTTTGTCGTCATGGTTACAATAATAAACACGTGGTTAAGATTATGGAAGGCTTTAAAAAAACACGCTGACTGTCGGTTGGAAGTGGGCCTCCTGTGCTAAAGTCTGATGTTTTGTTGAGCCATCCATCCACCCCAGCCTTGTGCCTACAAGGACTCTATAACAGCGTCACCTGACTTCCTCCATTGCTCCCTCCATAGTTACTACGGCTGCTAGAAGGTCCTACAGCAGTGCTGGAAAGTAATTAGTACATTTGCTCATATAGTACAATTTTCAGGAATTGTACTTGAGTATTTCCATTTAATGCTAATTTATACTTCTACTCCACCACATATCAGAGGCAAATTTTGTACTTTTTACTCCACTATTTTTATATATTTACAGCTATAGTTACTAGTTACTTTTTAGATTAAGATTTTACATTTTAAAAAAAAAATAGGGGCATGTAATATACAACAAATTGTTAAAGATCAAACCAGTGGTTTCCAATCCTTTTGGCTTGAAATCAGTGTCTAACTGGGGTCTCTCGTCACTGGTTTTAGAGGTCTATGAGTTGTTATCAGTTCCACCAAAGACTCCCCTTTAAACTTTTAGATGGATTCATTTAAAACACTGTTCAAGGCTCAAAGACGTAAAATCATCCAATACATAACAAAAAAGCAACGATTAGAATAATAACAATTAGTGTAACAGGATTTCGTGTTTTTTTTTTTTTCCTCTCCCATTTATCATCTCACGACCCCTGAGATTTGTGACCCTTTGGAGGGGCCCGACCAACCATTAGACTATGTAAAGTATATAACTATATATAAAGTTATGGAAATTAGCTGCACATCTACCAGCTACAACAATAAAACACTACTTACACATTGATGCATTCATATTGACAATCTAAGAACATAACTGTACACACATTGTACTGAAACTATTAAAAATACCATGAGTCATTTTTGCTTTTTAAAATTTCCCATCTCTTTATGACAATATTTACTATACACCATTAAAATATTTCCTTTCTAAGTGTCAAGCCCCAACAGGTTTTCTATGAAAATTAATTCAGTGCTGATAGCGGGCAGTTGCTTTCAGCACACAAGCCCATACAAGACAATTGTACGCAAGACAATTGGAAGAGAAAGAAACCGGAGCCTGGGAGAGAAGAGATATCCGAGCAAGCCTCTGTGTTGCTTACGCTGCTTAGAATGAGACCCCAGCAGGGCAGTACTGTATCCTCTGTTAACTCAAGTGTGTACCAGTAAGGGAGTAGGCCATAAAAGGTGCTTTGGTTAAACTCTCGCTGTTTGTAGTCATGTGTGTCTTCCTATCACTGGGAGTGCACTTTTATTCCTCTCCAGACGACACTTTGCTTAAGTTTTCAACAAACTGATTTCAGCACTTGTTTGACCGTGAAAGGAATAGATGCTTTGTTGCCCCTCATTAAGGGCTACAGTCTCTGGCTATGTTTATGTCAGGCTCTGACCAATATTGGGCTTTAATTATACATCAGTCATTTAGTGTTGCAGAGGTTCCTCCTTACACAGAAATAATGAAACCTATTATTAAATTGTTGTTTATCGCATCAAAAAATCCCTGTTTGTTCCATGTAGCTGAGGAAACACAGTTTGGTTATTAAATGCACTGTTTTCTTTCTGTAGCTAATGTGGCATCATAATTTGATATTTTGGGACACTGGTGTTCAGCAGACATATATATATATATATATATATTTAGTTTTGATTTTAATTTTGATTTGGATGTTTGACTTATTTTATTTAAATATGTATTTACAGTTTTGGCTTATTTTTTTAGGAAAATACACATTTTAATTGCATGAAGGCCAAAAATCCTGCTTGCACTGCCATCTAGTGGTGTGGTTGTACAACACTATTACAGTGGGTGTGGTCACAAGTAAAATAGTGGTGTGGTTGGGTGTGGTATCTCACTTTTGTCTTCAGCATGAGTAGATATTAATAGAATATTTTTTCAGTCTAGGTTTCAGGGCAGAAAATATGAGCTCAATTACTACAGCAAACAAGAACTAAGAATCTAAATGAATGAATGGACTAACTTGGAAATCCTCTTCTCAACAAAGGATGCCTTCCTGTCTTCTTGACCCTTTTCTTCACCTGCGTGAAGCGGTCTCAAAAATGATGCCACCCTGATATTTACAACCCTTAAAAGCCGTCTGACAGCCCCACCATAAATTAATGAGACATGTTTATCAGCAGTACCAGGCCACGCCCGACATTTTGAAGAAAAAATCCTCAGTATATACAGTCATCTTTACTATAAATATATAGAAGACTGTGCCTTGATAATTATCATCAAATAGTATACGTTTAAACTGGAAATATAAAAAAGAAGAATTAGGAGAAGAAATAGGTTTTACAACTATTCTTCCTTATTTGCACTATGACATACATGTAAAAATAGCCAAATACAATTAAGCAATAGTGGCATTCAAATTTTCAAACAACAAAGAAACCCTTATGGCAAAAAAGATAACAGTAGGAGCAATTTTCTATACTCCTAAAACACTAACTTACAGTATGACATTAAAATATAAGACCTAAGGGTAGCACTGTCCTTTGGTAAATGCTGAGAAGGCACAATGGCATCTCTTCCCCTCTAATGCTGCTTGTTTACAGTAGGCTGGGTAACAGAGTTTGGGATTTATAGGCAGTTGTGATATGAACGAGCACAAAGACATGAAAATGTCACAGTTTGTCAAATGGCTTGTGACCTGGAAAAAAAAGCACTGTTTACAAAGCAGTGCGAGCCTGTACAGTGTACACTATTACATGCATGACCACGACTAATGATTACCCCTGTATCTGAACGTGCTTAAACATAATATCTTCAAAGCTCATATGCACAAAGTAAATGTTTTTTTAGTCTTTCCAACCTCCAAAATACATAATTCTGCATGACAATAGGAGCGCCATTTAGTCGACTGCATGCAGTGGCCATGTGAACAGCCACTCACATGAACTCCTTCACATGTAAACCATTTCGTCCATGCAAATTACTTTAATTGGGTGTGTGTAGATAGTCATCCATTAATTTAACTGTTTACAGGATCAACATAAAATACAAAACAATGAGACTAAAATTGAACTGAGTGAGCCATTTGACTGTAGGATAAATAGCCATTTATTATCATACATAGTCCAGCCTCTCAAATGTGAATAATATGGGATGTGAAGGATTTCCTGGGTGTCAATGGCTACTTGTACGATTTGATGTGGTTTTTGAACCTAAATGGAAGTTCTTTGTCCACAGGTAGCAGTATAGGGAGGACCTTCTCAATCTTCCATGTTTCTGATTCACCTGTTCCCTGACCTCTATATGTATGTACTTTTAAAGACCTTGTGGTCACTTCACTTTTCTTGGACCAGAGTCAACAACAGCATGTTACGTAGGTTCAGCTCAGTGTCAGCAACATCACACATAGCCAGACACCAACATAACATAATAGCACATTCAACATGATTCACGGGCAGAAACCTGAAGCTGCCTCTTCAATAAATCATTGCATATAGAGTAGAGTAGCAGAGTTCAGAGTCCTTGCTGCAGATGGAAAGAAACTGTTCTCGAATTGGGATGTTTTGGTGCACAGAGACATTGGATAAAGTTATTTCTGCATTAAGACTAAGAGTGAGTGTGCAACCCAACTCTTTTCTTAACACTGGCCACAAGAGAGAAAACATTTTTACACAGATAGCAAATAGAGTAAGTAATAATAATAGTACTAACTATATTCATTTCAACACAGTGCTGTAAAAACCCATAATCAAGGAAACTTTAATTTAACTGATAACTTCACATTGGTGTCATCAATGTTCTGGCACATTTCTTAATTGGCTTGTTGTGATCCAATATATTTAATGAATCTTGCTGAGTGGGCTGTGGGCCTTAATGGGAGCCAGCTGTGCAAATCTTCGGTTTTAATAGCTGATTGTTCAGAGGATGTTTTGCTTACTTTGAAGCATGTTATCATTATCATTATTATTATTATTGTGTGATGCAAATATTCAATTAAACAATTTCTTCAATTTTAATTGAATTAAAAAAGGAATTGGTTCATGTTAGATCCTAAACGATATACAGATGATGCATATCACATTAACACCTCAAGGACAAGGACTTCTCTTGTAAAGTAACAATCACTAGAACTAAACACTGCAGCAAAGATAGATCTTATTAGGTTGAATGCCAATTGGCAACATTTGTCAACTATAAAACAGGACTGCCAAACAGCACTTAGATTTACATTTTACAACAGATCCATCCAAAGAGGCCAAATCATCTGTGGACAACTGCAGGAGTATTGGTCCACCTGTAGTGCTTTGATGAAGTATTTACGTTATTTTGTCTAACTCTGTATATTATTGGTCTACCATTTTTAATAGGGCAGTATTTTCAGCTGTCAGTTCCAATTGCTTTCTCCCCCATCCCCTCGTCCCTACATCCAAGCCAATTACCTTCTGTGTCCCACATGGGTTTAAAGGCAATTAAATGTCTAGAAATGTACACAAAACAACAATCAACCTCCTAGTTATGAACGCTGCCCTGAAGCGAACTCCCCCTGCATTTTTTCCTGGATTCGTTCCTGCTTGTCAACAGCCTTTACCAAACTTGTCTCCCACAGTGACACAGCAAAAAGATCTTAGGCAAAAGGTCAAAGCTATATGACTGAGTTTATCTCTAGTATTGTTACACTTATGCTCTAGATAACCAATATCCCCTTGATTTTAAATTCAGCTAATTTATCTCTGGAAACTGTGTTTAAGCTTCTTGATCAGCTGTAATCTCAATGGACATGTCAGTGCATGGCAAAAAGCGTTAAAGTTCAAATAATTTGAAATCTGTGGGCAGTAGAAGTGTAAAATCTGTGTGCAAAGTTCAAAGTAACAATGCTGCAAGGTTTGGCATCATAGCCCTGTTCAGAGTTAAACAATGGGTCAAGTTACTGCACAGCAATTCTGCCAGTGATCCTGTGTAGACTGCCTTAGAGCCTTACTGTTAATGCAACTGAAAATATGAAGGTTTCAGTTTTAAGCTGTGGTGTGGTTTGAAGTGAGGATGAGATGGGAAAAGCTTACACTGGATTTGGATATTCAAGTGCTGATAATGAACAGGTGACAAAGCATAGATGTTCAGTAAAGGTTGTTTGTGCATTTATAATGTAACCTTTACCTTAGCCTAACCATAAAATTTAAGCCAGACACTATCTGGTGTTTCTATAGTAAGTCTATTACAGCCACTAGAGCACAAGACAAGTGAATTGTGACATGGGTAAAAACGTACAAATGTTCTAAAGAGCATGGATTTGGATGTTTGGTACGATTTAAGTATGGAGTCATAGAAGTGCCATAAAAAAGAATAAATCTGGGAAAGAAGACAATAAATGTGGAAATATAAAGAGAAATAAATAAAAGAATAAATAAATGTGGATATATAAAAACAAATAATTATTTTTCCTTTTCCCTTATTGCGTTTACTTTTCCCCTTTTGCTTTTGGTTTTCCGTTATTGCTTTTGCTATTCCTTGAAGGGTCAAGCTGTCAATCAACTGGCTTTGGGTGGGCCTTCCTGCCCAGGCTGAGTAATCAATTCATGCACACATGAATCCTGATTTGGCGGGAGCTTTTTAGCAACAGGAAGTAAACACGATGCAGACTGGCACATGCAGAGTGTGAATATGGTAGCGGTTTGTTTGAATCGAGGAGGAAACATTATGGCAGAAGCGGAGCAAGATTTAAGGAGAGGTGTCCAATAAGTTCTTTTAACACTTGCTCAGTATATGGGGAAAATTTCAAACCAGACTATGTTTTGAGGATGGTGGAAGATGTCATGGAGAGTCTTGGGCAAATGTCTGCGCTGACTAATACACACACTGATATACATGACATCTACCACAAATTATGGCATGTAGGAAAAAAAGGTCTCCGCAAATTAGAAATAGACCTCTCCATGCAGATGACCAGACAGTGGCTGGAACACCGGCGCACACAGTAGGCGATTTCCTGATTCAAACCACTACCACGTTTATAGCGCGCAAATCCGCGTAGCGTCGTCTTCTTCATTTTATGGCAGTTGGCATCCAGCTCTTGCAGTCTACTTCCTGCGCTAAAAAGCTCCCGCCAAAGCAGGATTCATGTGTGCATGAATTGATTACTCAGCTTGAGCAGGAAGACCTGCCCAAAGTCAGTTGATTGACAGCTTGGCCCTTCAAGGAATAGCAAAAGCAAAAAGGGGAATAGCAAAAGCAATAAGGGAAAAGCAAAAGGGGAAAAGGAAAAGCAAAAGTTCAATAATTATTTGTCTTTATATATCCATATTTGTTTATTATTTTATTTATTTCTCTTTATATTTCCACATGTATTGTCTTATTCTTTCCCAGATTTATTCTTTTTTATGGCACTCCTATGTCTCCATACTTAACAGCTTATTTTTCAAAGTATGAATTGTATTAAATGTGGCAAATATGTTGTATATAATGTAAAGACACCTTGTCACCAGGAGATGGCAGCAGAACGTAGTTTCAGTGACAAAATCATTTCTTCTCACTTTCTCAAACCGGCATGGGCGTGTGATGGCAGATTGGTCTCCCCCTTTTTTATCCATTTACCGTATAGTCTAAATCAAATGTCACAACTCAGGGTTGTAGACGGTACACACAACATGTTGGTTGAGGATGCCTTTATATTGACAGACACGCTGACATAGAAACATTTTCAATTCTCACAGCCTCCCGGCGGTACAACTCAGCTCAGCTTTTATTCCTTAAAATGTACTCAGGCACCTCCACTGTATTCTAACTTACCTCAGTACCTTAGTGAATCATCTATTCCTACCAAACACACACAGTAAAGATACATATTAAGTAGTATTCATGCAAATCTTCATAATATATTTTCTCCTCTGTCCTGGTGGAATATTTCTCCTGTTTCACTAAACATTTCATGCAGGTCCAAGCTGAAATTATTTGTCAGCTGTGTCTACTGGAAGAATAACATGCTGGGAAGAACAACACATGTACTGAGTCACATGGAGTGACACTGTTCCTAAATACCAGATTACTGCTTTTCACCACTTGATGGCAGTGTAACTGTGGGCATCTGCATTTGCTTAAATGATAAAAGCAAATCTGCTTTACTATGGAAAATGTTATATGATGGCAATTAGTGAAAGACATTTATTTGAAAAATATATGAAGAGGGACACACATACACTGTATGCACTGTACAGATGAGATGATGTCACAAATGTCATCTCAAGGGCACCTCAAGTGCCTGTATCTGCTGTTCTTTGGATCAAAAAATGTGAAATATATGGAGAAAAACAAAAATCTGCCAAAGTGCCAACATGAGGGGATCTGTCTTACTAAAACATTCTTTTAAAAGCTGTATGTTTGCCACTGTGTCACTGAATGTGCCAAGTATTCATAGCTTATTTTGTGGCAAATCAGTGTCAAACAAAAATAAATTGTTTTAAAATGTCAGAAGCTAAATGATGTATATTAATCTCTTTTCAAGCACTCAGAATACTGTAGTATATTCAGTTTGAGTGTGTTTTTTATTCAACAGAAGAAGCAGGAGAAGTCCAGCAGACAGAACTGTTTGAAATGGTAAACAGCATGTTGTGAGACAGTCACCATCAGTGTTATGAAGACTAGAGGCAGCCTGCTGGCTAAGTTTTAATGTTAAACAGAGAACTGTGTACTGTGCTAAGATGAATATTTTATTATGAATGCCATAGCATGCAGTGAGATGACCCCGGCACTGTATAAAATGACCAGCATCCTGCTATTATCTGCGCAGTGCTTTGGCAGGGATAAGATGAATCTATGCCCTGAAGATGTCAGGCTGTTCTGGGGTCATAGGGGTGTCCAGTCTGGTGCAAGATGAGTGTAATATAATGTAATTATGTACTTAGTATACTACCCAGTGAATGTTTTTAGCTGTTGACATCTCTAAGTGGGAAACCCATGGGCATTTTAAGGCCACCAACTTGTCTCCTCATGACTAAATGCTTTTGCTTCTTTGCTTCTCTTAGCCGTGTCCCCACACTGTGCCAGAATACATGTCATTTTGGCCTGATTTTTGTTCGCTATCAATTTTTAGGTGAATAGAAATAACAATTAGAATACTAAACGATTCTCCCCAAATGGTTATTTTTGCAAATAAAAATAATTTCAGTTTTGTCAAAATGATCTGCAGATGAACTTTTCTCAAGCCCTCTGTGTCAGCCCAAGTTAGGCTCTACAGGGGAACAGTGGGGAACGTGGAGAAGTTGTACAAGGTGTGTCAGCGAGATACAGCAGAGTCAAAAGCCTGGGGCACAGTGTGTATTAAGGTTAATTTAAACTGATTAGATTAAACCGCGGGGCTGTTGCTGTGGGAGGCAGGACTGTCGCGGCATGTCCTGCTGTGAAGGGAGCGTAGTGTGCTTTATCTCGTGCTCCTAAGTGAGCTTGTAAGGGTGCTATTTCATCCTTAGGGATAGCAGGTCACATGAGTTCAACTCTTTGATAGCATATATCCAGCAGCTTGTCACGCTTGATGGGAGAGTCAAATTGGCAGTGTCTGGAACAAGGGAAGCACTTTGGAGGAGGTTGGTGAATGCTGGTTTATATTAATAGTACAATCCCCCTCACTATTTTCCTATTACTGTTGTACTTGATGTTTATTATATTGAGTCATGCTTATTTTTCTCTGTATAGTGTCTTGATATGATGTGCTCTGTCCCAGGAGAGCTGAAGGAAATTTCCCTGTTTTTCCCTCCTTTTCTTAATGGTCCCTATAATGCTACCTGAAACAGAGCACTAAGCTAAACACTTTGCCTATCTCCATGTACATTACAGTCACTTGTTTGTCTTTTCCTCTGTGTGATTTTTTTGCTCATCAGAAACTTCAAAACGTTTCCTTTTTTCAAGCAAGGTCCTTCCAGTGTTCTTTGTCGTTTCTCCTTGAGGCTTTTGGAAGCCCCTTTTCCCCGCTGTACAGTATTTGCACTTTTAAGAACACTGTGTGCTAAAACCCCAACTGAGCTACCACAAAATCAAAGATTTGAAAAGTACTGTTGGCCTTAACAGATCACAAGGACTACCCAAAAATCCTTCATGGTTTTTTTCAAGACACAAATTTGCCTGTAGACACTAAGAGTCGACAGCCATGCTAGCAGCTCTATGAGGCTGTACTTCAGCACAGCGGTGCTTTGAGCTATCACAAAGACAATGTTAACATGCTGCTGTTTAGCAGGTATAATGTTTATCATGTTCATAATCTTAGTTTAGCGTGTTAGCATGTTAATGTTTGCTATTAGCACTAAACACAAAGTACAGCTGAGGCAGATGGGGATGTCATTAGTTTTGCAGGTATTTGGTCATAAATCAAAGTATTGGATAAATTGAAATTTTGACCTGCTTGTGCTACCTGGTGCTAGATGAAAAGTGAGAGATCACCAAAGTATTACAGTGCACCCTGTGGAGAACATGAATATATGTACCAAATGTCATGGTAATCCATCCAGTAGATGTCAAGATAATTCACTCAAAACCAAAACTGTCAACCTCATGGTGGGAAAAGTGAGTTGCAAGCATGGCTAAAAATGCTTAGAATCCTAATATGAGTAACCTAGGAGATAACTCCTACTTGCACTTCCTCAGACAGCTTGAAATTGACAGAATTTTTTTTTATCATATCCCAGCCATGAGTCAGTGAACTAGCAGGTAAGTTTTGCATCCAGAGTATTAACCCAAAATTGTATCTTTGCAAACCTAAGCATATAGACGCAAGAAGGAAAGAAACAATTAAACAACTCTAATGAGCATGGCTTATGATTGCTTTCATAAACTACAAATAGCTGTGACTTAACTCATTAAGAGATAAAAAATGAAATCCTGAAAACATACAATAAACACAATAAAAATATATATAAGGAAATGGAGAATAAATCAAAATTGGTGCAGAAAGTGAAATCTGCAGGAAATAAAAGTGTAGGAAAGGAGAGAGACAGAAAAATCTACCTGGTTTATTCAGAGATACTTAGAGAAAATGATGAGCAGCTTGGTTAAGCTGACAGGTCTTAAATCTGTCTGTGCTGTTGCTTGGATATGCAGATTCATTGGCAGTGAGGATGTGACAAAATTCTGCAAACCTAGCTGATAAGAAGGATGTAAACAGCTGGTATTTGATAAAGGGGTGACAATTAAAGACACAACCAGATGTGATGCAACCATTAAAAACATGAGTCTCAAACTACCTGTAAATATCAAATTTGGCGCGCTATGAATATTGACAACATAACTACAAAAACAACTACTTTTGCTTGTTCAGGGTTGTGGCTTTGTGGCTATTTAACAATTTGTTTATATGGCCTCATCCCATGACAGGATTAAGTTGAATATGCATGGCCCATTTTTAATTGTGGTAAGAATATTTTAGGTATTTACATTTATGCAACAGGATGACTAACAGCAGTGTAACAACCTAATGAACCAATCACTACAAGGTGAGCAGATAAAAGCAACGTCATTGAGATATCCTGCACAAGACAGAATATGCTATTGATTAAACCCACTTGAAACGATAAAGAGCACTATATAAGAACAGTACATAACTTCACATCCTCAATTCAACTTCATATCCTGTCACTATGATTGGATTTTTCTGCAAGTAGATTTCTCATCTGCAGATTCGTCTAAGCTGTGTGTTATTCAGTGCAAACTTCAATCTGAATTCAAATATATATCACCTAGAGAAAATCTCATGAAGACATGGCTGGATATGGATGGTACACTTGCATTAATGTTAACATTGTTTAAAATTACATCAACCAGAAATTAGTGTCTACATGTCCTTTCCAATTAAGATCCCTTTACTACATATCGAGTGCTCAACTTAAGCTGCGGGTAGCAGAGGATGCATTTCGGCACAGCTGGATTTCCTTTCATTCTGTCTGGCATATAGTAGCCTATATGTGAAGAAATTACTAAGCTCCACAAGATTTTGTTTTTTTTGGAGAACAAAAAATACTGGAGCCAAATTGAGACTCTCTTCATCTGTAAGCTGCTTTAAGCCTCACTAACGGCTTAGCTTTCCCTTATTAGTATTGGCTGCTGTGTAGATTCAACAGACTACCCCCTTTCCCTCTCTTTGCCACCCATCTATTTACCTTTCATGCAACCATGTGCACTGATCACTTCAAGCAGACCCCTTTAACTTAAGACCGGAGCGTGGTGGTTTTATGCAAGTAGATCTTACTGATTGTTTGTCCAGCATGCATGCTTTTCAAACACAGCTTTCCTTCTCAAAGTCTACCTGAAAGTGCATTGAAGCAGAGTGTCTTTTATACAAATGAAAACTATATGAGCTGTGAGCTAAAGTAAGAATAATCACAGATATTTTTCCATAGAATATTTCACCAGAGTGTATCTTGTTCCTGAGGACAACACTACATTATGTATGTGAAAGGCACATCTTTTTCTGAATAATCTAAGAATAGGATGATTTTTTTAGCTAGATGTGCAGTGAGTAGCACATCTCCTGGGAATGAATGCAAATGTGTTGGATATATTCCTTTGTATCTTTGCAGTCTTGCCATCCATTGTATATTTTTGGCTTACAATACATGGCACTAACTAATAATTGTATCAGCTTTTCTCCTGTCTGTTTGACACCCAAAACAACAGCACTGAATGAACAAGTGTCTTGAGGCTGCTGGAGACAGCTTCTGTCATTTTTACTTTTGTACATTGTTTGGTGTAGAATGGATGATTTTTATGGAAATGGCATAATGGCAGATATGTCTGAAGTCTTGAATATTTAGAAACCGCAAACTATTTTGTACAACTTGGTGAACATTGGTGTGGTAGAGGCAGCAAATTGCAGCAGTATTGCTTTTGAGACACAGATTTCTTTCTCACCTACTGAATAAAAAAAAAGCTTCTCCTATATGGTTTATTTATCACAGCCCATATGTAGGGGGCAGCAGTGCAGTACAGACAGTTTCTGTTGTTAATTGCTGCATTGGAAAGAAGATTATCAAAACAGCAGAGGCAGACAAGACCGACGCTTGTGGCAGAGGTTGTATAAACATACTGGAATGTGTGCTATTCTGTGCAACTGAAAACTCAATAGTTCATAAATGTGCAGACAGACTAACTGACTCGCTGTCATTTTCAAAACTGTCCTTCAGAGGAAAGGTTGAACATTGATTATAAATATGTGCCACTGGGAAATGGGAAATATGATTTGCTCTGAACTCAAAGCTGTAAAATAAATAAATAAATAAAAACAGTAAGCCAATGGTTACCACAAATATTTAAAATAAGTACTTCAACAGCAGCTCAGCACCCACAGCTGTGGCACATTCTCTTTGATTACCTGCTAAAATCCTCTGTGTATCACATAAGCATGCTTCCAGTGCTATAAACATACAGTAGGGATTAGTAATTTCTTCACGTAATGTATGCCAGACAGAATGAAAGGAAATCCAGCTCCGTTGAAATGTATCCGCTGCCTGAAACTTAAGTTGAGCATTTAATATGTAGTAAAGGGAGCTTAATTGGAAAGGAGATGTAGACACTTTCATTCCTGGCTGGGGGTACGTACTGTATCCCATTGTGCCTACTGGGTATACAGTACTGTATAAACATACAGAAAACCTTTCCAAACACATTCTACATAGTAAATTCAGCTATATCAATGATGCAGAACAGCATGCTGACCATGTGTCGACCAAGATTTAAAAATGAGATCCCAAATGGTTTGTTTCGATTCATACATCATTAATACACTCAACTAAAAACTGTGCATTTACTGTGGTTCCACATGCTCTCTATTCTCTGCTATTAAAAAATCATCGTGTTTGCTAGGTTGCACCTGCAGTTGGCAATGACAGTACCGTCTACCTTTTAGCACACATTTTCATCAAATACCAACAACACCACCATGCCTAACTTGGAGTTAGCTACAGCAGCATGGTTGCATGCGCAAACACATTAGAGAGTAACATTTCCTCCACCTTTGTGACATATAAACAAAGCTACTTAAGCTGCAAGATTTTGACAAAGGGTGGAGAATCAGGACTAGCTTCTCAAGGATGTAAGCATCACATTCAGGGCTCTCTCAAGGATCGACTTGAGGTTAATCTTTGCAAGGGAAACCCTGGTGGACTGCTGGACAGACAGAAAGCCTGCATTCACTTTCTTTGAATAGTTCTACCTACCTCCACAAAAACCAAGAGGTAAACCTTTTAGTTGGAGATCTTAAGAAATAGGTCAACCAGCACCTGGGATTGTTGTAATTTTCCATCCAGTTTCCTGTTCGTATAGCTGACACACCTGGCTCAAAGGTTTCTAGGTTATGTGTCTCCCAAGATGATCAAATGGTGACTTAATGTAAGTAATCCAGACATTGAGTTCTCAAACTAATTTGTAAGAATGTGAAGTTGATGTTATGGTTTTGTAGTGCAACAATACAGTAAGGTCCTCCACTATGGTGAATGATTTTGTTTGATACAGAGTCTGATAATCAGACCTTAGACCTTCAACATGTCCTTGCTGAAGACTGGGAGCTCTTTTGGCAACAATGCTGACAATGGTGATGATGGAAGCTGAAGGAAAAAGTTCTGAAAAGTAGCCTCCTACTGGGGCTCAGGAGATGGCATCTGGCACTGTGTTGTGCTTTCTTATCCTCTATTAAACATTGAAATTAAATAAAACAGTCAAGAACTTCTCCAATGCTGATCAGTGCTAAGCATTTCAGCTCAGAAGCAGAATAGTTAGCTGGATTCAAATGCAGCTTGATATTGGGTAGATTGTATTTACTGTGCCCCTTTTTTCTTCAAGGAACTTGGAAGTTGCTAACTTTCTCTGATTTGCCAGGGTCCACATGGACTGCTGTGGTGACATGCCAAATGGTCTTCACACATAACTCCATGTCCAGTAAAGAAGATGTGCGAATGTGTAGATGGGTTATGGCCAAGGAGACTTGTTTTGTTTCTGGTTCTTGACCTCTACTTCTTTTACTCTGGCAGATTACAGCAATGCATAAAGCGTAGCCTATACCGCCAACGAAACTACGCTTTGCAACAAGCCTAGATTTCATGAAAACATGCCTAACTCGTATTCCTTTTTTGCAGATTGCTTAAATTTTGCTTGACAATTGAATGGAAACATGGTTACAGTCTGTCTCTCCCTGTCCTTCCTCTCCAGCCACATTCCTAATTCCCCAGGCCCCTTCATTGCCATTTTCCATCCATCCACCAGATGCCCTTGGACTTTCCCTCCTTTCCACATCACCTGACTGCCCCACCCTTCACACCTCCTCCCACTTCCTTCATCTGCTCTACACTTGCCTGGCCTTCCCCACCCACCTCCTCACCTGCATTTCATTCCCTCATCAGCCTCTCAGTTCACACACCAGCCCAGTTCCATTCCAATTCCCTACCAAACCATCAAAGTTGCCATGTACCTCATGCCTTTGCTTTCAAGTCAGAACTGGAACCTGTTCCTGCCTGTCTGCCTGCTTACCTGCCTGTAAGCCTTCCATTTTCTAAAAATCACTGAAAGCCTGTCTGCATTTGGGTCCTACTTCTTTGCTGGCTCATACTCACCAGCCTTGACACATGGTCACAATGAGGGAAAAAAGTAGTAAAGTAAAAGTCCCAAGGTAAGACAAATCCTTTTCCACTCTTTCATCCACAAAGTCAGTCTCCCTCCACGGACAAGCAGCCTCCTTACAACAACCAGGCGTGGAGTAATTCATGTGAGAGAGAGTTTATGGCAGTCCAGTAGTAGGTGCCTCCAGTGTATGAATTGACTAGCTACAACAACAAGCAAACACATGTAAATCCACTGACCAACATGAAGACTGCAGCAAGTCAGACACCATTGGGTGAGGTAGAGGGTGGCTTCAAACTATGCAGGGAACGTTTTGATTGCTTTTGTGGCTTTTGAAAAATGTAAATTATGGCTTCCAACAATGGGCGACAATTCGACAATTAGCGCTCTCTTTACTATTAAGTACAAAAGGTATGTATAGGACACACAAGCATTATGGGTCACAAAACAATTTTCCGAACAATAGAATAGAGATATCTACAGTGCAGTTGTGCTTGTTTTTCTAGACTTAAAATCTGGCTCAGTACCACAAATCTGTGTGTAGCATTTGAATCTTAAGAGTACCAACTGTCATCATAAATCTGCATAAAGCCTATTTCCAACACATACAAACATGCGTCAAAACACTGTATCATCACAGGGTGCACATTATCTCCTCTACTATTCACTCTGGTGATGGGAGTAATCATTGGAGCATCATAGAGGGTTGTGGGTTAAGAGAGCAACAGGAAGGGGCACTCTCACTTCTCCGGGTGAATGTGTACAGTCAGTACACATTGTGTTATCCTTGAGGTCTAACAAATGTGTTGAAACCATTCCTTCCTCATAAAACATTGGCATAGCCGGTTTTTAAAAGTATTTCAAATCCAGCATTGTTTGCATCTGTGTTTCCTCATTAGCAGTCTTCTTCTTTCCTGCCTATGCTGGTGCATTGCAGCATATTGCGGCGTTTACTGAGACCTGTGGAATAGTGTAAAACCATTGACAGGAAATAGAAAAACAACTCCATAGCACAACTTGAGGTCAAAACCTTAAAATCTCAGTTTAACATGTGGATGCACTAGCAGAATTGTGTGACCAATTGGAGCCAATTGTTGTCCAGTATCCAACTTACTGTACACTAGTGTGATGTGGAAACTTAAAGCCTCTAGTGCACATACACTGAGAATGGACTCTTCAGTGAAGAAGGAGACATATTGTATCCAGCAATTTAACTTTAGAAATTAACAATTATTGCACATCAATAGTTTCTGTACTTTTCAATGAGGGAGAAGGAGTAGATGTTTGCCAAAAATAATGTTGATAAAAAGATAGATACCCTGTGAAGGATTTGGAAGCAAATCAGCAGTATTGTAGAAAGTGGGTTAGGGTTTCGGGTAAAGTTACTTTAATTGGTTACTTTTTAGCCATGTTTCAAACTTAAGGTGGATGTCATGAATAAACCCTCTATCATAGTACAAGTAATTTTATTAGACAGTAGGAATATTTAGCGTAATATATTGTACATTGTCTACTTTTTGTGCCTGCCTCAAAAATACCAGCCATATGACTTGCGCTGCCAAGTATGTTATCAATCACTGTTTAAAAAGTATTCCTCAGGTTCTTCAAAAGTTAGTCAGTGTCATTTATACCAAGGACTGAGGTCGCTTTGTTTTTCAGGTAGCTTTGCGTTTTCTGAATTTAACACAGCAAAAAAAATAAAAAATGGGCCTAATGACAACAGCAGAAATAATCCACCTGCCCACTCATATTATCATCACCTCTCACAAATATAGCCTATACAAAAATATCACTCATCATACAAATCATCCAGTCTTATGTCAAGAAAAAAAAAAGTAATACACTCTCATTTATTACAGGAATTCACTCAGCCAATATTTAATCTTGTGTACAGTATTAGGGATGGCATGTAACATTAACTATACTTGACAACATTCTCTATCACCAAGGCCGCCTGCCTCTGCCATTCATTTCATGCTTCTTCTGACATCAGCGGATAGTGGAAGGACTATAGTTTGGCTGAGTTACTGCAGTGACACCTCGGGGCAACACTATAGCTAAGTCTGCTATTAGTTGACATTATTAGAGTTGACAAATGAAGTTATAACATTAACTAAGTTCAGGAACAAAGATGCACATAACAGATTCAGTATTTCCCATACCAACAGAGGCATGCATAGCCTACTGTATTGCTGCCCTGGTAAATGTCTCACATGCATGTGTATGTTCTTAAACAGCCTCACTGCCTTTTTTTTTTCTAAACCTAATCAATTGGTCAATCTAAGTTTATTGCCTGATTTAGCCACAAATAATGAGCTTCTCCTTGGACATTGATCTCTTTAATGAAGATCTACCAAGACCTGTCTAATTTCTTTCCAACTGTCAACAACCCTTAAGCTGTGTCTCAGCCTTTGTTTTTGGGCTCTATTCCCCACACAGGAAAAATCCCTCAGCAAGGGAAAAGGTGACCAATATGTAAGGTGTGAACATTTCAGGGTCATTGGCCACTAATAGCCAAATTTCAGCTTTTTTGTTGTTTCCCAACTGATGTGATTTTGTTTCATGAACATCTTGTATGGCAAAATGAATCAGATGTTAATTACATCCATTCAGCAAGTGTAAATAATAAGCAATGTTTGCATTTTCTTGATGTACAGGAAATGTATATCGGTGTATGCATTCTTTCATCCAGTCTAGTAGATGGAGATGAATGAGTCTGATGGTGAAACTGACTGAGAAACAAGAGAAGAGTTCAGGGTGAAGAAAGAGCCTTATGCTGTTTCTTCAGTTTGAGTTGAAATAGCTGTCTCTACTCTTCCAACCACCATGCATTTTGCATAGACTGCAAGGATCATTTTGATGTCAGGCACCAAGGACCAGCAGGCAGGTTAAGTTTTAAATACAAGATAGTGTTTCAAGCTTTCTATGGAAGCCTATGGGAGACTATATTAAAATTATGTAAATGTAATTCTACTATAGCATTATAGTTTTCCAACTTGCAGTATTATAAGTATTAGTTGTATATTGGAGCAGTGGAAGCTGAATTCTCAAACAGCCTGACTTTTAATTTATTTATATATAGTTGCATAAATATGTAAGACTTTTCAGTCTCCCGTATTATTTATTTCTTTTTATCTCTTTTCATTAGTCTCACTTTTCCCGTCTTCCAGAGTCTTCAGTTTTATATACACGCATGTTTGTACTTGAGTAGATGTGTTGGAAATAAAATAGTATCTTGTTTTGTATTGTATATGCAGACACTGCAGATGCATCATTTTATACGTGGACTTTCTGTTGTGCATGCACGCATGCATATGGGAGCGGTGAAATTTGAACCCCTGTAAGTGACATTCGTCATCACCTTCTAGATCACTTCTAGCACAAGTGTGCCTTCTGCAAACACTTTGTTTTCAAGTGGACAAAAAGTACTTTAGTGTTGTATTTTCTGCACCTAACACTCTGCTTCTTTAACCAATTTAATTTTCAATATCCAGCAGGTGAATTGTACTGTTGGGCCTGTTTCATGGGATATGAATCATTATGTATATGAAACAATGGCACAGCTACGTTAGCATGATGAGGCAAATATCATCCCCACTTCTCTTGCAACCCCATCATTCTGTTTTGTTCAGACTCATGGTGAGATCAGAAATGCCTGGGTTCAATGTTGTGACGATGCAAGTGTCTGAGTAATGTTGGGGGAGTGTAGATGTAGTAAGCATTATGTGAGTATAGGTCTGAGTTCTGCTGCCATTTGTCTCACAGACAGCAACAATGTGTCCAGTGTCCTTGGCTGTGTAGTACACAATTTTCTTTTTTCCAAGGTTGACAGTCAGAAGTATTGAATTTTTCACACAGAAGTGTGAGTCACCTGCAAGCTAAGCTCCATCTCATTTCTATGTTCCTGTCACTAGGGATAAGATCGACTCTAATGTAATGTTTCACCTACAGTAATGTCGGGGCTTGCTGTATGTGTTGCACCAAGATGCTATCTTAAAAAGGTTAGTATGAACTCAAGATGTAAAACAAAATATTTGCTGGCAGGTCATTGGAGTTGAATAGGCCAAAGCCACCAGTTAAATGTTGTACCTTGTAAAACTATGTATGATGGAAGACCATAACTTTAGCAGGAATGTGTTATTACTAATTGATAAGGGCTCCCCCTTGACCATTTATTGTTCTAATACATCTTATTTTGACACAGTGGTTTATTTGAATTGCGTTAAAAATGATTGGCTCATTTTCCCTTTTTATTTTTCCATTATCCAATGCTCCCTCAAACCACTGACTGAATGAATTTGTATTATACAATTAGTTAAAATCAGGTAGAACTTTGATCATTAAACCCTACACATGCATTTTAGAATCATCACAGCTGAAATGGAAACAATAGTAGTGCTCTGGTTTGGCATTGTCGGCATCTCATTATGTTTTTTCAGAGGTTAAGGAAGTAAATCACTTTGAATAAGAATTACAGACTACAATGAAGGGATACTTTTGTTTTTGTTGTTTTTTTACAGAAAAAAAAGCATTTTCACTACATTCCCTACTGGATTTGGTGATGCCCCTGGGTGCAACCTGAACTACCTTAGCAGTTTCTGCCAATGTGAAGGAGCAGCAACTATACCAAGGTCATTTTGGATCACTAAATCCCTCACCCTGTCACGCAGAGTGAGGCCATAAACCCTCACTTACTTGCATCCACAGTCTCATTCTTTCGGTCACTACCCAGAAACCTCATGACCACGGGTCAGGGACACACAGAAGACTGACCAGAAAACAGAGAGTTGGAAGTGATGCACAAAATCAGTGGTCGAACTGTCTGTCCCTCTTACTCCCACTCTCTGACACACCTGAACTCTTCTGCTTGGATCATAGGACCCCGTTAATGGAGCAGCCCACCATTTATCCAGAAGAGAAAAATGTCCTCATAAATGGACGTGCTGTCTGAGCTTGACAGTAGTCTAAAATGAATGTATTTTTCCTCACAAAAATGCAAATTTATGTGGCAAAAGTCCTCTAAAATCTAATCAGATCAACTATAGAGGAGTGCATGAGAGGTTTCTAAGGGAAACCTGCGGTGTATGTATGAGGTTTCTGGCATGTATTGTTCTTGAGTTATTATGTTCTCAAAACTGTGCCTACACATATAGATGCCACGATGATGGCATAAAATCCCACACATACCCATTCTAAAATGAGACACAATGTGTTGTAATAATTTCTCAGATTATTCCTAATATTTTTCTTTAGATTTTACTGTGTTCTTCTTATGAATTAGAGTCACTGGGCTATATTTATTAATACAACTTATCATAAATGAACAGAACAGGACTGTTAGGATTTAATGAAAAGCACAAACTTGAAATGGCTTACTGCACTAATAAAAATCTACAAAAAAAATCTATAAATTGCTATAACTCACTTCAATTATCTGTTTTGTCTAAATGTGGAAAATGGATGATGGATAACCATTGAAACCCAATAAAACTATACTTCTTTTTCTCTCTATGATCATAAACCAAGGGAATAATATCAAACTTGATTGAAATTATGATTGAAAATATAATAATCTCTAGCCTCAGTTTGAGGATGTAGGTTTGGTTGATGTGCTAAGTGACATTAAAACATATTATCTGATTTCAAAATGCTATTTCAATTTGAAAATGACCAGATTCTTGGCTGTAGATGCATTAAAAGAAATGATCTATTCATATTGTTCATACAAAAGTAGGACAAGCTTCTACTTAGCACATAACCTGCTTTGCATTGTTAATGTGGCATATCTAGAAAATCTGTGCTTCTTTGATTTCATGTATCCTACAAAGAATCTTACATTAAAGAGTTGCACATTACTATTTATCAACTGCTTAGAACATAAAGGAAGTGCTTTTTAACAGAATCAGAAACAAGATTATAGCAAAATTTGCCAACCCAATTGTAAGAAGCATTAGAAGAGATGCTTTAGATACATTTTGAAATTTTAAATGTTGGATTTGCAGTCTAATTATGAATATGTATAAACTTGAGATCAAACTTCTTGTTTCATCTTCATAATATACAAGTGGCTTCATACTGTAAGTGAATTTCTAGAATGGAACAATAGTAAATGTGATGAAATAAAAGGAAATAATTTAAACATGGCCTGTAGCCTGTTGTCAGATCTATCAACAGAACAATACAATTAAAATAAATCATATCTGATTGATTGAAAGTACCTTTCTGTTTGAAGTACTATTCAAATTGCCAACACTGACACATGCTGTCTTTTAGACTCTTACTTAATTTTTTTCATTCCCTTTTAAAACCAGAGAACCACTGCCGTTTTAGAAACATCTAACAAGATTAAGAGGTGAGTGCAACATAACTCTCTCACCCATGACTACCCGTCTGAGACACAGAAAGAGGCCATTTCTATGGAAATGCAATGTTTACACGCATGGAGGAAGTCTATTATCTGCCATTTTGAAAATGTTAAGACCACAGTGCTTCCTGGGGTTTCTCCCTCATATTGCATTTTCTTCCTTGTTTTTCAATTTTTTTTCCTGGGCTCATCCAGAGGAAAAACAAATGGTGTAAATGTCCTCTCGCCTGATTAAACACAAACCCTTTCTTTCTCCTCCACGTCTATATCACCAAAGTACCTCTTCCACTCCGGAAGCTGAATGGGGCCTTTTTCACCTTGAAAGCATTTAAATGGAGTAGGTAGGATTTGGCCCTTCTCTCTCCACTCTTGCAAGGTGTGTCAGGAGTTCAATGGTGTTTTGTGGAGCGTGAACGTATACAGAGGAAGCAATGTGTCCACTGCAAGAGAATAAAGTGATAGTAACACATTGACAACACCACTCATCTCCAAGAAAGAAAACTACATCTCATGAGAAGAGACATCTTGTGATGTCTAGCCTTGATTTTGAGTCCTTTGCACATTACTTCAAAAGTGTCCCGAGGGGTGTGGTACAGTTTTAGGTTTAAAGGCCAGTCTCGATCCGGAAAACCACAGTGACACAAGAGCTTGAAAGAACCTATATTTTAGAGACAATTATTAACATAACTATATTCTTTTCAAACCACCTCTTTGCTTTGGTAGAATGGTAGAATTGTGGATTGCACAGGTATCCAGTTATTGTGTCCGCCCCCTGTAGGGTCCAGAGCATGTTCCCTGCTCTCTCAAACTCAAAGAGACACTAGGCAACATTTCAGGGTGATGGACAATGCCCTCTGCCCTAAAACTGGTGGTGTGGCATACAGTGATCTCTCTACACGTGTGGTAGATGACATGGCCTTTTTCAAACTGTAGGTAATAATACTACAGCCTATTTCATGGCACTTCTTCCTACACTATGTTGGTAACTCTAATTTGTAATTGCCATATACAGCATCTTTGAATCCAGCAGCTTTTGATCAATAAAAACTCTGCAGGATAACCAAGACATCTAAATCATGTATGTGTATGATCAAAAGGCAAAGTGAATTGGTGTATGCTGTGCATGTGGTCTCTTCCCAACTCTTTTTTTAAGCTGGTATTAAAGTAACACAAAGGTTTCTGCTTAGGGAACCTCTAACACTAAACATAAATGGTGTAAAATTACTCAAATGTAAGGTTTTATGTCCCTGAACCAGGCCTCACATTGGGTTGTGATGGTAAAAACCCATTCAGTTTGTTATTAACTGACCATACAACCTGTAAAGAAACATCCATCCATCAGCTGATTTAGCATCCTGTCTTGCACCAGGTGGCCAGCCATTGGAAAACGGTGAGCCAACTTGTGTTGTTTCTACTCTGTAAGGATATACATTATCACAATGATCCTGTCCAAGTACAATAGTCTGCCATGTGATGCCATGTCATCAATTTTTATGGCTTGGTTCAAAGTCTACTGTGGGGTGTTGTGTCAATCAGGAAATCCCCCAAAGGGATTTGCTTCTTGAGCAGTCAGCTGTTCCTTCCCCACTTCCACAGTCATCTTGCACTGCCTCTCTTTGGTCAGCCCCTGACTGCCTCGTGTTGTCTTCGCAAGGAAGCACAGAACACGTTTCCCTGACATCCATGAAAACACCCCCACACATTATCCTAATAACTTTTGGAACTGAGCCAATCTGAACAACAGGGGAAGATACGCAATGCAGAAACTCACCACAGCCACCAAAGGCCCAATTCTCTGCAACTGATGGATTGTACAATACATTACAACATAATTGATCTCATATGGAGCAATTTACAGTTCAATATAGTATGACTTTATTCATCATATTGAGCCATTTGAGAGCCAGAGTAACTCAGTGATCTGCAATCCAAAATGATGAGCTGAAACCAGTAGCCTGTGGTGTTGATTCTCAGTATGATTGGTACTATAAATCCATGGATTGATTAGTTTTAATGTTTATGTGAAAAGTATTGCTCAATAGAGCTATGGTCACAGTGGAACAATATATAGAGTGTTTCCTCTGTCCTGTATTTGATGTCTTTCTTCATTGAAACAAGATATTGGAGCACAATAAAAGCAGGGGAGCAGTATTAAACAGTACTAAAAAAAGTATAAAAATACAATTTCTCTTGATGGAAAGGGAAAAGGCCAGGGGTACTTCAAAAATATATGGTTCTATTTAATGTCTTATACTGTATGTCATAACATGGAAAATTGGCTAGCATGGGGAAAAAGTCATGTTTTTATTACACTTTTATTACGTTGTATATTAACTAAACACAGTGCTATCAGCTTGCCACTGAAACTCAAAAACTGGTCAACAAATTTTACAGCAAAAAACTGTACCTATTCGATTATAATGTTAGGAAATAAACCCAACCACATCAACAGTGTTCAAATATGTTGATGCTGCAATTTAAAATGCTGTGTCATACCGTGTGGTGATGACAAAAACAGTTAATACTTTTCACTGTGGCTTTTTTAAATTGCTCTAGTTGTATATAATGTGAAAATACTCAAATCATTGGTGTAAATTTCAAGGCACATGTTTCAGGCATCCAGTGGACTGAACACCCTAAGCTGTTAGACAGACGTTTGTCACTTGTATACAGGTTTGGGCTTTGTGGTCAGGACACATGTCTACTCTGTCTACACTCACTAGGGCTGAGCCTGCCTGGTGTTGAACACACTGTCACACACACCATCTGTTACCTCCAACACTCCTGGCTTGGACAAACACGGTTATGAGTAGGTAATGGTGCGGACAAAACTTGTGACCTTGACACTGTCTCCTATGTGTGATCAACAGAGAGAGAGAGAGGTAGATTAATGAGAGCCGGTAGCTCTTTTGATTTTGGTTTGTGAGAGAAAGGCAGCAGAATCCCACGTTGCCTGGAAACATGTCTGTCCCAGAGTGTGATGAGAGATGGAGTCTTTCACTGCCTCCCTTATCTAATTCAACTTCAAAGATAAACATCAAATCACCTCACACAATAAATGTACATTCTCTTTTTTGACCTTATGCTAGACATCATATGCCATTATGCAATTATTTATGCCACATGCCATTTTCTCCTGGTTTTCTAACCCTATGTCCCAACCATATATATATATGAAGGTACTTTTCCCAGATGTATCATACCTATATTCAGAGGATGTGTTCATCTGCACCTTCTTGCCATAAGTGAGGTATAACTAAGACTGGCTCGGTCAAAGATGATCGGCATCTCTCAAGTTCTATAATGTAGGCATTGTTATTTATTCAGAGTATTATGATTTACAAAAATACCAGTTTTGATACATCATATGTAAGTGAAGCAAGAGAGCAAGGAGTGCTTTAAATTATGTCTCATATACTATTTTCTTATAACACTTTATTTAAGTAATATTTAAGGCTTCTGAATGGACCTTTGTATAAGCCATTTAAGTGTTTTCTCAGCAAGATAACATAAAAACTAAATCAATGATATACATTCACACATAATATGGTGACAAAAACTGGAGATGTCATCTCATCTCAACACAGGACCGATTTTAGAGATTCTAAACAGAATGTGTGGTCAATTGTTCAACACATCATATATATTGAATCCCAGGTCTCGTATTAAACAATAAGCTGCCATATAATTAGCTCTAGGTTGTCACTAAGCTAAAAATGGACTGGCCTGACAGATGTAACCAAACCCCGTGACATGTTAATGCTTTATTTTAAAATCTCTCATTTGTGTTATTTACAGTAGATGTAATGTGAGCGTAGTGTGTTGATACAGTACTAGCAATAACTACCAATATCTGAGTAGTTATTGCCATCTGATAGCATGTATACACAGTAGTGTTCATACTGTCTCAGACTACTTGTCTATAACTCTTAACTATGACAATGTCACTTGATGATATTGATTTAGGCACAGACATTACGTTTATTTTGGCTAGAGCTCCATTGCAGTTTTCCACTATGTCTATTACTTTCTCTCCCAATTCTTTGTCACAAGAGATATGAGATTGATACTAACATTTTTTTTAAGAGTAAGTGCTTATGATGAATAGCAGTATTAATGTGTATTAACTCATTTGGTACAATTAGCAACATGTTCTTGAAGTTTCCTTCTCAGATCACTTTGACTGATGTTGCAAGGTTACTCATTTCTTGAAAAGCCAATTTATTGTCTCCATGCACTTCTGAAAGACAGGACGTGCAATGGGTTAAGGTCAGCCTCTGCATAAAATCTGAAAAACAGTCAGTCGGTGACAAGTTACTTAAATCCTCCACTGCATCAAGGTTTTACAGGAACGAAAATACAATACTCCCCTTTTTTCATATCCCAGCACTTCAGTTTTGTTGAAGGCTTGCACTATTGAAGCATACACAAAGAGCTATTGGGAGGCAAGAGGTCTTCACAACACCGTGAACTGAGCTCAGCTGCCATAAGAACAATCTGACAGGAAAATTCTATTGAAAACATTCCGTGATGGATGAGATCTATCCAATTTAAAGGATTGTGTTCACTTTACACCCCCTTCATGCAGGCTCTATTTAGCCATCGTCCACAATTATTATTCGATCTACTGCTGTGAACACAGTGCCGAAAATGGTTTAATTTCACCCTCTGGATCAATAGCACCTGATGCAGCCCATCTCATTCTTGTCTCATGGCAAGGCACTGCATTTATTATGCTATTGACAATATTGAGCAGTATTGATGACAAGGCAGGATAAGCACCGCACGCAAGTGAAGTGCAATTTCTTTACAGCTACCATAACGTTTTCAACCATGAACATGAAAATAGAATGGCACCTAGTAAAACTGGGGGGGTTGTTTATATGCTTTGACTTGACACATTGTGTTTTTGACAGGAGTTGTAAGTAAGAATTAAAGTGCAGAAATAATAATACAGAAATAAGGCATCAGTCCTGTGAGATCAGATCTGCAAGACAAATAAGGCATGTTTTCTTGTTGGAGAAACAAAATGGCTCCAGTGACAGATCTACTCTATCTCAAGTTACAGTTGCAATGTTGCATATCAGCATTAGCTTGGGGATGTTTCTTTTCTTCTAATTGGATTGTCCTGATTTACTGAATGTGTAAACGTAAACCTGGTAGACTGTCCTTTGTGTGTGCACAGGGAAGTGTCCTGATGCTGCATGTTAGTAAAATGTTGGGAGCAGATGAGAAGAAACAAAACACAGAAACACTTCTGTATAAGCAAAGGGCATTTAATGAGTTTTTTTGTTATTTATAAACTGATAAGGACAGCCATGCAATTAAATACACTTAAATAATAATTATAAAATCCATAAAGGCAATGTTAAAACATCTAATCTGTTCAAGAAAGAATTAAAAGAAAACAAAACCTGACCAACAAAATGGCCAAAGCAGCATACTTTAATTTACATACATATTGATCATGCTGCAAAGACTGTGTCCAGTGAATTTATCAGCTGTTTGTGAAAGAAACACTAATGAGCATCATTATCAGCATTCAATTGTCCAGAATGTAGAGTGCTACTGAGTTTTAGTGTTCAGATGATCTATTGTGTATATGTTATATTCGCCGTTTAGTTTCTCCCAGGGCAGCGGAGTGGAGAGGAGGGGCTGTGCCGTGCTGCACCGCGCAGCTACTCACCTCTGACTGAATCCCATCTCCACCTTTCATCTCTCAACTTGTCCCGCGCGAGGATGGATGCGTTTCCCTGCGGTCGGACCCGGTAAAGTGTCAGAAGAATGCGGTCGGACGGGGAAACCATCGGTAACTGGAGTGTCTTTGGGCGTCGGTGATGTTTGCAATTGGTGACTGCAGAAATTTCCAACGTGTCGGCGAGAAGACAGACCACTGCTTACTGGTGCGCTCTTGGAGAGGAAGAATGGACATGCGAATGACAATGATTTCTTTCAGCGGCTGAAATAACTGTTGTGGTTGCTTTAGTTCACTAACTTGAAACAGTAAATTGTCACAAAGTCGCACAAGTGAAAACAGGATTGATTCATTAATTGACTGTTTTTGTTCGCTTGAGGAGGAATTCATGCGCCGATAGCTTACGGGGCCAATATGCCAGAATGGGTCCTCTACAGTATTTATTTCTCTGTGGACTTCTGTACGCCCAAACCGACGGTAAGTTTATGAATACATCTATTACTAAATGTTATGGTTGAAATGATGTCTTGCCTCACATTTAGCTTTAGAAAAACACACTGGGCTGTGACCTGAAGCCTATTCGACCCATGGTCTTGTCAGTTCAAGTGCATCTAGAAGATACCGAGTATGGTATCCCACATGATGTCCTGTGGATTTGTTGTTCCTCTCGCATTCGTGTTTAAAATCATTAATGCACCATGCCAATGCGCAATATCATGGTTGGTTCATTTAGTCTTGATGTATGATATTGCGCCAGGCCAAAACGAAAGTTGCTCATTTATTCATAAGGGCTGCCCTAATTGAACACATTTGTTACTTGAGTAGGCTACAGTGTTTGGCAGCTTTAAAATTGCCAGTATTTTTGAAAGTGTTGTGGGTCTAATTGTGTGCTGGCATACAAAACTTTGGGTATTTTCAAAGAAAAGAGTCCTTTATCAATAATTGTTTAATCAATTTAACTCCCTAGATCTCATATGCTGGTTGTCTTGTACTTGTGTAGTTCTTCAAAAGTGTTGTAAACCTATCATTTATTGGACTGGCTCATCTTGGGTCAAATTCTGTGGCCTGATGCAAAAGGTTGCTCAGGCAGATGATGGAGCTAACTGTATGTCCTATAACTGAAATGTCTAATGTGCCATAGAGAAGATGCTTACTCATATTGTCTGGAGATTCACCTCTGACTCTTTGTGTCTACAGGTTACTCATACAATACATGGACCTTCTGAACATATGTACAAATGCAGCTGCACCATCTAAGATAACAGGAAGTGTTGTCCTTATCATTAAGTGTTTCAAAGCCTACTAGGTTGTCCCCTGCAGACCATAGAACCTAAATCTCTGTCAGTGTAAATGAGTAAATGAAGTGCAGGTGTGATCAAGTGGGTGTGGATATGGGTGGTTCCAGGACATTTGAATGACTGTGTTGCCAGTTTATTTGGTACAGCACATCTGTGTAAAACAGTATCTTTGAGAAGCTTATATTGATCAGTTTTTGTTGACATAATTTCAGGCAGGTGTTGATTGAACTTGAAGGGGATTTTGGAGGCTGTAGTTTGTATTGGACTGCTGCTGAAAGGTGTTTCCAATGTTTTGTCCACCCCATTTTACATACATGGGGGTTTAATCAGCACATCTCTGACACAATCTCAACATAAACATTACAAACTTCACACAAATAGGATTAATTGCAGGGCAGATATACTGTATATAATAAATGGGTTACTCAGTGTACATTTCAGCCTTTTCGATTTAGTAGTTAAAATTCAAACATCTGTGAGAAGGAGGCACACATAATCCCAACTGATGGTGTCTGACTGACTATGCCTGTGGCAATACTGTAGGGATACAGTAGAGAGGATAATGCTGAGAGTTTGCAGTCTGTGCACAATACAATTTATATTACACTGACAGTATGCCCATTTTTACTGTTTGTATATCTCTTCTAGTCTCTTCTAGTAACAATTTAACTGATTTTGAATTTGTAGGGCTCGGACTGACTTTGTGGTTGTGACACCTCAAACTTAATTTTCAAATGACAGAAAGAACCTGAAACACAGGGGCTCTTTGCTTAACAAATTAATCTTTTGTAAGCCTAAATTGAGTTCATCTGAACTCTACTGGTAGACTGACATCAGCTCAAAGTGATCTTTATTAGAGTGGTCGCTGCTTACAAGCCCCAACATGTTCCTGACCAGGTTTTTTCCCTTTAGTTTCAGATTCAGCACCATGGATAGATCCCCATAAACAGACACACTGGGGGAGAAAAAAAAGACATGGGTTTACACAAAGACTGAGGCTTAAGATAAGCTATATTTGATCTAAAAACGTATTCTAAATATATCTTTACCAAGAATCGTTATTTTAAGCCAAATTATCATTGAATTTATAACCTGAGCAGTTATTAAAATAGGGCTATTCAGCTGTTAAAATGCCAACATTGAATTCAAGGAGTCACATAAAAAAATCCATCCATCTATTCATTTTCTATCCCCACTTATTCATATTCAGGGTCATGGGGTGCTGGAGCATGCATTGAGCAGAAAGCAGTGCAAACCCCCTGGACGGGTTGCCAGTCCAGAGCTAACAGACTGACAGGACCCCGCAGGACATTCTTGCTGTTAGATGACAGTACCAACCACTGAGCCACTGAGCCACCCACAACTTAAATCATCTAATTTCAATTCTGTTGTCTGACAGCACAAGTCTCAAACTCTGCATTAGCCACAGTGGACACTGGGTAATGGGACAACCAATTAGAAGAAGTCAGTATTCCATAAACTGTGTGTTTGTTTGTGCGTCATTGTGGATCCACACAAATGTTACTTACCCAAGATATATCTGTATGGGGTTTTTAAAAGCATGTTAAAAACATAATGTATCACCATGGTTTGGTGTGTTGGCGCCAGCTAATGGAATGCTTTTTGTCAACAAACCTCTTAACATTATAGGCGGTCACATCAATTTTACTCACATTTGTAGCTTTATTTCGGTTGCTGTGTAGCAGCCAATCATCATGGTTGCCTTTGCCATTTGTATGATTTGTCACCATCATAGGCAAAGAGACAAGAGGCCGTGTAACATCATTTTCATTTATTTACATCTTATTTATCTTATTTCTTCGCCTTATGACACTCCAAAATGTCTGTTTTAGCAACTCAGAAATCACAGTCCAGGTTTGTTTGCATGCGCACAACAGAAAAGAAAGACCTTTTAACACAGATATTAAAATGCGCTTATACACCATGAAACAGATGAGGGTTTTGATGCTGTCATGTCTGTAAACAAACAGTGGCACTACATTTGGGTCATTCCTCTGTGACATTTAGAGGTGGAATTTAAGAAACAGCACTGATTGGTGTTCACACGGCCAAATAAATGGAAAGAATGAGAAGAGTAAAGGTTGTTAACTGGGTTGCGGTTACACACATTATGACGTTATTCTTATCAGGAGAGTCAGGATAGGCATTCTCTTGACATTTGCTGAGGATTTACTATCAAATACTCACGTTAAAATCTAAATATTATGCATGTTAATAGGATAATGTAGCCTTTAAGGAGGAAAGAGAATTGTAAACTTTGCATATCCACACTATTACAGTGCAAAGTGAAAAATCCAATGTAGTAGTCGTTGTTCTACACCCACTGAGACAACATATTTGATGATGTCAGTGTTTGATGGAACGTGTTAATGAAAAAGCTAATGAGATGTAATGACTCCTCAGCTCCTGTCTGTGAAAGTAAATATGAGAGCCTGTGTGTAACACAGCATCGTGCACCCAGTAAGAACCTGACACTAATCAACTTTCCTTTCAACGGCTGTGATGAAATTATTCTTAGTTTTATTCTACCAATCATATTTACAAATATGCATACATTTATTGTTTACTGTTTAAAAAGCAGTGAAAATATAATGTTAGTGAGAGACAAAGTTTTCCTTATTTTCAGAGATATGACTTGTGTCATCTTTGTTTGGCCATAGTTGCTATTGCTGCTCATGGTAACTAAATAGTTAACTGCATTCATCCCAAATATACTGCTGTTTCTGCTGCAGCAAAATTTAAATGCATTATTTATGTTTATGTGAATATTATGACTATTTCTTTAATGGGACTTTTTACTCTTTTGTTTCCCTCTAGGGTCTCGTCTTCGCCAGGAAGACTTCCCTCCCCGCATTGTGGAGCACCCCTCTGACCTCATTGTGTCCAAAGGGGAACCAGCCACTCTCAACTGTAAGGCGGAGGGCCGGCCGACCCCCACGGTGGAATGGTACAAAGATGGGGAGCGCGTCGAGACTGACCGCGACAACCCCCGCTCCCACCGCATGCTGCTGCCCAGCGGGTCCCTCTTCTTCTTACGCATCGTCCACGGACGACGAAGCAAGCCAGACGATGGAAGCTACGTGTGTGTGGCCCGAAACTATCTGGGAGAGGCCGTAAGCCGGAACGCATCTCTAGAAGTAGCATGTAAGTTTGAGTTTTCATCAAGTCCCTCTGGTCGCAAAGGTAATGCCCTGGTCAAAGGAATCTCAGTATTACATGACAGACAAATTGTTATACAGTATGTTTTGAGGTTTGAGGTTGAATCTGAAAAAGTTTATGTTAAATTAAGCATAACATGTTGGGGCTGTTGTGCTAAGGGATCCATATATTAGACCTATCCACTGAACCTACAAGTGTGTGTGGGTATGCTTAGCCGTGTGCATAGCATGTGCGCGCATATGTGTGTGAATATGTTTTCAGACTGCTAGTGAGACCTGTTTGGATGACCTGTTAGAGTAATGTATGGGTAGAGCTGTGAATTGCTCCAGGGAGGCAGAGAAAAGGGGGGCAGGATTTTAACCTAGCTAACTCCCTTTCACTGTTTGGATTTGGAAAGATGCAGCCTGCTCCCAGCCAGTTCTCTCCCTGTGTGGGAGAGAGGCGCCCTGGGCTATTCACATTTCCATTATGTGCTAAACTGAGCTGATTTCTTGCCATGAACAAGATGCACACACGCTCGGACGCACACACAGATATACATGCATGCACACACAGACACTCACATTGTCTCTCCTGCTCTCCATTTCTCACTCTCAGAGACATGTAGTACGCAAGCAAGGAATATTCCAGGCAAACAATATATTGCAATTTGTTTTGAAATTTACAAAACATTCACCGCCCAAGCATTTTTATATATATATATATATATATATATATATATGCATTGATGTTTAGCCAATTTTGGATCTGATAACTTATATGATGTATACTGTAGTTTGTTGTAATACGAATTGGAAGGGACTCTCCCCATCAGAGCTATGGTCTTCATGGTACTGTGCTGTATGATGCTGTGACTTGTGCTGAGTTGTCACTCACTCTGGATCTGTGTTTGACTTTAAGGGGAAATCATGGAAAATGAAGGGAAAAAAGAGAAAAACTGAGACAAGAGCCCTGAACCTAATAGCGACTTAGACGAGACATTATCTGAGATCTTTGTGTCATTGCGTGCACCACATCCTGTCTTTGTCTTATTGCCTTTTCCACATTAAACACTTGTACTCGTATTGTCTTCTTTTACTGGTGCTCTTTCCTCTCCTCTCCTTTTCCTCTCAAATCAATAGTGGTGAACTGTCCTGGAAATACTAATGCTTAAGCTGGGTATTTGAGAGGACACAAATCTGCCTTTAAATAGGAGTGTGTGTGTGTGTGTGTGTGTGTGTGTGTGTGTGTGTGTGTGTGTGTCCTGTTACAGGACATAGCATTGGCTTTTACGTATAAAATGAGACATTGTGGTGTTTGATATTCCAGTTGATAACTATCTAGTGCTAAAGCTAATATAACAGTATCCCTGTCTGACAGTAATCAGAATTTACACTGTGTTATACAACACATTTACATTGCACATCTTGAACAGTACAGTTGTATCTGGAGATAGTGAATAATTCTGTCTCATAAAGAAACCAGAGACCCAAAACTGTCGTTATAGTGTCAAGAGACAAATGTTATAGCTGCTCCACTGATTCCCTTGACTGAATAGAAGCCAACTTTATGAACACAATGACTGTGTCAGAATGATTTTGTGGGGATTTTCTGGTTCTCCTTAAATACAATAAAGCTCATTTGTATTTTGCAGCTCAAACAGGCATTCTGAATTCATTGTCTGAGTAATTGTCACATGCATTGTAAGTGTAGGAGCTGCAATTATTATTGTCAAATTGTTTTTCTTTTCTATTGTTGGAAGAGAGGTACGCTACTTATGTAGCAGCAACACATATGGAGGGTAAAATAACAAACACTGTATATTTTTGCCAATGTCAAATACCAAACATACAGGAGCAGAAAGTAAATATGCTGCTGGAATATGCTTTAGTTTTTGCTCTAGAGCAGCTTTAATGTTTCTTGAAATGCTGTCATATGAGTCTTGAATGCTGTGTTGTAGAATATTGGATAATTCTTGAAGCCTTGTTTAGATCTCTTTGTGAATTTGTATGTATTTTTGCTATACAGTATGTATGAGGGAAGTTCCATCTTGGGGTATGGGTACATCCGTATTGATCAGTATTAGCACAGTGGAGTGCACCTCATACTTCAATAAGTCTCTGTATTCTTTGGCTGCTATATGGCCATGGAGACTAACCATGGGACCTAAATACTCCCATTTGCAATGTACATTAAATGTCAAGTACCTGCTATTGGACTACTGTGAGACTGGAGGATTTTCAATTGTCAGGTCTCCTTTAAAGCTGGATGGCAACATAATGACTGTGTAGTCTTTGGAATTTAGTCGCTTCAAATTTGAATCCCCTTTGCACTGTTTCTCTTAACTCCATATAGTTTTGATGTTTACTACCTAGTGTAGAAGCTACATCCAGATCTCTTACTCACAACTTTACCCACAAATAAAGTTATTTCAGTCTTGTTTGCCAGTTGAAATAACAGACACTAACCTATTTTGTTCTGTGTTGCCTCTTCTTGTGCAGACAGTGTCAATAGGTTGTGTTTTCTGGAGCTTCTCTTACATAAAAGACAGTACAACCAAGGCAGCCTCTAGTCTTCTTTGTGTAATTCAGAATATCATGGCTACAGGGATGCATAATCGCATGACTCCTTCAGGGGCCGCAGAATCCTGCCAGTATTGCTGCAGCCAAAGTTGTCATGCAATGCTGCGGGTGGGAGCAAGCGGGTAGATGATACGTGCTGTGGGGATGCTCTGATAGTGAGCCTAGCTCAAAATGCTCTGTTTCCTTAGAGTCCACACACATCCCCAAATTTTCTAATGAGCTGTAGCATTGTATCTCAACCAGTGGCTTGGAAAATGTAGCTAACTAGAGGGGTGCTGCTCCCTTGGGTACATTTGTGCTGTACAAGCTCAATTTTGGTGGTTCGTCGTGCATTTTATGAGCTTCAGTCTGACTGAAATTTGAAGGGGCATTATTCATTCCATGTGATGCAAACCTCTTCAGCTGTTTAAGATGGCAGCAAAGATTAAAATATGTAAATTAGGCAGATATGCCAGACAAATCTACAGCTGGCAGCCTGGCAATAACAAATAATATACCTCATAACATTTGTTTGTCTTATAAATTAGTCAAGCCTTACTAAAAAACACAGTTGTTGTTTTTTCCATACACATTGCACAATAGAGCTCATGTCAAAGAATCAATAGATAGAAACCTAGAAAAATCATATTGTATGTCTTGTGTTGGTATTGATCTTCTAAACTGACATGTGGATAAAATGGCAGCAGAATACGCCAAAAACAACAACAGGCAAAACACACCCAAAATGTCAGTTTTCTTTAAATCTGAAGAAATGATTATGTTTACTTCACCTTGTATTTATTTCCTCTTATTTCCTTTATTATACACATAACACATTTGTTAGTATTTTAAAGCTTTTGCCTTTTTGAGGTTCTTTCTTACAGTTACACTACCTAATCATCTCACTTCAGGCTCACTTCACAACTGTGTTGTCCAGTAAGACAGTATTAACATACAGTATTTTTTATTCCATCTGCATGGTTATTTCATCTTTGCTAAATCTTGTAGCATACTGTAGAAATTATTTTCCAGAATGGTGGGTTCACAGGAGAAGTGGTTTACATTGAATACATAGCTTGCTTTAGTTGGAGAATAACTGAACTAACCCTACATAAGATTTGTCAACCACGTTTTTCTCAGACTGGAGACACTAGAGGAAAGCAAATTTGAACCAAGGCCAGTAGGGGAACATGTACTGTATCAGCTGATAGACCGTCACTAGGCACAAATGTGGAGTATTTTCACCCTTGTTGAAATTCTATTTCCTGTACAGTCTTGTTGGGTGCATATTTGACACAAATGATAACATCAGCCATTTCACAGAGAAATGAGGCCATGTCTGTTTATTATTAGGTCTTGCATTTTTGCTTGATAAACAAGACTCATTGTGTTTCTCTTACTGTTGCAGCATGTCACTTGTTTCTCACATCCAAGTATGTCATTTTAATAATCAGCAGTCACCTGCTGTCAGTGTGTACAATCACACATGGCCAACCACCGAGCCAGCTTTTCACATCTTCAGTCTGTTTATTCAGACGCTGCAGCTGAGCACTACTTCAGAGCAAACACAACAAACAACTGTGCGACCTCCAGGCCACCAGTGGACTGGCACTAATCATCAGAGTGAGTGGCTGTTGATGGAATTAGAACAGCTCCCTCAAACTATTAAGAAGGGACAGAAAGACATAAACAGTGATGTGTTGAAGGGAGGTGTGGGTGGAGGGGCAGCGGATGCAAGGGTGTTCATTAGTACAAAACTCAAGATCAACATGAGTGCCCCTCTGTTTGACTGTGCTAAGTGAATTAGAAGTATAGTCACTCAGCCAGACAATCATCAATTAAATCCTCCCAATTACGGGCAGCCAACAAACTAAGCAGCCACAATGCTAGATAAATCTAGTGTCTGGATTGTGCTTTTTTGTGCACTATTGTCATTATTTTGTTGAGAAATTTAACACACTAGACATTTATTTGAAATTTTAGTAGAATGAGTAGAATTAATGCTTGAGATTCATTCTTTGAGGTACAGTTACAAAAAGGAGCAAGTAATAAATAACACATAGCTTGAAAATTGTCACAAATTTTGTTGTTGAGTAAGAGCCTAACCCAGCATACACTAGACAGATGTAAGTGTGGTAAGGGCTATCTTTGCAGTTCAAATTGCAAAAAAAACAAAGAGAGATGGACCTTTCGAATTCAGTTTGAATGGTAAAAATCTGTTCAGCCACTGTGGAAATATCAATGTCTAAAGTGAAGAAAGCGTAAGTTTCAAGGAGTATAACATCAGTAGCTGTAGGTGGGTGAAGTCAACATACCCAGGGAAACATACATTGCTGAGAACATAAAAGCCTTTAAAAGGTTTCTTTAATGTGTCATATAAAGAGGATATTGAGCTGGGGAACATAGAACCATGGGAACAGAGATACGCTCCCCAGCCATGCTATCAGCTCTGTGAGGCTGTACTTAGGCACTTAGCATCAAAATGCTAACATGTTAAAAATGATAATGCTAACATTATTATGTTTAGGAGGTATAATTTTACCATGTTCACTATCTTAGTTTAATATATTAGCATGCTAACAGTTGCAGTTTCGCACTAAACACAAAGTACAGCTTTAGTTCATGGGAAAGTCATTAGTTTTGCAGATAGGCTATTTGGTTATAAACCAAAGTATTGGACAAATTAACATTTTGGCCTTATGATGGCACCAGGTGGATGTCTGTATTTTGTGCCAGTCCATTCAGTAGATGTCAAGATATTTCACAGGATAAGTGAAAACTTTGACCTGCTGCTGGTTTAATTAGATAACATAGTTAACATTGGAAAGCAGAAGCAAATCAGGTATTTTGCCCTCTACACCAGGGGCCTGTTTCACCAAATTTGCAACATGCAAGCTGTGTTTGGCAACATGAGATTGTTTTCTCTTGCTCATTTTCACACGTTTCACTAATCAAAACAAACAGCATAATTACGACCCATGCATTAGCATGCGGGAGTCCTGTAGCACTCACAAATGTATCTGTAATTTGCGAGACAGTCATTTGAGATCTCTGGGAAGAAGTCCCTTTTGTGAAATGGGCCAGGGAACCAACAGCTGATCTCTTATGCCCACACATATGAGCATCTTAAAGTCGCCAATCCACGCCTTTTGAAATTTGTGAAAAAAGATTTAGCACTTAAGGATAACCTGCACATCGAAAGAGATGGGAATGCCATTGTTCCATCTGTCCCATGCTTATCTAGTCTTAAAGAACTTATTAACTCTTAAACCAAGATATATGTATCTTGAGTACTGCAGTAAAAACTGGTCCACATTGCTACTCACCATACGCAAAATAACCGTGTGAAGAAGCGAAACCTGAATTTAGAGTGTTATTATTAACATTATTCGATTTAGGCCATAAATGTTGCCAGAGAAATTATATAAATTTGACCTCAGCTTGTGTTGTGTCTCTTCCCTTTTGAGAAATCATCCTCATCCTCATTCTCTACTTCCTTGTCACTGTGTTCTCTGAAGGGCATTCCTTTGAGCCATTCAACACTGCAGACCATGCAGTAAACAACAGTAGCCTAATTTGCATAATTTGGGAGTCAAAGCCATGCTTTCTCCAGGCATGAGATAGAGTTCTCTCCCAAAGTCCATCACATGGAAGGAATCATTTATCCCTACCTCCATATTTGTGCTTTACAACTTGCACACAGCGCGTGGGTAGTGGATTAGAAAATATTTGTGTTTGGTTAAGCATCCACTAGATCCAGGCCTGGGTTCTGTTGTGATACCAGAAATGTGGTTGTGGTAAGTCATTAATATTATCAAGCACCTAGTGAGTGCTAGTGGTGAGATTCTGAAAATGTAGTGCACCACTTACAGTAAAGTTCAGTAGGGTTTCTATTGGAAGGCACTCTCTGGTGTTTTGGAAAGTGGCAAGTTGCCATTAATCATGCATTTCACTCTTACCCATTGACAACATCCAAAGTTAGTGCCTGCCAGCCCTGTGTGTTCCCAGGCAGATTGTCAATGTTTTCTGTGAGTAGATAGGTTGGCCACATTGCACCATCTGTTGCCAGTCCAACAGCCCTCCTGAGTGCTTATCCCCTGTTTGCCTTCCACCGCCTTGCTCTCGTTAAGCTGGTACAGAGGGCTGAGTTTTGTGAACCCAGATGATCAGAACTGATCTTTTTCAGCTGTTGAGGTGTTGAGAATAAGTGTGTGTTCTCATTATATTTGTCATTATTACTCTATCACCGTTAGCTGTCATCTTCATATTATGAAATTATATAATATATAAACTGACTGACTTAAGTTGAATAACTTATTTGCTTCATAATTTTGACATTATGATGCAAAAGAAGAACAATTACATGTTGTCTTCTTTGGTGTTCTGCTCTGGTCAATGTGTTAAATAAAATAGACAGAGGAGAAACATCATTCTGCCGTTTCACTAAAAGCTAAGCTAAGCTTGCAATACAAATACTGTATGTATTTTCTATGTATTTCATTTCCTATGCTTTGAATGATTTATATCTTGTTGGATTTGTGGTAAAAGAGCTATCTTTCAAGCACAGACACGATGATGATACACAAGATGTGTAAAGCTGTCAATAAACCTGCACTACAAGAGCATAATTCTTTAAAAGCCTTATGGCGATCACACTGGAAAAAGTGAGACACATCGCAATGCTTTTCACCCCTATATCTCTGATCCCAATCACACTGAGGCATTTTTTTGGCAGGAGGGGCATTTTGCTGCAGTTACGCAGCCCGTAAGCAGCTATCAGTTTCTTGTGTGCCAGCGAGCTACACATAACTATTTACAGTAGCTATGTTAAAGCAATTAAAAAGTAGCAGCAGTAACTGAAACACAAATCTAAAAATGTACCCGAAGGTTCAAGTGCCCCACTAATGTTCCTCTAAGCTTGATGTGTGTTGTTTATGTCGTGGCAAGTTTTGTCCGTTTAATCAGATACTGTAGCTCCGGGTGGTCAGTAATAAGCACTACTAGCCCTTTTCTCCATTTCTGTTGTTGACAGTGCTCTTGGGAAAAACAACCCCTGAGCGCTTACAATTGGGCAGCAGAGAAAAAGCTGCAGTTCCCCAGAGCATTTATCTGTTCAGAGCTAAACTTTTTCCCACTAAGGGCACTTAGAGCCCCTGTTCAGAGTCACACAAAACACATAAGAAATGCACAAAATGCTACTTTGAAATTAATTAGAAAAATGGGCCATCCAGTGTTAAAAACATGTCCAGTGTAATTGCTGTCTCTGATGAACTCCATGATTTGAAGAAATTACTGTTATGAAGGCCTGTAGTTTTCATTTTTTTACAGGTTAACATCTTGTATTCACAATAGCTGTAATCGTGCTATAATGTAGTGTATTGAGATGAATATAATCATGATGGATATAATTGCGAGCTGTTTGCTACATGCGTCTTCACTCGTGACTGATTCTGATTCTGACTCTTGATGATTTGCAACTCTGTGATGATGAGGAACATTTTAGGAAGGTTGGAGTTGTCTGGTCCAAGGACAATGAGTTCTTGATTTCAATGAGGTTAAACAGAAAGTCGAATGTATGTATAATAATAATAATAATAATAATAATAATGTATAGTTGATTGCCATTTGTGCCATCACTCCCGTTAGAGAAGTAGAATCTCAATGGACTATTTGCATTTTGTTCATACTGCTGTCCAGTGCAGTGGTTGATTATAATAGCATACAATAAGCATATTTGCCTGTAATATGGCTGATAAAATGGCCACAAAACCTTTTGAATAGCTTAACATGTCTCATCATTTGTTATTTGCTCTTTGTGTCAGTGTAAGACAATAATAAAACAATATCAGTTGGTTTCATACAGCTTTGGAACAATATAGGAGATTTTTTTTCCTCTGTTTAAGGTGGCCTTATAAAAGTGCCTATGCCTTATAACAGTGCAAATACAGAGGTGGCCAGAGCAGGCAAGTGGAACTAATTTATGCATATTTTTTGGCAGAAGACAGTGAGATAAGGGGCTAGCATCTGGTGCTAACTGGACCATGCTCACTCCTTGGAGGTCTGTGCATTGTGAGGTTCGGTAAGTTAGCTAAGGGCTAGCATCTGGTGTTAATTGGACCATGCAAACACCTTTAAGAGCTCTGGTGCACTTTTTTACAGTTGGTTGGAAGAAACATATGCCTGGTGTGAAGAAGCATACTAACTGGATTTACTGTGTTGAAGAAATTTGTAGCTTTCTAATTCTTTTAAGAAGCAGCTGTGTGTATGCGCAAATTCAAGATACAGTTGTTACAGCATGTTAAATTTTAGAGTCAATTAGTGTCATTTTCATAAATTCACTCCAAGTTTTATATGTGTTTTCCAAAATGGTTTTATACTGTCTAATAGACCCTGGTAAATGCTTTTAGGTAGTCATGTCATCCTTTTGAATCTTAATATCTGACATCAGTTAAAATGGGTTATGCTTTGGCAATAGGTAACTTTGATTACATTAATTTGAATATGACTTTAATTCAAATCATTTCCATTTGGCACTTCAACTTGTCATATTTTTCTATAATAATTCTACTTGATCCATGTCTCCCCTTCTGGTAATGTGTATATCAATTTGTATTTCAATTTAAAGCATGCTAACTAAATAGAAAATAGTCTATTGAAGCAAAACCAATGGTTGATTTGATTTTGATTGATGTTGATTTTTTCCATTTGCCCTCATATAAATTATTTAACCTTCCTGGATATGCTGTTTTATTAAATGCATCATCAAGTTTAGGGCTATAGTTGGATTTCCTTCAAAAAAACATAACTAACTAAACTATAGTACCTTGATGAAAGGTAGTGTAAAGAGTTCATGAAATAGTACAACTTGACTAGACTTCTGTATTCACTGTAAGGTCCAGTCTAATGACAGCAGCAGTCAGTGCCATCCATTAGTATAACAGTGGTTGTATTTAGGAAGTCATTGGCAAAACTCCGGTTAAGGTCACATTGGGTCAAGCTGCTCTCATGCACCTGTGACAGCCTGTGACTGAGGATCCCTGTTATGAATAAACCAAATATTCCTGTCTGCCTGAGGTGTGCTGGCTACAGATTGAAAATCCTCCAGCAAAACAGCGTGGAAGGGTTCAGCTGCCAGCTACTCCGTCCCTATCTGACAGACAGAAAAAAATATGTTTACTGTCAAAGTAGCCTTGAGCTGCTTAAGGTGCACTAGTCCAAGAGTAGACTGTGTGGTAAAAATGAATCAAAATATTTCTCTTAAATAGTTTAATACCTGATATATTTACATTTACCCATGCTGTACAGAAACATTTGATAATTCATTTTGTGTGTTTATGTTTAGGCTGGGACTTGGCAAAGACCATACCACACAATCCATTTTCAATATGACAGATCACAAAATGATTCATTACACGCCGCTGTCTACCTTTCAAGGTGGTATATTGTGATGCCATACACAGTACATTATTGGCTATAATTTAATGCAGTCGTGTTCCAACATTTGAATTTGAAATATGGCTATACATCTCCTTTTAGATGAGTTGGCGCTGGCTTAAGCTACTCCATTAGCAGACCTTGAATGAGGCCTTCACACTATTACAGATACAGCTGTAACTTATTGCTGCTGTCATCTATGGAAGCTGCAGCTGGGTGTAGTCGTCTGTTTTCTGAAAGCATTCAGTTTCATAATCTTTGTATAAAGTCAGGTAACACTATTAGGATACACAGAAGGAAATATTAGTAATATTCAAACGGACCCCTAGCATGCCTATGTGCTCATACTATGTAAGTGTGTTTGTGTGTGTGCATGTGTGTGTGCGCGCGTGGGCATGAGTGCCTTTACTCATGTGTGACCGTGTGTGCATCTGAGTGTGACAAAGCTAACTCATGTGTCTCTCAGCAAAATGATAATGGTTCATAATTATTGCTGTGCAGTGATTGATGTGCCTTGGTATGTGGGTAAGGAGACATCTTCAGGCAGATTTGTCGCTAATGAAAAAAAGAAAACACCCAGGGACATTGCCACATTCACAAGCAGTAGTATTATAATGTAGTATCTTCATTCTTTTCTGGTATATTACGCAGGATTGGAAGCTAGTCATTGTGTTAAAATATCTTGTCTTTTCATGGTGTAATGCCACTAATTTGAGTAAGCTTATCCACTCTCTTTAGTGGTCTGCAGTCTGGCTAGGGTGATGAGAGTGAAGAACATCACCAGCCAGCCAGAGGGGCTCTGCAGTTGGTTTATTATTCATGTGTCCTGCCCAACATTCCACCAATCTAGGCCAAAGTGCTGTTTTAACTGCTAAGTGTCACCTTCCAGACTTCCTTTTGCCCATTCATTCACCTCCCTCACATCAATTTGCCCAGAAATCGTCAGCAACTCCGCCCGTCGTATCCTCTGATTCACAAGAAGTGGAGAGCGCCAGGGTTCAGGGCAGCAATAAGATGACATCAGACTTACCTAGCATACACCTCAGTGAGTAAAAAGGAAAGGGAATATCCAAAGGCTTGATTAATTCATGAAATCTACTGAAAGTAGTATCTTTCTTTTATCCAACTGTCAAGCTCACACACTCAAGCATCTGGTCCCCCCCCCCTTTTTACCTGGGTTAGGTTATTTCATAAATAAATGCTCTTTACAAGACAGAGTGAGCACCGTTTTATGGCCTGCCACTGCCTTTTATACCAACAAATCCTCAACGTGCTGCACCCCAACGTGTGTCAATTCATTCTCCACTGTTGTACAGGATGTAATTGCGACAAGGCAGCACATACGATTCCATCCCATCTGACATGTGTCTGTTTGTGTAAAGCAAGCAATAGTTAGTGTTGGTGTTGCAAGTGCAAAGGGATGGACTGCATATCAGATTCAGAGTCAGTGTACCAGGGGTCTAAGTGGTGTATCTGATAATAAAACAGCTGCTAACCATCCTGCACTGGATGCCTTACTATTCAGAACCTCAATATGCTTTACTTTCTGTCCTCATAGTGACCAAATGGTCTGTTTTGATCTCTCATTCACTTACATAGTCCAGCCTTTTCTGACTTCACAGTTTTGTCAATAAACACCTTGCACGCTCCCTTACCTATTATTGCCTCATCTCAAAACATCACGTCCTTCATTTCCTCAACCCACAGACCTGGTGATTTGTGATCTTTTAGCTCCGATATTTACTCATTTGCAGAATTTACAAACCCATTTAGTTTCTAGGTTGTTAGTATGGATCTGGTGCCTTCCACTTAATGGAACTTTGTGTACTGCTACCATGCTCCATTTACTGTCTGCTGTGAGGACTCTTACGTCCTTCACTGCAGCTGTAAAAATCCCATATCTGAATTAAAAGTGATAGGAAACCCATGGAATGAGCTACAGGGCCTATACTGGCTTCACTTCACACTTTACACTAGTTCACCATGAAGGATGGCATGCCGTGTAATTACATTTGTTGTAGAAGTGACTTTTTTTTTGCCAAGGACTCATACTTTTGAGAGAGGCTCTTTTGTTCACAACCAGTGTTTCTTAGTCTCACAAGAGACTGGCCTGGCTGCTGTATACAGTAGGAAAAGGGTTATTGTAGGCTGAATTGAGGGTAAATGTGAAACAGACACAACAAGGATAAGTGGGTGTAGCAGCAGTTGGTAGATCACAGGAGCCACAACACTTTGCTATTTCATCTCTTACCTTTACCTTGCAGCAACCCTTTATACTGCAGGCTGAGTACTTGGAAGGGAAAGATGGCTCAAGACAAAACCGATACTGAGACCAAATTCATATGCATCATGAGGGAAACCATAGCAGCAAGATCTAAACACTGCAGTGGAGAATGAGTCACTGTTACCGAACCAGGCGATTGTAAAAAGAATACAGGTAGCATCCATTTAATTATATATAAGGCATCAATGTGGAAAGCAGTTTTATAAAGCACTTTATGTTCCTGTGTAAAGGATGATAATCTCATGGTTAGTGGGTTAGCTTGGTCTCATGCTCCAGTAGTTAATGTGCACTAGTCCATTGCTGCAGATGTTGTCCGCGTGGGGACTGGAACTGAGGAGTGACCAACAGAGCTCAGTACAGGGAGGGATGGACAGTGTGTTCCAGAACAGATGTTTCCAGCCTTTGTGCGTTTGTCATTTGGGCTTTAATCTGGTCAGTGAAGGGCATTAGAGTACATAGAAGAAAAAGGGGAGGGATGCTGCATGCATAGGCACCCCAGCTGTCTGCACCCTTCAGAAGAACCCCCTCCTCCTCAAATCCGAAATTCACATCCACATTCAAGCTCCTCCCTGTCAAATCCAACCAAATGGCACACACTTTGTAATTGCCTCAGAATTAGGGCACATGGTGTATTGTTAAACCTGTGGAGATTATGCATTATGCTTGAATCTGTGGAGATTATGCAGCGCTGGGATATTATGCCTCCATTTTTTCTGATTGCCTCTGTATTATTTCCCTGCCTGCGCTATGGTGAATATCCCACTCGTTCCATCCTTTTTTGCCTCCCTAATATTGTACCTCATTCTTTTTTCACTTTCCTCTCAATTCCTTTCTGTTGTTCTGCACCCTTCAGTCCTCTCCCTCTGCTATTCTTTCTCATTCGCTCCTCTTCACTCTCCACCCTCCTCTCCACGTCTCCTCCTTAGGGCCTCTGGCTGTCTCCCCACAAGTGATGTTCTCCTGGCCAGATGATGCATGCATATCTCTTGTGTCTTCTTGATGCTAACTCACGTCGACATTTGCACGGCATTGTGGGATTATGCTCTCGGTCATATTTCATGTAATGATGAAAATGATGATGGTGATGAGGATTCAGGAAGGGGCGATGGTGTGGGGTGGTGCGCTTCTATTTTCTGCCCTTGTCTTTTCTTCAATATCAATCAGTGCAGTGAGATAAGATGGAAGATAATGGGTGTTCACTGATAGGGTGGAAGGAATAACAAGTTTTGGTTTGAGTTTGTATGGGTTCATTTTCACTTGCCATATCTCGTGAGAAACACCCAGTCTGCTATACAAAGAATCAACTTCCATCATTATTGGTGTTGTGCATCAGTTTTGAATTTTAAACTGCAGCACTTTTCCAGCTGCTAATCCCTGGGTGGTTCGTTTCTTTCTCATATTGGATGTTTATTTTTTTTGTTCACCTCGTGGGCAACCATGTTTACATGAACACCATGTTCCGATGAAGAGACAGGAAGTGAAAATCATTCCTAATAGAATAGCATTTTCCTTGCAAGTGCGCTAACAAGCGGAAATGTGTTCTAAGCAAAAAACAGAGTGAGAGGGACACAGGGAGGATAAACACATTCAGGGAAAGAAGGAGGGGTATGATTATTGGACTAACCCTGGAGAGAGAGGATGGGTGGGGGCCATGGCAGACTTTTTGCCCTCCAACAGTGTTTCCTCTGTGTGTGCGTGCAATATGTTTGTGTGTGTCTATGAGCGAATTAGAGCGAGATGCGGGTGGTAGTGTGCACATTTCAGGGCTGGTATGCAAAGCTGTGTCAGTGGATATAGCATCTATGGAAGAGAGATTTCTTCACAGTCTTCGCTACACCCTAATTAATCTGCTTAAACCTGCTAGGCCTGTCTCCAACACTCTTACACATCAGAAAAGCCAGGCAGTTTTGAATCCAACCAGGATTTTCTCCATGGATGCCAGTGGAAAATCACTCCAGCCCCACAGTTGACAGCTTTCTGTCAGAATGTGCGGAAATGCATATAAAGTAGAGACAAACATATGCCTCATCATTTCCAGTGATGGATATATGGAGGGGAGATTGTCATAAGGGGTCCTGAAGACCCTGAAACAATCAGGTTGTTGGTTTGTATTGCCTGTCTGCATCCTCTGCCTATTGGATAACAGACGCTTCCGTTAGCCAACAAATGAAGCAATTTATGATCAGGAGTGTTCTTTTAGCCTTGCCCTAGGCTATGGCTGTGATCTGGACCTTACACAAATACCAATGACAAAAGGGTGACTCATTTTTTGTCTCTTTCACTCACTGCTACTGCTAGAGCTGTTGTAAATAATTCTCCTGGAAACATCTAATGGAGTAAATTCAGACCATACCTTAACTTAAATCCAACCTACTCACCTAATTTAATTCAAGCTTAAATAGTTTTTGCATAGCACCATTTCTACAACTGCTGCTTGCCATGATAGACTATAGAGTACACTGAATATCAAATAATTGCAATTGGTAATTGCAAAGCTACTGTTTGCAGCAATATTTCATGACAGATTTTACCCAGCCAATCAAGATAATGGGTCGTGTCTGTTGCTGAAGCATTTGCAATCATACTTATTACACTCTGAGACAGTCCGCTCGAGCTTGCTTAACTAATATTGAGTGCTAAAGCATTTAAGTATATTTTGAAATAAAGACTCTAATTTATCATCCATGTATAGAAGCAGTTTTTGCATGTCTATTATATGGAAGGAAAACAGGCACACAGTCATTTTGGGCTTTTAACATGATTAATTTGTATTTTGAGGTGTGCCACTTGTTGAGTGAAAAATGGATGAGAAGATTAACAAAATGACTGCATTCATGTAATTTGCTAAGCCAAAAAGAACTGTTTGTGTGGATTTAAGTGATGTGTTCAGTAACCTGCTTGCTCATTGTGTGGTGAATTGCCAATAGCTAAAGGGAACGGATAGGAGGACAATTAATGCTTTTGAATATGTGTCTGTGACTTTGAATGCACAAAGTAAATCAAATCTACAGTAGGTCTGTTTTATCTGTAAAGAAATGGATATGCATACTGTATTTCTGTGTAACTGTTGATTTTTACTAAAGTGGACAAAGCCTGTATTTGCCACGGTAATATCTTGATTTGATGGTAGGCCACCAGTTTGTTCCACATAAAATTGTGGCTAGCCAAAATTACATTATAAACAAAACTTAATGAAGATAAGTGTGCAGTTCTCTTTCCGTACATCAGGGCTAATCAAAGTCCTTCAAATTTCAAAAAAGTCAAAACAGTCAGTTATTTTCATTATTCTAGGCCACCAAAGCGCAAAATTGCTCTTTAGAGAATCAAGCACGTGATGTTTTTAGTTTCTAAGTACAATGGATTCCATCAGTGTTTGTTCAGAAATCACTCAGAAGCAATAAAGCTACCTAACTGTATGTTGAAGTGGAAAAATAAAATTATTCATAAAGATAACTACACTTCTACATAGGACTACTTGACATAATGATTAAAAAAAAGTCTGTTACAATATGAAATGGTGATGTAGGGAGACATGAGTTGGTGAAGTCACAGCAGGCATGCTGTGATGTTTTGTACCTTTTGTTCATGTGAAAAATATATAGTACGTTTCAGTCACAATCCAGCCAAGCTCCAGATAGTGCTGATGTCATTTGATAAGTAGGGACTATTTTTTATTATTTCTATTGTGTACTATTGTTATTCATGTAATGTAATGGTCACCCTCCATACTAGATTTAGACTTTCTTTTGAGACACTGAAAGTGCCACTTTAAAGTCCTTCTTGGCTGTGGGCTGCTAAATACAGCCCACAGCCAACATGATTCCTCACTTTGCCTACTCTTCTGTCCAAAACACAAATGGCACAGATCCCCATTATCAAAGAAACAAAGTCCTTTTTAAAACATAAAACACAGCATATTTATAGCCCACTGATGAATTGACATGACTAGTATAAAAACGCCCAGAATTTCCTGAAAAAAATTGCCATTCAGTGTACAAGTTTGTGTGAGTGGACTTGTAAAGAGGCCGTTTCTTTTCTCTGCCAGCTTGGTTCGGATCGCCTCAGATAACCAGCTTCTGTCACGACAACCTTGTGCAGTCATCCACACAGGATGTTTTACAACATCAAATATGAACATTTTTCTTGTCTGTTTTGCATATTTTATTGACTTCATTCATGCTTTCATTAAGTATTTACAATATTAGATTTTTTTTTTTATTACAAGAGTGTACTTAGTTGAGTGCCATGTGCCACACTGCCACAAGAAGAGAAAGGTCTGTAAATATTTAGTTCTATTCTTAAAATGGATTCATTTATAATCTTGCCTAGGCTCAGTAGAACAATTATAAATAACCAAAATAATTCTTATTGCTTGACAAATTTAGTTAAACCTATGACTAAGCATGGTTAAATTCATTATCTGCTATGCAGAAGAGTGGATTATTAAGATAATTTATGTCATTTGATGTGACCTGAATTTACTAAAACATTTTCAAGGATAATTTATTTTATTGGTTCAAAATCTTAAATCTGCTCTATTCTTATTATTATTGTTTCATATATGTTGGAAAGTACCTTTGTCGGTTGTCTGTTCTTTTAGGTGCTCTCAAGGGCAGATATCGGTCATAACAGTACAAAGACACATCACATAACAAATTAAATGAACAGTAAAAAAACAGACAAGTATGATGAATGGCAAACATGACCTTGTTAAAATTCTTGACCTTGAAAAAGGCAGTTGACAAAGCAATCACATCTCAAGGTCCACCTGCTCGCTTGTCCTGAAGCTTTCCACAATATCACACAGTCCTCATCAGCAGTTTGTGTTTTTTCAGTTTCCATGGAACTGTAGAATGATGATAGAGGTTTAAGGCATGTGTGCACTACTTTGTGTAGTACAACCACACATGCAAATATACATGTGTGCTGACAAATGTGCACACGGTTATTGTGAACAGACAGGCAATCAATGAAATTATGCTTTGAGGCCAGTTCAGACCAAAGATTCGCGACGAGACGAAACTGTTTTCAGAACGTTGCAGGGAAAAGTTGCAGCGGTGTGAACTGGCCCGTCTCAGCTCGACTGAAGCCGGCTGATGGCGTCGCCTGCGACTCAGCTCGTCAAGTCACCTGTGGCTTGGGCACGTTACCTGTTTCAACAGCCAATCAGCTCATAGCGAAGTCAGCTGGTCTCAACCCTCTCATTTGTTTATGTTTTCACCATTTCATTTCAAGATGCTACAAATTATATCCAGCTACAAAAAAAGCCTGAAATGCCGGCAGATAGAACAGAAGTACAGAGTCGTTGCTATGGAAATGCTACACCGTCTCGTCTAGTCGCATTGGTGTAAAATGGCAGGTTTCAGAACGTTACAGCCTGGCGCCAAGTAGTTGCAAGTTTCAACTCATCTTGTCGTGAATCTTTGGTCTGAACTGGCCTTTAATTAGACTTAGCACGAATGATAGCTGAACAATTCCAAAACCACCCTTCTCCTTCTGTGTTAGCTCAATTAATCCCTGATTGGCGCTAATTGCTTGTGCAAAGTCTATCTGAAACAACAGTGCATATGAAGTAGGCTGAGCGTGCTTGGCTGTGTCTCCTTCACTCTTTAACGCAGTCTTCCTGCCAAACAAACCAAATATTTGATGACAGAGTGTCTAATTGCCTCCTTTCTGTCTCACTTCCTCTCTCCCTGCCTTTGATTAACAAGCATGGACAGGTGCATACTATAGTGATGTGTGTGTGGTTTAGATTTACATTCACCCACCATGGTTGATACATTAACAACACAATAGACGTTCTCAATCACTAATTCACCATCCACCAGTCCAGGAGTCGTACTTGCTGTTCTCCTGCCATTAGAACACTCTGGTCTGGCTTCACTTAGGCTATTAGCAGCTGTTAAGCAGGCTGTGAGCTAATGATTAGAATGCATCTGTGAAATCTGAACTCTATAGCACCACATTTAGCAACACTTAATTAATCTTAATGGATTCTGAAATAAGCCAGCCAAATACACATCTTATCCATAAATTACTTTTCTCTGTTTCCATACCGCACATTGCCACAAAGCACTCCCCAGGGACGCTTTAACTCTCACACATTAATGTATATGTGTGTGGTGTGTGTGTGCAAGCAGAAACACTTACAGTAGGCACCAGCTAAAACACACATCCTCTTCCCCAGAAAAGAAGTGTTTAACACAATATTAGCTCCTTAAATCAACCTCTCTCTCATTTTTCCCTTTCTCATCATCTTCATCCCGCTCTTTGATTTCTCTTTTCTTATACCATAATTCTCTCTCTGTGCCCTTATGATGCGAGGGAACAGAAAGAGTTAGGGACTGCACCAGTGCAAGCTCAGTTATTTGAAGGGACGCCATTTAAATTTAGTGTTGAAGTTTAATGAATGGTTTCAGCAAGTGGTATTTGCAGGAGTATGTTTATTTGTTTGTATGTGTGTGTGTGTGTGCGCATTTGTGTAGTGCCTGCCACGGCGTCCTTATCACCTCCTCACACACCTGCTTCCCTCGAAGACTGAGCCTCCCCTCCTCTCATGCCTCCTCATCAAAGCCAGATCCAGCCACAGTTGTCGCTTCCCTTTCCCCGCATTCATTCCCCTCCCCCTGTCTAGCTAGTCTGGCTCGCGTTCAACAGCCATCACTCCCCTTGTATCACTGTGTTGTCCGGGCAGTAAGACCTTGCTGGTATCATACCATCCCTGGGAGGAAAATTCATGCGGCTTGGCGGATGTAAGTACAGGTGCTGTAACTCTTGGAAGGACTGTTAAGGATTAGAAAGGACTGCAAACTGCTAAAATAGCAAAGCCTAAAGTTGGTGGCACAGGAGGGAAGGACATTTTACTGCAAACAACAGGGTCAAATCAGATGGTTTAGCTAACAAAGTCACGATCAGTGAACGTGTAATACTTCCTATAAATAAACAATTAAACTAACTGACACACACTGACTGAAATAAAAGCACATACTTTTAGAAGAATAGCCTTTTTCATTGGCTTGGGGCTCACAGTAAGCTCTATCTATACCCAGCCGTCTTATGATTGTGATAACACTGATGACCCTTGTAAAGATTACAGTGCGTTCACACACACCACAATATCAGCCCTATCCAATTAAAAGGCATCTGTGTAGGTGGCAACAATTTAAATTGGTTTCCAGTCAACCTTTGTCCTCCATTGTAAACAGATTTCCTCACAAATAACAATACAGTTTAGAGGAACTTTAATTAAAGCCACAAATCTAAAGCAAAACTACAAAGGGAAGAAAATAATCTCAACTGGTAAATGGCAGAAATGTATCAAAGATACTGTAAGTAAGTGTGTTGTTTTAAATCTTCTATAATCGCCAATGCAGAGGTTTCTGATTTCAGTGTAGTAGTGCAGTAGTGTCAAATAGGGCTCCAACTAATGATTAATAGTTTGGACTATAAAATATGTAAAAATAGTGAAAAATGTCACGATTTTCCAGAGCCCAAGCTGAAGTCTTCAAATTGCTTGTTTTGGTCAACCAACAGTCCAAAACCAAAATATAATCACTTTACTATGACAGAAGATTAAGAATGTGAAGGTGTAACCAGAAAGTCTTAGAAAATGACACAAATGTCTAATTAATTATCAAAATTGTTGCAGGTTTTCTGTAGATTGACTAATCAATTAATCGACCAATTGTGCTATAGTGTCAAACTAGAGTCAAACTATCGAAATAGAGATTTAAGATTTAAGGCTACTGACTATCACTCACTGCAAAGATTTCACCAGTCTACACAAGCACTGACTGAATGTATTCACGCAGTGAGGGAATTAATATTTTCCTTCTGCACCTGCCAAGCCTTCTTTATTGCTCTGTTTTGTGGACACAGCTCTCAGCACATATGCCTGGAAGCAATGCAAATTCCTCTCAGTCCCATAACATGACAACATATATGAATGTTGCATAAATGTAGGTTTTTTTATATCTCTCTGTCTTCTTTCACAGAACTTAGACCGTCAATCAGCCAACCACTTAACGTCTTCTAATTGCCTTCCTGACTGCCATTACTGTACTTGCAACTCTCCATTAATTCCCCTTCCTTTTCCCTCTTATTCACTCTTACTCTTGTGTTTCTTTCTACATACGTCTTCATAGTAGCGGTAAAGTGTGCACATTTTTAATTAACTTTGACAAAAGAAGGAATGCCTTTGGATTTCTAATTAACAGGGACTGAGGTTTAAGAATATTGGAAAAGTAAAATGAGAATCTTCATTTCTTTGTCCCCCTTGAGGCTAGGATTTTAAGAGCAATTTTGTTATGTCTCATCGAGCATCTAGTGCAGGGTTATCGTATCTGGGTACTCACCATTTTCCTGATTGGTTTGATAATAATGTGTCTGTGAAAGGATTACCTTTTGCTGAGTGCTTCTTGTATCTCTTTTCACATTGGACGTGCATTTGTTTAATTCCTTACAAGTAAGGAATTAAACAAATGGAGCAACAATTTTCTAGTCATTGAAATAATGCAAACCTCATTCATGCATGTAATGTAAACAATCCTACCTCCAGACATAGAGCTTTTACACCAGCATCTATATGTGTGGTGTGCGTCCTTCCCTCACTGCCTGCTCTGTCCTCCCAAGAGAGCTGCAGCATTAATAACTGTAAGTGGATAATGCCCTAGCTCGAATTCCGATCAAGGTTTAATAAGAGCATGATTCAGTCAGGCCACTGGCGGCAGGAGGCACTTTGTGTGTGTGTGTGGGAATGTTTGCAGGCATGTGTATGTGTACACGTAAAATATAAGTGCATTACTGCTGGTGCATCCAAGGGTTTCTGACCTTTTACCTTACAGTGACACAAATGTGAGACCTAAATGTGCGTCACATGTCGCTTTTGGTGGTGGGGTCAAACTGTGGTCAGTGAAAATTAACAAGAGGATATCATTATCACTGATAAGGTAATCAGGAGCGTAGAGGTAGTTTTCTGCTGATGCACCTGTCCTCTTTGTGGTTAACCACTGCAGGGCCTTCACTCTTCATTCTGGGCGTGTGCCAGTGCATCAATAGGTGACTAAGATGATTTTGTCATGGCTTGTTCTTATGACTTCACATTGGCTTCAAGCTCGCAGCTGTAGATGGAGCGTCTCTGCGACACTGTAACACCATGTACAATCAACTGCTGTACAGCTCTGCATGCATAGTTCCCAGCTGTATAAATACAGCTCAACAGAGTTAATTGGAGCATTGCATTTATTCTATATGGGCACGCCTTCAACAGACTGGTAGGCTCTGCAACACTGAATAACATAATACATTACAGCTAGAAGAACAGGGAATTTAAAATGTACAGCAACGTCACTTAAGAATTATTAATGTTTCTATGTATTATGTAATATTAAGTTCCCCGTGGAAGCCAAAGGACAATACAGACGGAGCATTATTCATGTTGAGAAGATGTGTGTTTTGCTGACAGTCAGAGCCATTAAACATGCTATCTGTTCACTGCCATTAGCTCCAAATGCTCCGAGAGCAAACCTGACTTTGACATCTAATCCTCTTACTCGGAAGAGGACTAATGTATGCAGAGTATGAAGTGCATCCGGCAAACAGATCCATTTTTTTATGTGCATATGTTGAATGGCACAGTATCAATGAGAGTCCCTTTTTTGTTGTCTCCCCAATCTCTTTTGACTCCCTGTCTCTTTTCCTGTCTCCCCCCCATCCAACCAGATGGCCTCCCTCTAACAGAGCATTGACACCAGATGTGCAGTTCCAGTGTCGACTCAGGGACCAGCTGGGCTGAGTGTGCCAGTGGTTCTGTTAATGAAAATGGCTCTGCTGTGTGTGTGTGTGTGTGTGTGTGTGTGTGTGTGTGTGTGTGTGCGCGTGTATGCGGGTGTGTGCGTTGTTTACTGTGGTTCAGTGGCATGTGACAGTTGGGGAACTCTCTGTGGGTGAGGTTTCGAGAACGAGCCACAGCGAGTTGCACTGCAGCTCAACTCAGCCATGCAGTGCTCAACAGCACACCCACCAAGGTTGAAACTATACAGCCACCCATCCAGAATAAACACTCTCTCTCTCTCTCTACATTGTATCCCCCTCATCATCTTGCTATCTGGCATTCTGTTTTTTCATCTGTAGAGCTGTCTTTCACAGCCCCCATCTTCCCTCATACATAATCATATATTCTTTCCTCTAACCTATTTAGTAGCAAGGGGATCACTGGTCTTATTACTAATTCATACATACTCCCCAAACAAAGAAGTAAGAGTGCAAACAGTCTAGGGCAGAATTTAACCAGCTGTAATTGCTTACAAAGGCATATGTTAATCTTTATAAAATATTGCTTTAATTTTGATATTTCTATCGCAGATAGAAATGTGAATGCAAGGTAAGACTATAATGAACGTTTCATTCTGATAAAACCTCAAGCCCCGGCTAATGAAGTTGTTACTACATGCTGTGCTATGTAATTTAGGAATTTGCTCAGAAACAATTCATTATTACAGATCATTCTGCTGATCAATTAAATGATAAGGAAACAAAGAAATCCTGTTTGCTTGGCAATAACTCTGGCAGCCTCCATAGGATGAAGACAAATGAGCAAGTGAACAAGTGAACATTTTCTAGTGAAAAAAGTGTTCCTTTTAAAAAAGTGTAACACAAAAAAATGATAGATATGAAAGCCTACACCTCTGTGGTAGCCTAGTTATCTGAGCTGATTACGTTTTGCCCCTATCTCCCAGCACAGAGATTATGAAGGGGGGTAGTTTAATACCTACACCAAATGGCTGACGAGGTGGATGAGATTCCTCAAGCTCTTAAGCATGCTCTGAAAGAATATTCGTGCACTTACAGGATAAATCATAGCCTTTTGAAATTTTTGAAGGGAATGTGGAGTCCACTCACCTTTATACTGTAATATTTTTAGCATTTGTTGAGCCAGAAGTGGTGAAACAGGGTGACACAGGAGTGAAGGCTCCCATAGGATTCAGTCCATTAAGCCAAGGGGGCAGAGATGTGATTCCAGATATTGGAGACATTTAAGCTCTACAGTAATCTATCTGGCTGAACCTCAGCATATCCATGAGTAGTTCTCACCTGACTTTTACTGATACCATTTCCTGAATTTCCAGATGCCTTATTCTTTCTTAAAGGACATTTCACACAAGTCATCCAAAAACATTTTAAAAGCATATTTAACGAGGAGAAGTATGACAATAGGAGTCTACAGCCGTGCTAGCGGCTCTGTGAAGCTGTATTTGGGCACAGCGGTGCTTAGAACTTAATGCTAACGTCAGCATGCTAACATGCTCTCAATGACAATGTTAACATGCTGATGTTTAGCAGGTATGTTTACTATGTTCACCATCTTAGTTCAGGGTATTTGCATGCTAACAGTTGTAGTACATCTGAGGCTTGTGGGAATTTAATTAGTTTTGCAAGTATTTAATCATAAACCAAAGTGTTGGACAAATTAAAACGTTGACCTGATTGATGATGGCACTAGATTTAAAGTCAGGGATCACCAAATTATGACAGTTAATCCTGAGGGGGACGTAACAGTCCAAGTATCCAATAGATGTCTAGACATTTCACTAGAAACCAAAAATGTCAACTTTATGGTAGTGCTAGAGGAAAAGCCAGGGGATCACCAAAGTGAATAGGATTTATCCTCTGGGGAACATGAATGTCTGTACAAAATTTCATGGCAATCCATGCAGTAGTTGTAGAGATATTTCTGTCAGATCCAAAATGGTGGACCAAAAGACAGACAGACTCACACTGCCATCGCTAAAGCCATATGCAGTCCAAAAATGTAATAAGTGGTATTAGCAGGGCAAGCATTACGCAAAAGTGACCTGCCTAGTTCAGTGTCCTACTATAAAACAGTTCCTCTGTCTGTTTTTTATTTGTTAAGATATCTCTAAATTGCTTCTTCTGTCCAGAGTAAGAGGATGGAGTCTGTCCCTGCACACTTTGGGTGAGAGGCAGGGTTCCCTCTGGACAGGTCGTCAGTCTTTCACAGGGCAAACACACACATGGACTGACAAACACATTCACAGCTAGAGACTATTTAGAGTTTCCAACTCACCTAACCTAACCACCATGTCTTTGGACTGTAGGAGGAAACCAGAGCACCCAGAGGAGACCTACACAGATACAGGGAGAACATGCAAAATCAGTTCAAACCCAGGGCATTCTTGCTGTTTGGTGACGGCGTTACCACTTAGTGTTTGTGCTGCCCTAATGCTGCCTTTTTTTTTAGCAAAGTAGCCTACACTTATCTCATTGCTCACCCTGTGGAATTTCATTCGAAATTACAAAAATAGTTAATTTGTATGTAGCCTTGGATTCAGACAATTTGAAAAATTTGTGATGTGTGGGCTCAAGACAGTGTGTCAGTCTAAAGGATGATTCCTCTGCTGTTGTGTTGATTAGGCTGTCTACTGAAAACACTCTGAATGCAGCTGTGTTTACACACATTGCTGCTGCCAGAAAGATTAAAACCCTGAAATACACATACATTTAAACATGTTAATTATTACTCTGACATTGAAATCAAGCACAATTTGATATTTTCATACAAAAAGAAAAGAAAGGTTTGATTTTAGAAGTCGATTTTTGACACTTTTTGACACACTGTATTAACTCAACATCTCTGATTCAAAGTATATTATGACAGTATGTTATGCTATAGTGAGGCAACGAATATCATGAACACAGCAACCAGGTAGACTCCACACGTACTGTAAGCCTTGCAATAATTTGCCGTGGGACTGGACGCTCCAGTGGGTGTGTTGTTCCACGGTGTCTCATCAATTACATTCCCTGAGAGAAAACACCCGGCTGTTTTCAGTTTCTTCGGATGCCGAGGTTAATGGTGCTTTTCTCAAGTGCCTCTGCCAGCCACTAATTGGAGCAACTTAACAATCATAAGTGCAGACTTTGTAGTGCAGGGAGCACAGGCTGAATACAGCTTTATTAAGTATAAAAAGCCAACTTTTATTGATTGGACCCTTCTTGGTTCCTCCATTTCTTCGCCTTTTCACGTCTCCTGGCATCTCGGTTTTTGTCCTTCACATTAAAAAACACCACCGACCATCTCAGAGGAACATTATAATGAGTAGAAAATATTCTCACATACTAGTCCCTTTCAATATGCCTTTGAAAGCATCTGGGTGACAATTAGAAGATTTAATAATTAGCAATGCAAGGAAAACAACCTGTTAGTTTGCTTTGGCATTTCTAAAACTGTTTTTAAAGTTTTTTAAATTACATAAATTATTTGAATCATTTACCTTTCAATCATTAACTTTTTTTTTTTGTTTTGATGCCATGATTTTATTAAATAGTTTCAATTTAATGAATAATCTTTGAATTTCAATAGTGAGTTGAAAGAGGACAAGCTGTGGAAGCCAACTGGGTTGATTTTGTTTGCACTGTCTGTTTGTATGCTGTGGGAATGTTGGTTGATTGTCCTTATCCAGAAGATTAAGACAGGATTGTCAGTTTCCGTACGCCTTGTACCTAGAGAATATGTGTTGGCATCCATGTCCGTGCATGCATCTGTCAGTCATTTATTACATGTCTTAGCTTCTGACCTTTCTTCTTACTGATACGTGACACAGATGTTGTGATGTCTCTTTTTCTCTCTTGTTCATCTGATCACAGACAATTGCGTTTGGCACATGGCGTCGTATGCAGATCAGACAGGAAACTCAGTGCAGACTGGCTCCAGTGTGTCAGCAACAGAGAAGTGCAGCATCTCATACTGCAGAGTCAGCCTCTCTCAGCAGTCATTTTTACCATGATTTAAAGGGTTATTACATTGCCTGCAGGAAAAAGAACCATCCCTGTTCTGGGCACTGTATGTCATCAGGGGGAGCTCTCTGTGTTGAGTGATAACATGTCAGGTAGAACTCTGATTGACAGGTTATGAAAGCATCAACAAATATGATTTGATTTTGAGAAAATCAGATAAAACATGGCACTAGAAAATCAAATGGGTCAGATCCTTCTTTATATTTATTTATATAGAGAACGTCTGAGCAAACTGTATTGATACACGTAATATGTAGCTTGCTTGCAGAGCTGTGCTGTTGATGATTTTTTATGTAATCCCAATATAAATAGAGAGAAAATGACAAAGAAAAGCAGCTGATAAATCATAGCAATAGTTTGCTTATATAATAGCAACAGCAGGTGTACTGGTTCAGACGTACCTGTGGGATGTTCAAACAGATTTGACATTAGACAAATTGTAAGATAATTTAAGAAAATTAGACAAAAGACAAACAGTGTGTGTTTGCATCAACTATTATTTTAAAAAATAATGTGATTTAATAGTTTATAGTGTCACAAGATTATACATTTTATACTGCAAATAACAAAAATGCCAGTATCTCATTTATAGTTTTGCTAAAGTATTGCCTTTCCTCTCTGGTTTCAACAAAAAACAAAATGTTTGTTTTTTAAATGAATGAAATTGTCTCCTCTGTTCACAAGAGTGCATGGTGTTTTTGTCAGCCACCCCTATTTTTCTTTATTTCTGGGCTTCTTGTCAGGACAGATGTATGTAACAGTTATGATAAAAGAATAAAGTAAAAAATACATTTTAGAGTTTTGGTGCGAGATTGCAGCAGAATCAGTCATATTTAGTTAAAAGGCTGTATGATGCAACACAAAGACTGTGCTGTTTGGAGCTCCCCTCCAGGACCCACGGATTCACGGCTTATCATGTCTAAAAATGAGCGTCAGGCCAGTCTGCTGCCTTTAGCCCACTTGGCAGCCTGGTGGCTATTGCTCATCTGTCCCCAAGCCAGTGTGAGCACATCACCGATCTGGACCAGGATTAAAGGACCTAATACAAACAGCTGTGCTGAGATTAGCCATGTCAGTATTTACAGTTATTTTGTCAACCAGTGCACCACACACTCTGCTCAAATAATGAACTGCTATATTTGAATTCCTGGTCTGTTTTCTTTTACTTGGACCTTGGCTTTAGATTCACTCTAAAAAAAAGCATTGCATACATTTTTGTCTTTCGGGAGCAATGGATGGACAGATGCAGAGGACATAGTGTGGTGGAGATAGACAGGTTAGATTGTTATGGAGGAGAATGATGGTTGGGACTAATACTGAGGTATGTGGATAAACAGAACTGTCTCAAGAGTTGGACGAAGCCACTTCCTTTGTTTCACAAAATGTGCTATAAATGCGAGGTGTCTGTGAAAAAATGGAGAGGAAGACTGACAGAGGATGAAAAGAGAGATGATTAACTTGTAACGTGAATGTCTGCAGCATAAAGATGTTGATGGATTGAGCATTTTTATCTTCTGTGTGTGTGAGAGAGAGAGAGGGAAAGAGATGTTATATGCGATTGTGTTTGCACACGTACTCCCTCTGTGTGTGTGTGTGCATGCCAGTGTGTACCTTCACCAGCAAGTGCATGAATATGCATGTGGAATATGCACAGGGAACGACGTGCTCTCTCAGTGGAGACTGATCACCCCATGATGGGCAATCACTGGAAGATTGGACTGATTTTCCATACCTGTCTGTCTATGGAAATGCCATATATAAAAAATGTATGCCATTTTCTGAAGTGGCACTACAGTCTTTAATCTAACAGATAGTGCATTTTAATCTGCTTAGACACATTATGTGATAGAAGAGGCAGAAAGAGTTCCTGGGAAGGTGTTGGAGAGCAGCAGGTTAGCAGCAGCCACCAACAGCTGCTCCATATATAAGTACATGATCTGTGCTGGGTGGCCTTGGGTTTACCAGGGGGTGTGCATGGATGTGATTATCGGAGATTTGGGGTGAATAATCTTCTAAGCTGCTCAGTGGAGCATTGGTGAATGGGGGCTGTTGTGGAGATGGGAGGAGCTTAGTTACTAAGACATATACCTGGAACCCCATCCTTCGTGGAAGGTGACTTATAACTTTCAAATGCTTGACTAGGACCCCACAAGATTGGCTGTCCATGATGCTGATGTATGCATCATGGATAGGCAATCTTTAGCTCTCAGATATATGTTGACGAATAATTAACAAGAAATTACCATTACATTGTTTGTCCACTAGAGAGCTGTAACTACAACTGTAAAAGGTCTGACCCAGCGAATTACTCGGTCAAATCAAAATGAAGGGATCCCTATAAAAAAAATTTGTTTGTATTTAAAAAAATAAAGAATATCGGCCGATATGATAATCAGAATTTTTGAACTCTCAAATAGCAACGTCGATATCCTTAAAAATCCAATATTGGTCAGATTTTATATTGACCGTCCTTGATACCAGTTAATGTCCTGTGTGTAACATGCTGGATGTATGTGCCTATGCATAGCGTCACTTCCAGGTCACATGAACTTTGTGTACTACACTCACATTTGATCAATTTCAGTTCATTTACTCATTTAGAGACCAAAGGTCAAATCAGTGCAATCAAAGCAACAAAGCATACCATATTTTATCAGTTAATGTGGTAGCATGACATTACCATATTAATTAGTTTTCTTTTGTGCTGAATGCCAGCAGTAGTGGGGGTGCAATGCCCTGCTTCATACCTCCAAGCATTTATTCAAATGCATTCATACATATCTATATACTATCCAAACATGCACATATTGTGGCCCATCTGTATGTACCCATGCAAAGAAGGATATAACCAGGATGCAGTGGTAAACACAGCTTAGCACCACCATCTCTGGTGGCCGTCAGGAGATGTGTTTGATCATGCTGGATGGTGTAGACACACAGATTATCGCTGACAATTTTCTTTCTCTAACATCACTTTCTTCCATTAGATCCCACAAAAGTCAAGGCAACAGGGAAATATGATACAGCCTACTATAGTGCATATTCATGTACATTGCATTCATATACAGTGAAGATTTCCCAAACATCATCTCTTGAGGACATAGAGAGAAGAGCAAAAGTGGTTGCTAGCATTATAGGAAAGGTGTAGAAAAACAGATATTAACCTTTAAAGGTCTGTGAGATAGTGCATTTAGCTTTTGTTTATCCAGTTCATTCCATTATGATGAGGACGACGATCATGACTGTGAAACACAGCAGCATGCATAATTTCAGCTAGCGAAGACGAGTGCGTGTAAGAAGGCTCTCTCTCCCTGGGTGACCGCCGCTTTAGTGAAACAAGGCGGATAAAAGGCTATATTCTGATCCCTGACTCATTTTCCAGCTCATGTTGTACATCTCCACAATATTGCTGTAAGGGTCTATGATATCCATGGTCTTTGAGAAAAAAGAATGTGTTCGTCTTTTTCTATATTTTGCTTTCTTACATTTTTTTTCTCTCCTTACTCTTCATATTCCTCCATTAAGACTCCAGAGCAGTGTCCAGGTTTATGAACACGGGTCATATGTGCCTCCCAGCGCAAACAGATTTGGGAAAGGTTTCTTTCAATGTTCAAGAAGAGAGTGAGACAGAACATCACAATTAATGAGGAGGAATTCAGCATCCTTAAATGCAAAATCATGAACTAAGGTCATGTACAAATGTTTGCATAATGCCGTGCACACAAAGGGGTATCCGGATTTACAGGTGTAAGTAGATGAGATAGTCTGGGGAGCAGGCAGAAGCAGATTTACATAGGTTAGTCTGAGAGATATAGGAATGTGTTCTAGTGAATAAATGCATGGAGACAGGAGTAATTAATTATAGATGTGGAAATGTGGTCTGAGGGAATGTTGTTACTGTAACTAGAGGCATAGCAAGTGAGAGATGAGGGAATGGAGATGTGGGCAAGGGGGGAGGGGAGAACCCTCCTCCTATACCATCCACAACTTCAATTTACATTACAAGAGAATGGAGGTTAATTAAACATGACAATGGTAGGGCGTTTATTGTTAACCCCTCATGGTGGTTGACTGGCTCCTAACTCAAAGGCCAAAGAATGCATAACAAATGTGTTTTAGCCTACCCCAAAGTGTAAATTCACATTCAAATATCTCATGGAAAGAGAGGTTATGAGTGAAGTTATGGGTAAAATGGGCCCAATGGTTGTGGGTGGTACAAATTTGGGTGAAAAGGAAAAAAGTAAAAGCCATTTCTATGTTTAAGACCAAAGCTATGGAGCATTATTCTAAAGGAAACAGCGGGAAAACAGCACTCACCATTAAATTCTGCCTCTGTTAGCTAAAGTCATCCCCAGTTTATAGAAACTAAATTGCATCTAAAACTGCTAAATTTTGTGTTGCCACAGGCGTGCTCACTTTTCACCATACATCTATTTCCAACCTTCATATTGACGCTAATTGGACTCGACACTAATGATGCCAAAAAAGCAAAGCGAAGCGGTGCTAGGTTTTCTAGCTGCCTGCATATAATTTTGGAGACTGCTGACTTCGGTTACCATGGACCTCCTGAGCTCACGCTGCCTTTGAGATTAGATTTCATGTCGGGTTTCAGAAATGGAAATGAACTTGGGTCGTATTTGGTCCATACGCTGTACCAATCGTTGATAAATATGTTTGAATCAAAAACGGGTCATTTTTACACACACACACACACACACACACACACACACTCGAGCAGTGGCCATAAATATAAATTAGAGGTGGAAATTATGTCATGCAACCAATGAGTTATCATAATGAGACTTGTAAGGATTCAGTTTAACCCTCATTCCAAACCAGTGCATGTTTTCTGTCCTTATTGTCTGGACATCATACCGTAAATACATGCCAACAATTGAGATGTTTTCTAAATGCTGGGTACCATATTCCTTCTGTGAAAGAGGGCCTTGATTTACTCATGTTTTTGTGAGGGTAGAATTATAATAGGTAATATATGTCTGTGCAGGGCTCGTAGCCTTGGGGGACATTGTGTAAACGCTCCTCATATCCCCTCTGATCATAGTCCTGACTGATTGCTGATGACTTTTTTAGGGCACAGACATGTTAAGTTGTTTATTTATTCAAAAAAAAATCCCCAATGCAAATAGCCCTCTCTACTCTAGATTTTTCCTCCCCCCCCGATTGTGTGTCGGCACATCTGTCTTAGTTTGTGTGTCTGCCTCTTGAACGGCAATGATATGTTGTGGTCATCAGCAAAGTTTGTGATATAAGAACAGGGCAGCTGTTTTTTTTTTTTGTTTATGCATGTGTGTGTGTGAGTGTGTATGCGTCAGTGTGCGTTTTATGCATGTGACAGATATGGGACATCCTTGACTGCTGTTGAGAAAGTGACACACCCCTACAGGCTGTCGTGTTCAAAAAGAATTTTCAGCAAACTCCAAACCACAATTTAGCAGACCACTGTCATAAGAAATCACTTAGCTGTTGTAATGCATTTTCAGACACTGGATCACTAACTGTATAAACCCTTACAACAGTATTATGGTGATTTTAGCATCACAATACCTTACATTAGGCCCAGGAGCAATTCATATGTAGTACATATATAGATATATACATTTTCTATAAAAGAACACCACCTGATTGCTGTTTAAACCTGCTATGTGGCAAGCTTAGTCCACATGCAGCATATCACTTTCTTAATAGCATCTGTGATTCTCGAATGGAAATACAGCCATCTGTTACACGCAACAACTCGCAAGGTGTTAGTGTCGTCGTCTTTCCTCTCTACTCATATACAATTCTGTTTCTTTTTGCCTCTGCAGTGTTGCCATACAGTACTATCACAACAGTTTTCTTGTGGGTGGGGTTGTAAGGTGTGAGGTTATATTCCCCCGCTGGACCAGCAGCCTGCTTGCACCGGCGCACACACATAACAAGCATGCACAAGCACATCATTACAAAATAAACAAAATGCTGCATGAGTTAATTGGGTTGTAATTTCTTCACACATCAACATCTGTCTGTCACACCTTGTTTATTTACCATTTTCTATTATGAAGTGAATGCCTTTTTCAATTAAGTAATCATCTGAACTGACTCAATTAGTGATAAATTAATAGGTCAAAAATGATTAGGAAATGCAACTCTGCAATTGCATGAGAGTTGGCATCTCACTATCTCTCCTGTTTCTTCTACAGATGCATGAACATACATGGATACACTGGGGGAAATGACTCATTTTGTGTTTTGGTTACTTTACACTACACACATCTACATTTTATAGGTGAATCTGTTTGTCCAGGCCTACTTGGCCATATTGACTTTGCATTATATTACCTTACAATATCAATACATTGATATACTGCTTAGACACATTACAACGCACAATACTAATGCATTCCAATGGCTTACATTTTTGTCATGTACATTATACACCAGACAACAAACTGTAGGAGGAAATTACAGGGAGGGAGACAATTGTTAGAAACCTGGTTGTTGTTAAACTTCACCTTGATGTCAATGAACCCCAAACAGTCACACTTCATGACTCTACAGCCATGCTAGTAGCTCTGTAACGGCCGGGCCACACTGCCAACCTGAACTCTTGCTTTTCATTTTGGTGCCCAACTTATTTATTTATTATATCTTGCTTTTTCTTTACTGATGTTTGTTGCTATTGCACTATCCCCTTGCTGCTGTAACACTGTACATTTCCCTGCTGTGGGATTAATAAAGGATTATCTTATCTTAACATGTTAGAGCAGCCACACAGCCCGTATGAGAGCGCTGCTCATCTAGAGATTCAACGTCTCGCCTATTTTTTCCATGTGACGCGTGCAGTTCTCAGCAAAAATAAACAGTGAAAATGATCTGTTGATAGTCATACTGACATCAAACCAGCAACTTTACACCTTTCAGTTTCAGCTTCAATATCAATATCTGCAGAATGTCACAGACGTGAAAAAATCAATTTTTTTTTTAAACTCCCCAGTTACAGATGAGCACAAGCCTCTTATCTATATAAATGAAATTTATAATCAAATGAAGTGAAACAGTCTATTATTGATGGCCATTATGAAAGGCAAACTCAGTGTAGAAAGATAGGGTTGGCAGCAGCAGCGCCGCAGCAGGAGCGCTCTCTGTGTGGACACCACACGTGTGCCAGCCGCATCAGCGATGCAGCCGTCACGAGCAGCTCAGGTCGGCGGTGTGGCCCGGCTGTAAGACTGTACTAGACACGGTGGTGCTTTGAGCGAAATGCTAACGTGTCCCAGTTTAGTGTGTTAGCATGCTAGCATTTGCTAGTTAGCACTAAACACAGACTGCAGCTGAGGATGATGGGAATGTCATTAGTTTTGCAAGTATTTGGTAACTAACCAAAAGACTGGACTTCGGTGGACCGACAAACAGACTGACAATGACACCGCTGATATTGGGTGACAGGGACAGGGACTGAGGGAGATGCCCTATCGTGACCGTCAATGTCTGTACCACATTTCATAGCAATTCATTATTATTAATCTGGACCAAAGTGGTGGAACCACAGACCAAGTCACCGACAAACCGACATTGCCATCCCTCAGCCATGCCAGGGTGACTACAATACAAACCTAACACAAAGCATTCAGCAACACTGACTTGCATCCTCGAAGAGACACACTGTAGTAAATGCATGCAAGCTTAATGGATACACGAGACATCAAGTGTACCAGAGAAGATAATAAATGCATTGTCTGATAAATGCACTGCAATGTTTTGAAACATCATCTTCTGTATAGGAATAAACAGGCTGCTCTAAATCCATGTTTTTGTTACCAAATTTGAATAGTTTCCAAAGTTGATATTCTACTTTTGAATCATTTGGGGAGCTTTGCAAGCTGAGCAACACACACCAAGATCTCAAGTGGGATCTTCAAGGATTTGATTTGGTGAAATGAAATTCAGTTATAGAGTGCTGCAGTAGCTGAAGAGGGCCTCAAGAAATCAGGATGCTAAGATGGAATATCTAAAAATGCCACACAACCCCCCTTCTCCTGTTAATCATATAATGAGTCCCAGTATAGTTATTTGTATTCAGATACTTCCATCTTGTCACATATTTTTACCACCCATTGTGCCATGAAATTCTTCTGATTTGATAAATGAAACTGGTGAGTCCTCTGAATGGCTTGTTTGAATAATTGAGCAGTACTCAATCAGACAACATTAGGTAGTGGTGGAGGCCACTACTGTTATTATCTGAAATAATTACCACCCGACAACAGACTACACATGGGTGCTACCTCCACAGGAGCTCCATATTTGAGACCAATAGGTTAGAACAACACCACCCTCACCCCACATCTCACATACCTTCATGAACACCACCTACAGAAACCTGCAGAGGTCTCTCAGTGAGAAGAGGAAAGAAAGAAGGGCACTCACAGCAGTGTTGGGGGTGTGGGATAGCTGTCATTGCAGTGGGGTAATGCATACTGCCAGGACTGAATAAATTATAACCACAGAACAAACAGCATTTATGTATTGGGACAAAGACCCCACTACCATACCCTTTCAAATCTGCAGTGGCCTATTACCAAGAGATTGTATTTAATTTGTTATTCACTTCCCATTTATTTAGACATGATTTATTATGTACTCAGTCAATCATACAACAAATGAAAACCCTATTTATTTATTTATTTGCAGTTTTGGGGCAACACATTTGGAAGTATCTCTGAAAATGATCATTTGTGATAACAAGTAAAACGTATAAGAGAAATGGAGAATTTACGCTTACTATCAGCACTGTTTAATATGACACATTTCTCTGCCATACATTTGTGTAATTGGGTTTTCACGTCATGTCTTGAATCATCCCGTTTTCCTGTTTTTCCTGTGTGTGTGTCTGTGTTTCACAGTCTCCTGAGACAAGCTTTGCTGTCTTTAATGTCTTTAATGTGACAACACAGGAACAGGAAGGTAGTTGTGTGACTGGATGAGTGGGGTGTTTTATCTATGGAATGGGTCACGAAGTGTACAGTACCATGTGACAGCCAGCCAGGCATATGTCTGTGCCAAAGCAGTGTCTGCAACTGAAACTCGTGTACTCCAGTGCTGACTAGATGTGATTGACAGCTGGGCCAAAGGGCCTTTGGCTCCTTCCTGATTTTCTTTTTCGCTGGAGGTGTCCTCTGGGACTTGGAATTCATGCTACATTATATCAGCAGAACAGCTTATGACTATAATGAAGATGAAAAGCAAACTGAACACCGAGCCAGCTTTTTCGTTCTATGCTGCTCTGAGTTTTATAAACTATCATTTAGTTTTAGTTATGCACCTTGCATTTGATTTACAAAGACATTTCTTGCAAAACCAGTCACAACACTGAAAAACATTTTATTAGCTGGTGTACATAAATGGGATAAGTGAAAAGAGAAACTTACCTACATATTAACTTAACTGACTTTATCTACATACACCAAATGCGAATTATAATTAGGTTCACTAGTTATTCATTAATTATTATTCATTATACCTGAAATCAGAAATGACATTTAGCAGCCAAAATTTATTCACAAGCTGCTAATTCTTTGACAAAAAAAATTCTTAATCTTAATTCTTTACATTTTCTTTTATTTTAACAGTCATGATTGTCACACGAGGCACTTTATTATTTAAAATTGCCCTACAGAAAGGCTTATCACGAAAACAATTGTACAACATAATTGTGTGTTATAAATGTATTAATGCAAAGTGGTCACAACTCATTGCAGGAACCAAATCATGATCTCTATTTTTAACCATAATTCCAGTGATGGCTTACCGTACAGTCCTGTAGCTACTTAAAGCACTTGCTTTTGAATTAATATGTGGGATAACAGTTGTGACAGAATTAGGAAGGTTTGAAGCTGTAACCTTTTAACTTAGCAGCAGCTAGCTCATACCTCTGTTTAAAATGCATGAGTATGGCTTTTACAGGCATTGCTTGACAATTCTTGATGTTCTCGCTCCTTTGAATACACAAAATCAAGTACAGACATCCCTGCCATGGATCAATTGAAATGCTTGTCCAACAGTGGATGAATGCAGAATAAATTGCTCATAAATGGAATTCTAATGAACTAAAGGTTTGTACGTTCAAAATAAAAAAAAGCAATTGTGGCATATTTCACCAATCATATTTCAAGCAGATGTCATAATACCAGGCTCTTTTTTTACTATTATACAGTTGTTGCCCCTCTTCTAACAACAGTATTGATTCCTCTCAAGAAAAGTATGGAGGGCTTTAAGGACATTTTTAAAAAAAAAACACTATAACCCCCCAACAGGAACACCTCAGTGACATTTGCCACTGTTAATGAGATATTTTGAAACTTTTACCCCTGGTCCTAAATGAGACCTTGCACCTGTTCCCTAGTAATTTCATAAAGCTTCATAAAGGAATGTTTGATACCATCAATTTCCATGGTCAGTGGTGCTTTTTCTTCCAATTTGTACATGTAGTGGTGCAGCCTCCTTTTAAGAAACCAAGGTCTGACCCTGTGTATGCTACAAAGTGCGGGCCGATCTTTGAACTGCTGTTTTCATCCAAGGTTTCAGGAAAAAATCTGTCTCAGCCAAACTGGTACATTTTATTAGTCAAAATATTCTTCAAAATTGGAGTCTAAATATATTGAATTTCACAACACATTGACCATTATCACCAATTTTGCAGTTGTCCAATAACTGTTTGAATTCTTTTAGAGCCCACAGTAGAGCCTATAGAGAGTAGGCCATAGCATTTTATGAGTTTTGAAGAAAAGATAATGATGACTTGGACTTAGTAAGTCCTTGGTTCAGATCTTACCTTTGCAATAAAATGTTTTCAGTCATCATAAGCAACACGCCTTCACCGTAGCAGAGAATACATGCAAGGTTCTTCACTTTTATGGCTCATTCATCCATTTTTAGCATTATTAGATAGGAAACAGTTATACTCTAACCATAAAACTCAGACACTCATACGGAGTCTAGATTCTCTCTCTTACATTGTATTGCATTTATACTATTCTGTTGCAAAATTTTCTGTGGCTGTTCAGGGTTCCCAGAGGATTCATTTTAATGATTTGTTGACCCTCTGACTTTCCACTCTAACACAATCATCAGGCTTTACTACTAACTGTATTTGTACAAGAAACTAACTTTAATGTACTGAGCTCATTCATACTCCCCAGAGGATGAACCTGTTACATTATGGACTTAATAAGGTTTGCTCTAGCACAAGCTTCAGGTTAAATTGTCCACCCACCCCAACATTTGCTTTGCTGCCACCACTGTGTGTTAAGAAGCTGCTATAGGGCTGTAGAAATTTAGTGTTGTTTGAATTTTTAATGCATGATCTTTCACTTATTGCTCTAGACCTCCCTTTTTTGTGTTGCTTTAAAGTTTTATTTTCTTTTTATGTTTCTTGCTCTTCTTATATGTGTCTTTTCCATGTATATTGTACTCTTAATTCTACCTGGCTGTACTCACGCTTACATTTAGCTACTGAGATCAAAGAAGAGCCCATACCCCCTCAGGGGGACAGCTGTATTATTAAAACTGAGAGATTGCTGAGGGTTCTGTGAGGCAGTCTTCTTGATAGAATTGTCTTTGGACTCTCACATTAGCAAAAGGTTGTAGAGGTCAGTAAACCCAAGATAGCTCAGTCTCAGATAGACGTTTTGGTTCACATAATGGAAACTGATGAAACTTCAAACTAATCAACTGAATGAGCAACTGTTAGAGTAACAACCCCTACTCCCTTTACTTTATTTTGCAGTGTTACGCGACGACTTCAGACAGAACCCACAGGATGTGGTGGTGGCCGTCGGGGAGACTGCCAGTCTTGAGTGTCAGCCTCCACGCGGGCATCCTGAACCCACCACCTTTTGGAGGAAAGATAAAGCTCGTTTTGACCTCAAAGATGACAGGATCACGGTGGGTAACTCCTTAGGGAGCACTCTTCTGCCTTTTACATGACCCTTATACTCGGAATAACATACTCAATGATTCACATATTCACATTTACCTGGAACTGTTACAATGGAAAGCACCTTGTATTAAACTGGTTCATTGTAATTACAAGCCATTTCTGTGTTAGGTTCGTGGAGGAAAGCTGACCATCTCAAATGCCAAGAAGAGCGATGTGGGGATATATGTGTGTGTGGCGGCCAACATGGTTGGAGAGAGGGAAAGTGAAAAAGCTCAGCTCTCAGTGTTTGGTAAGAAGTCTGACATACACTCTTTGCCTGGCTCAAAAATAAATAAAGCATGGCTTTATGTAATGCATACTAGCACATGCAGCATTTACCACTCTGTCAAAAGTATATTTAGCATCTATGTTGTGTGCACTGCCCACATCCAGAAAGACCAGTGTTTGTGCAACGGCCTGTGAACCAGGTGGTCTTAGTTGACGAGAGTGTTGAGTTCAGGTGTCAGGTTCATGGTGACCCGCCGCCTACGCTGCGCTGGAAAAAGGAGGACGTGGATATTCCCCGCGGCAGGTGAGGGATGTGTGTGAATGTGTGTCGTTCATATGTCTGTGTATGCATGCGTGTTTGTGTTTGAATCTTTATGCAATAAAAATCATTATGGATAAATGCTGAGGCACCGCTAATGAGTCCCACTAGAAACAAAAAGCAATTCAACATATTACTCATGAAAGACTTTCATCAGTGTGGCAAAAATCATTTATTAGCTGCAGTAAATCTCATTATTTGCTGTTTGAACTACTATGCTAACAGATGACAGTCTGTCCTTTGCTTTTCACTTATTCTCACTTTCAAGTACCACTGTACTTTATATTTGTACACTGAAAGGTGCAGAGATGAACACATAGCAAGAGCATATGTTTAATATAAAACAATCCAATACAGTAGCCGTACAAGGAATAGTACCTATATGAAGTTAATATATTTTGTGGTAGTTTGTGATGCTGCTGTATTGAATTGCATCAGGTGTTCCTGTGGTTTGGTTCACCCTAGTGTATCCACATCATAAGCACATATTAATTGCATTGCAATCCCATTAGAATACTTCTTTCTAAAGCCATTATTGGCCTGTCATGTGGGTCTTAATAGTTACTGCTCAGGGCTTTATACTTTTAATTACAGTATGTCTCATTATGCAATCAGACCATCCATCAAAACCTTTTAATTTCTTCGCTTCAGTTTAAGTAGTCCTTATATTTGATGTTTCAGAAATCTGAAAGTGCATTTCCATATACTTTTATTGTTTGACTGGTTTATTCATAGCTCAGAACTTTTCTTCTGCTTTTGATTGATGGAAATTTGACAGCTGAAATTAATTATAGATTAGTCTAGAATTGCTATCAAGTAAATCAAATACAAGAGTTTCAACAAAACAGATTAAACTTACAGATCCTGTGATGCTCAAAACCTAGTGGGACAACTATGTAAAATCGATTAGTTAGCTTTGAATAAGACTAAAAATGTCATCCCCTAAAAAAAGAGAAACATTTACTTCAGCTACAGGTTTAACTAACACCTGTTACAAGCCATTACTGCTATATGAAAACAGAATGGTAGCCTCTCTGGTGTGTCATGGTGTATATATTGTGAGGTAGACTATAATAACTGCCTGTCTCTCTGCCTGGCAGTCTGTCAGCCTACCTGCGTTGTGCCCTCTACCTCAGTACCCCTTGACTCTAGAAACATGTCCTACTTTCAGACTTGCCTCGCCTCACTTCCCTCCTTCCACTTCTTTCATTCTTCTCCTAAACCCGTCAGCCTCCTGGGAAGGCTGTATCTGGGTCAGAGATGTGCTGTGAATGGAGTCCTCACCACACTCTGGACAGACCCCACAACCCCCATCGATATTCTGCCCACACCCTTTGGAACATCTATTTCAAATGTGACTTTTTCTCACCCCTTGTGCCATTTCTCTGCCTGACTTCTCTCCCATCTCTGAATCAGTATGGCTGGCTAGACAATTTCACAGGATCTCTCACGCCAAAAGGCACCCCAGAGAGGGAGAGCCCGACTCCTTGCTCCTCTACTCATTCTGTCTGTAGCCTCTCTGAGGCGCTTATCTAAACTCTGGTAGCTGAGATGTTTCTCTCACTCTAACTGCACCACTGCTGCCTTGCAGTATGCTACACTGGTGGATACACACTGATGCATGGAACATATCTATGAATTAGTCATTTCTTGCTGCTCGGCTCATTCATCAAGTTCAGTTTGTCAGACTGTGCCACTCCCTTACTCTCAGACTGTTTGTGTATCTCTGCCTCTGTCTCTGTCTCCTTCTCTCTGGCTTGCTCTCTCTCACACAGATACACACACACACACACACACACACATAGTATAGCATACTGCACAGCCCACACCACAGTGGGTGGCTCGTCTTTATAAATATTGAAATAGTGGAACAGCTAGGGTTCCAGCTGAAAGCACCTTTCATTTTGCCATGCCTTCATCTCAGCATAATTGCTCCCCTTTTTCTGCCTCTGTAGCAGAGTGTGTGCAGCAGGGAGTCTTAATTGCCTTAGAAAGTCTGTCTTTATTCTATCAAAAATGACACAACCTTTTATAAAAGCTTCCATCTAAAACATCACACAAGTTTACACAACCTTGATTCAATTTCAGTGTTTGTTGATTGTATTGACTTTATTAAAATGAACAATTTGATATGTTTATAATTGTTATTGATCTTCCAGGTTTATGAAATCAACCTGAGATGTCACTTGACTTGCTGTCACTGTTCCTCTCTGTTGCCAGGTATGACATCAGATATGAAAAAGAGGACTTCCTGCTGAGGATAAAGAAAGCATCAGTCAGTGATCAGGGTACCTTCGCCTGCCTAGCAGAGAACCGTGTGGGTAAAGTGGAGGCCTCTGCCTACCTGACTATCAGAGGTGTGTAACTGCCTGTGGACTCACTCGTGGCTAAGCTCATAACCCATCCCTGATATTTTTTGTGTCTCCCAAAGCAGGCCACAGGACAATCAGTCCTTTATTGCCCACTTTACGAGCATTATTGCCCCCCTGCTGAAAGACTAGGCCTGGACTCAGCTTTTCTTTCATATAGCGGGCTGATGTAGTTGATTGTTTCAGATCTCCAGCCAGGCTCCAGATATGAACAATCCAACCAGCTTTAAGTGAACTGTTATGACTTGTCCTGGGAGGGTCATTCTCCATCCAGCCCACTCACTCCATATTTACTGTATACCATATCAATGGGAGGAAGCTATTTCATACTGAAAAAAAAAATAAAGAACAATAAAAAATATTGCTATTTGGCAAGTCACATCTCCTCTGCGCTCTGCTCGTTATATTGCCATTATAACTGGAGAGTGTAAAAACATTGTTCATACAACTTCAGATAACACTTGACTTGGAACCAACCGATAACACATTCTTAACACCTGAATAAGTATATCATACATCTTCATACATACTGTACATCACAGATCTCACAACATTAACTCTTCATTCCTTATTTATTATGTACTTTATATACTGGATTCTTATTCTTGTTCCTGTTACTCATGCATGAATTGTCTTATACCTTGATAAGATGTCCTGACCCATTCTTAAGATTGGTGTTGGGTATTTTGAGCAATATATCCCTTATGTTAAGCCAGATTTGTGCTTGGGTGAAATATTATAAGACATGTATAGTGAATTAACACAGATCACTCATTTCCCAAGAAAATGATCAAGGAAAAGGAAAAAAATAGAGCTTAACTGAATCTATCACTTTAGGTGTTGTTATATTTTCACTAGCTTTACTAGATATAATTCAATTCGCTGATTAAAGTTCTTATTGGGCTGATGTTTGAGAGAAGATAGGTGCAGCAAGTAATACATGACAGCCAGTCAATGATTTTGTAATAATTATAATTTGCTATTTAATCAGTGTAATTTAATTTATTCTAAACCTGCCCTTGTCAAAGATCTGAGACACCTGATATACAAACAGATCTATTAACTGTGTGAATGTGTTATTCTTGTTACATGTATTTATCTTGTGACATAATTAAAGTGTTACAGATAAATTGTTCAGCCAGTGGTTTTTGGCATTTGTTACCCTTCGCCCTAATGTTGCCAAGGTGCTATTTCCTTGAGGCCCATGCCATCACCTGCTTTTGGTGACTGAGCTCCACCCTCCTCCCCCCTGAACTTCATGGACGGAAACCCAACTCCACCTCATTCATTTCTGATTTTCATTCTTTTTTTTTTTCCTGTCCCTCTGTTCTACTCCTCTGCTTTCCTTCTCTCTGTGTTGTGTGTTAATCTCACCCACACCATTGTTGTGTCACCAGCTCGCCCCGTTGGTAAGTAAGAGCTGAGCCCATTGTGCATGCGTTGCTTTCTTTCTGTTTTTGATCACACACATGTATGCATGTACTGTTGTGGCATTCCACAAACACATTCATTGAACTAATATTGGACATGCCTATCTACATTGGTACTATCAACCCCTGACTTCTCCTGGCAGTTTTTTTTGTAGAAACAGTGGATTTACCACCTCACTTCTTCTTTCAAAATGGGGGTCCAGATATAGTATAGTTGATATGCCTTTGTTCAAAAACTTGAATTGATAAGGGCGTTAAGGCACCCTGCTAATTAGCTGATCATTCATTCTGATGTTCTGGCAGCTGGATGAATGGCTTGTGTCATTGGCATAGTCAAGAAATAGTTCTTAAACAAATAAAGACCTAATGCATGAACCTTTTAGCTTGCAGCTGGATCTTCAGTCCAAGCATATTTCTTTGGAACTAGTCCTCCTGTAGTACACACTCTGAAAGCCCGTGCAAATGTGTTGCTATTGTGTTATGGTTTATTTTACCTTTAACCTCAGAGGCGCCCCAGTTTGTGGTGCGACCCCGTGACCAGATTGTGGCGCAAGGACGAACAGCTACCTTTCCCTGTGAGACCAGGGGCAAACCTCAGCCCACTGTCTTCTGGCAACGAGAGGGTAGCCAGGTGAGGATACTGACTTTGACCAAATGTACTTGTTTATGTGTATCTTCAGGTATTTATGCATGATTGGGAATTACTGGTTTCTCTTTTAGGCTCACCTTGTTATACAGACATACATTCTGCGGCAGCATCCAGAGTTAAGTATCTTAAATATAAAAAATTACCAAGGATCTGACTAAAAGGATCAAACCAGGGGACAGCAGAGTGTGGTTCTGTTCCACATACAGATAATGAAGTGGTCATTTATCATCAATCTACACCAGTCTCACACTCGGCCAATTCACTGAGCAAGAAACAATGTCATGTGCTGCATTAGAGTCATTAGACATAATGAAAGCAGGCTAATGTCCTTTCCTGCCCATCAGCTTGTCTGCTTGGGGCGCAGAAACAGACAACGCTGATGCCTCAATTTCATGACCATGACTGCAGGTTATCACAGCAGGATTATCACTCTGGCAGTAAACTGCCATTCAGAACTAGTAGGAAAGAGACATTGACCCTCTTTTCTAACTGAATTCTACAAAATTGTAGGAATATGTAAGCATATTGAAGGCACGTCTTGAACACAGCAGTGATTCTTTTAAAGTCAGTTGTGTTGGCCAAGGAGGTAAAGTTACGATACATACAATACAATCAATTCAGTCTTTCCCATTGAGAAAAACACAATCAACACTTAATTTGGCAAAGTAATGCTTTAGAATAGTTTAAGTCACTAAAGTCACTATAAGCAACAGGAAGATAGACATTAGTATCATCTGCATAAATGAAAATATTTATATGTGCCTGTTTATTACGTGACCAAGGGTGGACATGGGTCTCAGAATTGACCCTTGGGGTGCAACACAGATGAGTTTGTCAGAAACATGTCATTTAAACCACTCAAGAGCCAAGCAATTCCATATTAGTTCTTGAGTTTTACCAAGAGAGCTAGTGACATTGTGAAGGATAAGTGCAATAATATATTTAAAGCAGTGGAGATGTTTATGTGGGACACAATATCTAGTTTATGAGGGTTTGTGATGATATAGTATCTGCTCAGTAACATTACAAACAAAATTCAGTTCACCATTTGAAACAAGAGCTCCAGACAAAGGCCATGAATGGAAAATGCTTGTCAATAAGAAAGAAAAGAACTTCTTCTTTAAAGGTGGTTCCAGTTCCCAGTTTTTATACCTTTGGGCTACCAAACAAGTATGCCATCCCATTTTATTTACATCACTTCCCACTTTCACTCCCTGTAGGATCTTCTGTTTCCCAACCAGCCAACACAGGACGATAGCCATGTTTCTGTGTCCATGAATGGAGAGTTGACCATTTCACCTGTGCAACGCTCTGACGCAGGGTATTATATCTGCCAGGCCCTCACTGTAGCAGGTAGCATCATGGCCAAGGCCCAGCTTGAGGTGGCAGACGGTAAGGCTGGACACACACACACACACACACACACACACATACACACACAGACTGAAAATGTTTATTTATCTACAGCATACTAAAATACGAGAACTGCTTTTTTTTTAGTTACGTGATTTACATTCGCTACTAACAATTATGTTTAAACATTTTATACCTGCATTCTATTGTTACGCCCTGTTAGGTTAATTACTGTATGCATCAGGGAAGTACATGCACAGTATTAGTGAATACTCAGACTGTTGCCTGACTGCATGGCTCTATACACAGGTAATTTCACCAGAATGAAACCATTACTTTTCCCTGCACGGTATCATCTGGAGGGATTTCTCCAAATATCTGGTAGATGACAGAAACCCCAGTGCTTTATATTATGATTTCTGAAAATTATGGACAAAGTATAAATTTGCAATGACAGATGTTTGCAGTTGCAACCCATATGCATAGTATAACTTGATTTGAAGAATATATGGTGCAGAATCCCCACTTTTAAGTGATATCATCTGGAGGTCTCAACAGCCAGTTTCTTCTTCATGTTCCTGTCATGACATTATTCAGATTTTAGGCTGTGGAGCCATCAAATATATTTTACCTAGCTTCCTGAAGTCACAGGTTTGTTTAAGCAGTGTTGTTGGGGTAGCCACCCACAATCATTCTTATCACCTCACTGTGGTACATTTGAATGGTCTGAAAAGAGTGAAACTGGGAAAAATAAAGCTGTCTCCTTGATGGAGAGACACTTTTGACAAAGCTTTAATGTCAGCATTAAGTGCTGACCCGCTGCCAGCTGGGAGCTGTTTATGCCCTTCTCTCCATTTGTTTCTTGGCTTTTTCTCCCACACATTATTAAATTAACATCTGTTGAAGTGTTTTTTGGAGAGGAAATAACTCCTGTTCTGTCACTCAGAGTAGATGGATCAATATCAAAATGTTCGGTGTAGAGCACGAGCGATGGGAGAAATGCTGTTGATTGATGGCTGTAAACAGAGAGTTGCTGTGATACCAAGTGGAGTTTGCACAGTGCCATTTCTAGCATTACTTAAGGTTAGGGAGTCCAAGAGGGTCTTCCACTGAATGAAGGACTGTCTGAAGGTTCAGATATGGACTAGTGCTCCACCCTGGGAGTTGCCTTGGATGTGTGACTGACAGGTTTATGAATTATCCAGTTAGACTTGAGAGAATGGTACGTGCTGCAACTTAAGGATGAAGCTGCCGTGATTCTTGTGTAGAATTAGCAAGTACAGGGCAGATCTCCTGACCACTTTAAGAAGAGGAGTCGTGCACTCTAATGCACACACCACTACATACACTAGTTTGCAAGCTGAGGAAGGCTGTCTGTGAGGATTCAAACAGAGGCATTGTACTCTGCCATTTTTTGCTGAAAGTTGTTTGGAACCTACTTAGCATACGGACAGTTGAGATGCTGCAGAAGTGGTTTGACAATTTTCTGTGAATGTGAAACTGGGTCACCATTAGAATCCATTGTTACTGCTGGGAATCCAAGCTGACCATGGCTGCTGCCCTCCACTTTGGAGCAAGCTGCACTTTTTTCAAAGCCATATTTCAAGCCTGCAGGGGGTGAGTGTTTGGTACTAGATACATTTTGGGTGTAGTGTGGCTTCAACCTGTCTGACTGATTCCTACAGACACTGAGGATGCCTGGAGGCTTAAGTATGATGTTTGATCAAAGAGTACAAACCAGGACCTCGAGAGTTACCTTTCAAGTCTAGTCTTTAGCAGTGGAGTGGTATTGGTAGAAACTGATGCTCAGATTACACTCTATTACACACTAATCAATGTTTTAATCTTCAACATATGCTCAGTACCAGGCATACAAATAGTAATTAGTTCTCCCAACATCCCTTTATCTGTAAACCTACTGTAAAACAATTCAGTTTATTTTTGCAGCCTGGGTAGCCTCTGGTAGTGATAAACAATCTCGAAAAGCAGCATTTTATTATTACCTTTGCAACTAAACCTGGAGTGTGTGATTGCATTTCTTACAGGACTACAGCTAAATTAGGAACAGCAATATGATGTTGTTGTTGGCTCTCCAATCACTTGGGTTTATGATAGCTTGCTGTACAGTAGATGTAATGTTTTCCTGAAAATGCAATGCTATATTTAGCCAAAATAAAGACTAACCTTGTGCTCAAGTCGAGTTCCCCATGAAAGACTGATTGGTGAAGCATTTATTTCATGTTCATAACACATTTCATCAGTGAAATCCCAGTACATGCTTGTCAACAACACAATGTAGATGATGTTTATATTGCCACATAAATGCAAACAATTCAGCCCATAATAACTGGCATATCACATGTGGTTCTTACTGTCCCTGCACCTAGTTGTACCTGATTTCTCTGCTATTCTGCTTGAGATGCTGTGTTCCTCATTGTGCTGAAGGAGGCGTGATGAAAGATAAGACAGGGGGAACCTGCTGTAAACACTTGTGTGAATGGAGACAGACCTGATAACAGTGGAGAGCAGCAGTGAGGAAATTGGAAGCAGGGGTAGTTACAAGGCCTAGAGAGCTTCAACACTACAGAAATTACTGTTGCAGAGTGCAGAGGCTGTTTTCTGGATGATATAACATGCTTTTAAAAGCTTTAAAAGAGATGAATTGTTGCTCTGCTTGGCATGCTAATTCAGAGTTTAGTTTTGTGTGTGTCGGGGGTGGTGGCAGGGGTGGGGGTGGGGGGTGAGCCAAGAGGGAGGAGGTGAAGCCATGAGTCAGAGTAGGAAGAGAGAGGACAGGCATGAATGTGTTGAGAGGTGTTATAAAGAAGGTATGGTAATTAGCACCACGGGTGAAGCATTGTTAATCCTCACCTAGTAATTAAAGCTCAAAGGTGTGATGCAGTGCCATGAGCACACTGGCCTACTGTGGAAAAGGCTCACAAAACAGTCACTTCCTCTCACAACAAATCCAACAGATTGAACCCTAACATCTTGGGCCTGCAACCACTAATGCCATTACTGCAATCACAAATTAACACCTTGCATAAGGTCATGTTATTTTTTCAGAAATCAGGCAAACTCTAACCAGTTAGAACAGAAAGTCGTTGTTTCATGCCAAGACCACGACATCAAAATTACAGTGCTAGAAATGTATTCAAATAATAACACATGTTCCTTGATTATTATCATTAGCCCTGAAGGACCGCCCACCACCCATCATCCGGCAGGGCCCATCCAACCAAACCCAGGCGCTGGGAGGTGTGTCCCTACTTAGGTGTCAGGCATCAGGGGACCCAGAGCCTACGGTCACCTGGCGAAAGAATGGGGCCAGTCTGCTTGGAAAGGACCCGCGGTTTTCCCTGCTGGAGCATGGCAGCCTTCAGATCCAGAGTACCAGGGTGGGTTATAGTGGATTACAGAGAGATGAATATACATAGGAGTTAGCATGCGGTATTGTGCATGTACAGCATTATGTGACACAATGGCCTGCTAGTTATATAGAGAATTAAAGAATAATTCCAGTTTATCGCAATGTGGGTCTTGTTTTTGTAATTTTGGCCATCAACTCTATTGCACATGATAATACACATGATACCAATCCAATCTTATTATTACCAATAGAAATAATGGCCAAAACTGCAAAAAGTATGAAGTTGTAATAAACCAGAGTTATATGTTAAGCTAACTGATCCCTGGGTTAAACTGCATGCTAACAAGCATCCTGCTGAGGAACATGGTCTTTGACCAAGATCCCCTGCCTTTTTGCTGTAGCCTACCTGAAGTGGCTCAGTACAAGCAATTAAAGAAATCAAATTTCACTTGCAATGATTCTATCAGGACTACAGGATAATACAAACAAAGGATTGTTAATTATTTGAGAGAATGTTTTACCCCAAAATGAAAATGCGTGCACAAATTTCACATTCTGCTTACCTTATCCATGCATACAGTGCAATGTCATTTTTCTTCTTCAAGGACTCTAATTCTGCGTTACCTCTCACTGCACTGCCAATAAAAACCACTGTTAAAAATAGGATCTACATATATTGTACATACAAAATTTCACATACAAACACAAAATCTCAAAAACACATGTCTAGTGTTTAAGTTTTTTTGTTTGTACATCACATCCTTCTATTGCATGTGAAAGACAAAGGAGAAATTCTCTCATCTGCCAGTTGATGAAGTGCAGTCAGGTTGCTTTTAAAAGATGAATAGCGAGTATTGATTTTTATAAGTTGTTAAACTCTGCTATTTAATCTGAATCTCTGAGGCAGCAGTTAGACTCAAGGACTCAAGGACAGGGACCTGTGAGAGGAGTCTTAAGGGGCTAATATAATGGACGAACTGCAATATACAGTGTCCTGTAACAGTGTCAAAGTGCTCTTCCTGTGTCACTCTCTCTCCTCTACTCGAGAGAGAGATGGCGTAGTTGTCAGTGTCTCCTAAGGCATTGCCAATATAAAATAGATTGTCATATCACTTATTTCCTATGTCAGCACTGATGATGATAATGTTGATGGCTTAGGGAATGGGGGTAGACTATTATTGGAGGAAATCAATTAAGAAAATTAATGTAAGCTCTTACTGGGCTCTTTTTTCATTGGCTGGTGTTAAAGTTTCCTCTCATCCACTCTCCGGCTTTTCTCGAGCCAAATGCAGGCCAGTGGAGGTTAATGCATTTTTACTGTACTACTAGCTGCGATCCTCCTTCAAAAGCCCAGGCTGACGTAAGAGCTTGCAGAAACCATCTGGGACCAGAGTTACAAAGGCTATTGGATTCAGTCGAACACAGCAACAGAGCACTGCTGTATTATATGTGATTTGGATAAGCAGATAACCCTTTGGTTTTTAGTGTTGAATTTTGTTTCTGTTAACTGTTAAATTTGTCATGCTGCAGATTAAATGGGAGCTTGTTTAAACCTTGATGATAATATCATCATTTGTCTTCCTCAGCTGTCTGACTTGGGGTTGTACACCTGTGTTGCTACCAGCTCCAGTGGAGAAACATCATGGAGTGCCTACCTGGATGTCAGAGGTCTGCTTCAGTAAAAATAATTCATATTCATATGAAAAATTAACACAAGTCTGTGCATATCAAGCATCAATCATTGCTTGATTTGCTTTGCCTTTGCAGGTATTCATTTCATCTTTCTACATTTCCTCTCTTGTCAGATTCCACTGACCTCGTAGACTTCATGTCTCACAATGCAACAGCCCTCCCAGGGCCGCCCTCAAAGCCAGAAGTCACTGATGTCACCAAGAACAGTATCTCGTTGTCATGGGAACCGGGGCCAGAGAAGGGCTTCCCAGTGGCCTCCTATGTCATCGAGGCCTTTGGGTATGTGTGTGACCTATGGCCTCGAGCTACATTTAGTGACCCCGAACGTTCATGGCAGTAACAGATGTGAGTGTGTCTGTGGGCATTCAGTCAAGCCAGGACAGTTTCAAGCAGAATATTCTGGATAGCTTATCTGTTACAGTTTTACAATCCATTTTACAAGAGTGAAAAAATGTTCTGGTATTTAAATTTTAATGCTAATTAAATAAAAGCTCACGTCAAGCAGAAAATGATTGTCACATAAGAATTTGCTTTTTTCTTTCCTGACCAAATAGTTGACTAAAAGCAAGGACTGCAAAGACTTAGAGTGTCTCATGATTGTTACCATGAATACTCCTTTGATGATGACAGGAAGTATTTCAAAAGATTTTCTTACTTCTATAGTAATCAGTAAAAATATTCTCCCTAATTAATTAAAATTGATCGTGCTCTTTCTGCAGCCAGTCAGTGAGTAACAGCTGGCAGACAGTGGCAGACCATGTGAGGACCACCGAGTTCACAGTCAAAGACCTACGACCCAATACTGTCTACCTGTTCATCATCAGGGCAGTCAATGCTCAAGGGCTCGGGGACCCCAGCCCCATGTCTGAGCCTGTCCGGACTCAAGGTACAGAAATAAGAATGGATTATATGGATGGATTCTTAGTGATATGCATCTCTTTTCCACTCTACATGCCTGCATTTCTTTTTCTCTCCCAGACATTAGTCCCACAGCACAGGGAGTGGACCATCGTCGCGTGCAGAAGGAGTTGGGGGATGTGGTAGTCAGCATGCATAACCCCGTGGTCCTTAGCTCCACTTCAGTGCAGGTCACATGGACTGTGAGTACTTATAACATTTGAAAAATTGACGGTGGATTATAGTAGTTGTGCTACATTTACTTTCAGAGCAGAAAAAAAAAAAATCTTGTTTGAGAACTTTATACTTGGCATGTCACTATGTTTTGGATTAGTTGGCACACACACAGAGTAAACACTGGGATTCATAGTCTGAACAGCTGGTGCTCCATCAATTTAGAATGGTTTGAGGTGATGCAGGAATCAAGACTAATGTTTCTATTCAGGACAAATACATCACCATTAGGTGCTACATATGTCACTTCTGGAGGCAGTTTGCAGTCAGCCCTTTATCTGGGGAATGTTATTTCTGTCTGTTGGCAAGGTGTCCCTACTGCCTGCTGCTGTAGGTTAATGACACACCTAGGATGGGCTTACACTAGTCTGCGATTTCATGCTTGTCAGTATGACAACCATATACTGTAATGCTGCTTGCAGGCTGACACAGTGACAGGATAAACCTGCGTTTGTGGTCGATCTGAATGGCTCCGCAGACGTTATCCGACCAGGCTCCATTTATAGGAGAAACACTCATTCATTACCCGATGTCAAAGTTTCTGTACACAAAGTGGTTTGTGTGCACTGTTGGATTTTGTCTTTGTTGCCCTGTGCATGTCCTGTGGGAACAGCACACATGTACATTTCCCAATTTGGATTTCATATTTCATTTATCTTTAATTGGACAATCTGTTACTCAGCTAAATGTCAAGTGACAAAATGGAGATGCTCGACAAGGTGTCACTCGTCTAGTTGCCTAGTTGTAACCATAACCTTCATTCTAGACTTCATTTTAAATCCAAACTTAATCCTGGCCCATACACTCAATATGTACAGTCTATTTCTCAAACTTGGGGGGAACCGTTAAGTATGCTATTGTAAGCATTTCCGATAAGAATCAACCAAGACACACTTTATACTGTAAACTGTAAACTTTTGCACATTTCAGTTCTTCATACTCATGTTATTTATATTATTGTACAGTTGTTTGTTTTCTTTCAAATTTTAGCTTATTTTATTTTACAAATTCTTCAAATTTCTTACAGCTAAATTCTATATTTAACATGTGTGTTCTCGACTCTTTTTTACAGTACTTGCTTTTTAGTGGCTTATTTATGCACCAATTCACCAAAGCAAATTCCTTGTATGTGAAAACCTACTTGGCAATAAACCCGATTCTGATTCTGATTCTGATTCTAAGAGAGCTGTAAGGCAACAAAACAAATTCCCCATGTTTTATGAAAAATCATGGCTCTGCAACATTGCTATCTCAGAGCTAGATTGAAAAACAGAATGTGCAAGAGGCTATATATTTGTGTAAGTGTTTATGTAACTATGCAGTTATATTTGTAGGATATACAGTATGTTTGCTGTTTCATGTGTTACACTAACTTAATGCAAGATTTCACCACATTGAATCGAAGTACAATCGAAGTGTCAAGACAATAGGAAAATGAACACAGAGGAAGGTCATTTATTTTGATTCATGGCCTCAACCATATAAAATCTTTTTCAAGTAACATAAGAGGAACAAAAAAGCGAGTGGCGCTACATCTTCTGTTTATAAGGCTTTTAGAGTCACAAGTCATTTTCTTAATGACATGCGGACTGAGGTTGCAGAGAGAGAGAGAGAGAGAAGAAAAGAGATCCATCCTAATATATTTGGACTGGTCTGATGATAAACAGCTGCTCTATATCACTTGTAAAAGCCTTTTTCTTGCTTCTGCCCTTGTTAACAAGCCATTACTGTGAGTTGCATCCGTTACACATTTTACTCTTTCCACTGAAATGTACAAGCACAAACAAAGAAAAAAAAGAAAAGAAAAAGATTCTGACTATTTTGATCCAGTATTTTGAGTCCAAATTGTGCTGGAGGTCTCTGACTCAGGCTTGCTGTCCAGGTTTGACAAATGCACTACAACTGTCTTCTTGTGGTTTCTTGCTTCTCTGCAGCTAATTAAACTGTATGAGTAACTAAGCATGCATTGTCACTGACAGGGGACACAAACTCAATGCTGATCCACAGCTCCAGAGTAGTTTACACACAGATGTATGACACCTCCCACATCATTACCTAACAGCATGTCTTCATCCCACTCTCTCTCCCTCTCCTCTCCTCTCAGGTGGAGAATCCATCCCAGTTTATTCAAGGCTACCGTGTTCTGTACCGGCAGACGTCCGGGCTACCCTCCCCAGGGCCATGGCAGATACAAGACTTGAAGGTCGCCTCAGAGAGGGACATAACTCTCTCTGGTCTGAAGAAAGGCATTGTCTATGAGATTAAAGTGCGGCCATACTTCAATGAGTTCCAGGGTGCAGACAGTGAATCCATGACAGCACGCACCATGGAAGAAGGTAAGCGACAAATTAATTCACATTTCTGACAAAAATCAATTTCTCTGCCGACTTTATGTTGCAAGAAATGTATGATTTTGTTACTTATGCATGAGCAGATGCTCTTGTGCAAATGTTTCTACCTCCTTTTATATTTAGTTGCCGCTAGTAATGCCTTCATGGCTAGATAGTAATGAATAATGGCATTTCAAGTACACCCACCCACACACGCATACTGCTGCAGTGCCATGTCCCCTGTGTGTGGAAACAGGTCTCCCAGACAGCACAGTGGGGGTCTGTGACAAGCCTGGGCCTCTGTGGGTTGGTGGGCAGAGGGGGAGGGCAGGAACTGTCTCTTTTGACATAAGCTCAACTCTCTCTCTGCTCCTCTGTGGACCCCTGCTGCCATGTCACATACCAACCAGACCTGTGTAATATGACCCCCCCTTTACCACACACACACAGTCTCAAATTCCAGTGAGCTTCATTGGTGATAACACTTCTTGGTTTCCTCCTATCGTGCAGGTCAATTGATCAGCTACTGACTCTTCTTAGGTTAACTGTTTGTGTAACATAACATCACTTGTTGTATACTTTTGATGGAAAATGGACAATTTGCAGTTTAATTTGATTAATTAATTATAGCCTTAAACACTTGTCACAGTGACGCAGTTTGTACTTCCTCACGTCATAGCTCAATCAAATCTGAACACACATACATGATACACATATTTTTAGATTCAATGGGACTTGCTCTTTCCGACGATGTCATTATCTCCGATGTCCATTGCAAATAAACATCCATAAATTCACTTAAAGAACACAGAAAAAAGACTCCAGAACTTGCCTGAGAATCGACACATTTTTAAATTTTCTTCAGTATCAAAGTAATCCAGTGATAGTTCTCTGTATATTCATGGGTACACTGGAAACAGGAACTGCTAATTTCTAATTCGGCACACCTTTAATGTTGCCAATTTGCCAAAATGTAAACAAATATAGCAAAAAAAAAGTTTGCTAAAAGCCTGTAAATAAAGAAAAAACGAGTGAACCTAGTCAATATCAACATGTAATCTTCATAAAAGTTTTCACAGAAAACAATCCCAACCCAAGGACCTCTTCATGTAGTTTGTTGCATTGAGGTGCTGCATCAGCTGGACTGGGTGCAACATGTCTTGTACTGAGACTAAGTAATGCTGAGGCCATTAGTGCATCCCAGTAGGAGTATGAGGAGGGGCTATGAACAGGGGATACAACTGATGGAGAAAGAGAAACACACCTCACTGTAGCCCAATTAAAATGGCCACACAGGATCACTAGAGTTTTTTGCGGACCAGGGCACATGCTCTAGTAACTTGGGATCCTGGAAACAAGGCATCATGGTACAGGAAAAATTGGCTTGATCTACTGTGGCAGTGCTCTAGAGCCTCAAAATGTGCTGCTCTGCAGAATTGTGAGAAAAACACTCGATATCCATCAAAGGCAGATGGGAATGTGGCACTGCCTTTGTGAAACCCTAGCAGAGGGCGTCTTAAGGGTCTCTGAGGTCAAAACAGCTCATGTCTCCCACTGCATACAGGGGAAAATTGTGTATTAAGATTAATGATTCCTCTACTGCTGATGGCAAATTTAAAGAAAATGCTATGGTGTGCTAAAGTCCCAGGCAGGTTTAAGATGAGGATATACTGATGTTATGGCACCAGGGCAGCAGGGTCAGTGAAGAGAAAAGACAAGGCCATCCTGTGTGGAATTGTGCGCCACAGCACTACATAGAGTTTATTTTACATCACACGTGTGTTATATGGGGACAGGTATGTTGACACTGAAATGTTTGCTAATTCTTGAATTAATTAGCTTAATTGATGCACTCATTTGCATAACAGGTTATGTTTACCACTTTATATCCTGTATAGCAGGACATTAAGCAGCTTAAGTGCCTTTTGTTTAATTGCACAGCTGTGAGTAAAAACTGAAATGTTCCCTCAGACATTGGGAGCATTAATTGCTTTAAATTACTCTCTAGCTACCATATTCATCAGTCTTAATATCAGTATTAGTCACATTATTAAAAACATCCTCTTTGACCTTTTCTGCTGTTGTGACCATTTATTGTAATGTTATCCTGAGTCATTACTGGTATTGTAGCCATTAGTTATCCTCAGGGATTGTTCTCGTCCATACAGAAATTGCAGAACTACCCTTAATGGTTCCTGTCTTCTCCTAATGTAAACCTTTGACTGACTTCAGCTTGCTGAAACAGCACCACTGAAATGACGTTTGGACAACTGGAGCTTACTTGCTTGATGGTGCACTCGCATTAGCTAACCAAAAATACGTATTTATAGTTAAATCTCCTCTTTGGCAGGATCGTAGTGTGAGGAACTCTGTGAAACCGAATGCAGTCTACTCTCCCATTTTTTTGTATTGTTCATTCTACTCATTTCCACACACACTATGTAACAGTCGCTGGTATTCTGTGCTTACTGCTGTCTTGTGGGAATTGTATGAAGTAGCAAGCGTATGAAGAGGTTATCGGAATGCAACACTGTTTCCAGCAGCAGGCCGTATTCAGGATGTAGCACAGTACTTTTTGACAAAATGAACTAAAGAGCATTTGAAATAATCACTTAAATGCCGTACAACCACAAATTAATACGAGATTTTAACTACCAGTACTGAAATTAGGTTGTATTCTTATTGTCTTTTTCTCTTTTTTTTTTTTTTTTGGAAAGATATTTTAAAATAAAACTTGAAGATAGTCAGCTTCTGGCTCAAGCGCAAGAACTGTGGTGACAATCCAGATGTGCAATTTCCACTATTGAACAAATTTTAATTTCAAGCCATAGCTATTATTCTGTGTTCACGTGCTAGAGCAAAAGTGCAACATCTGGATATTGCATCTCAGCTACTGAGCTGCTTTGTATCTATGCACAATTTTTTCGGAAAATCTAATCAAAGGGACAAATGATCAACAAACTGTTCTTGACTGAAGTTTTGTAATCTTGAGACTGCTCCAACACTGGTGGCAGTTTGTGCTGTATTGAATGTTGTTGTTTGTTTGTTTGTTTTCCCCCCAATAGATTCATTCAATTATGATTTGATTTTGTGAAATTTGGCCTACAAAGATCATGGACTGCCTTAGAAATTATGAGCCAGTGAACAAAGTAGAACGTTTTTTCTGAATGTTGATAGGCAATCCAAATGATTTGTAAAGGTTGACTTCCTTCCATTACACTCCACCTGCATTTATACTGGTTAATGTTTGTTTTAAGAGTTAAGATTATTTGTGTCCATGCCAGATGGTCTCAGCTTTCTTGAGTTTTATATTTGGCTGGCCTGTCATTAAATGATCATTTTGCCTTCTGAACAGGAGAGTCATCACTATATTGAGACAGTACATCTGCGCGAGTTGGTTTAACAGTTATTGCTTCAGAAAGTCAATACAGACCAAATGGCTGAATATAGATATCCTCAAACTGGGTTGAGTCAATTTGTTAAATGTATTACAAATAAACTGCGTCTCATATGGCAGATTTAATTCCTTTGTACCGCCAGGCTGTCAGATATTTTGATGACATGCCATATCTGTTTAGAGTCTCTCTTTTAAGCACACGTTAAATCATTCAGGGAGGTTTGTTTCATCTTTCCAACTCAAAAAAAAATCTATTGTTCTTCCATTATTTTCTATATGAATTAACTGAGCCAGATGCTTTCCAGATGTCAGAAGACTGGCAGAGGTCAGTCTCAAGACTGACACAGAGACTCTTTCATATACTCCTAATATTTATTACTCTGATCTACCAATACAATCACTGCTTGCTGTTGCCTCACTGAGACACTGAGCACATGTTCATTGCGTTTCTTTCCAGACATTTACACAAACAATCCCATCTGGAGAATTTAAGTCACAGTTACCTCTGTTGCTCTCTGGCCAGGTGGCAAACGAGACAATCCCTTCATGGCCCACCTGCTTTGGTTTCTCTGCCCTGCTGCGGCAATCAGTGCCTTGCTTACATGGATCCACTGCAGATAGCATTATTATTTTGCAGCCCCTTAATTGGGTTCAGAGTAGTTATTTCATCCACTCAGTCAGAGCATAATGATAGTTTTAATGGGAATCATGAGAAACCATGTGCCCAGAGCAGTTGTGTAGTCCGCTCAGTGAGAGATGGTGATTTGTTCAGTTGCATAGACATGGTGTTAGCTTCCTGCTGGCTGCTGTCTCTTTAAATAACCGATCTGTCCATGCAGGTTATTAGGCCAGTTTGGTACATTTAAAATCACCCATTAAAGAGGGAGTTTGAATTTGGCACCGTGAAGCATAGTGTCACATTTCTGTTGACAAACCGTCTCAGAATCCTCATTATAGGAGACTGGAGATTGACCATTTTCATTCTGATAAGATACGCAAAATTGAATGCAGCTACTTTGGAAGCATTTATATGTGGTCGTAATGGTTCTAATGCATTATGGAAGTGATGTTAGCTAACTGGGCTCAGCCATTTTTTCTTGGCAGAGGAAATTCCACTCATATCTACGCTTGCTGGTGTGCTTGGAATGGTTATCAGCACAATTTGGACCTCAAATGCTTGGTGTGTATAAGTTATGATGCCAGTAAGATAATAGCATCTTAAAGTCAGTATAATGGAAGAATGGCGTCCCAGTGCATCCCAGTTATGCAAAACAAAAAAAAAATCCTACCATTAAGATATAAAATTGAGATGAAGTGCTCTGGTAGCCATCTGCCACGCTGGCTTAGAAAATACCTCGTTGTGTGGCTTGCCATATGAATTGAGGTAGTGGGTGAGACAAATCGTTCTTTCATATGATGAAAAACACAAGACACTCACTTTTCTGTTAAAAAACAAAATGCAAAATCATTTTATTCTTTTTTTTCTTATGTATTTCCTTTCAACCCCCCCCCCCCCGTGGCCCATCAGCACCTGGTGCACCTCCGCAGCAAGTGACAGTGTTGACAGTAGGGAGCCATAATAGCACGTCCATCAGCGTGTCATGGGACCCTCCTCCCTCTGACCAACAGAACGGCATCATCCAGGAGTACAAGGTATATCAAACTCTGCACCTGATACACCGTACCAAAATGAATATTTTAGTAATGTACTGTACAACCTTACAATGAATTCTCTCTGGCATGTCTGTCTTTGTCAGATCTGGTGTTTGGCCAACGAAACCCGCTTTCATGTTAATAAGTCTGTAGATGCAACCATCCGTTCAGTGGTAGTCGGGGGTCTGCAGGCTGGAGTGCAGTACCGCGTGGAGGTGGCTGCAGGCACCAACGCAGGGGTGGGGGTCAAGAGCAAACCCCAGCTCATCATTTTGGGTAATCCACTCACACACACCAAACCTGGAGTCAAATGAAATGACCTCATAATGGGGGACCTAGGTCTCCGTCACAGATTGGGGGTCTGGAAAAATGATTTATCAATTTATTGCACTTGAAGAAAGAAGATTGCGCTTTACAACGCAGACGTCTACAGAGAAATCAATAGCGTTTCATTAAGTGTAGTGTCTGGTAACACTGTGCCAAGTACTGTTAGCCATATCAATAATCCTCTTCAATATGTGGGCAGCTGGCGCTAACAAAGTAGACAGTGTTTTTGTAGGAGCTTATCAGTCTATCACATCTTATCAAATAGCTAAAGGACGGCCAGAGTGTATAAGCCCAGAATCAATATTGGAGCCCAGGCCAGATGCTCTTCATCTGTGACTTTTGACTGATATATAATAACACCCTTAACGCAGAGAAAGGGAAACACAGGCCCCGTAGACTGAAGTTTAATGATGGGGGGTGGGGTGGGGGTGTGTGTGTGTGTGTGTGTGTGTGT
>LKNJ01000418.1:171155-189368 GCA_002120245.1 Maccullochella peelii
CCACACACACACACACACACACACACACACACACTAGTCTAGTGGTTGTCTTTTAGGATATTAAATAGTAGATCAGGAACATGTTAATGTAGCCACCAGGGACAGTGATTGGCACTCAAAGGTAATGTAGAAACCATGGTTGGTGTAAAGTAAAACCTATCCTAGTCTAAATCATGGGTACCCTTTTTTCTTTGTCAAAGAGATATTCAGACAGTCTGTTAAAAGTTACTTGAAGCCATTCTTGCATTGACATCAAAAGCATAACATAGAATATTTTAAAAACTTTAGTAGTCCTGTGCTGAAAAGTCACACATCTAACATTTAAGATTTGATGCATTTATAAATAGGGTTTCTTTAGAGAGAAACTTGAAGGCTTCTCCACAGGGACAGATCTGTACCATTTTTAGACTCCATTGTTTGATAGGTTAAGAGAGTGACTTATGCATTGAGAATATGTGTTTTCAACACTTTTAATAACCCGTTGCAGGGCAAAATACACGTCAGCCTGACAAAAAATATTTACAAACAGTTATCAGTGGGAACATTTTTATCGTCTCATGTTTCGCTGTTGCATTTTGTAAGTCACTGTATTAGAAGTGCAGTCAGGCAGATTGAGAAAAGATCTTCAGTCCAGTGAGACAAATCATGAACAAAGCCAGTGTGATGGCAGTATTTCCACAGGGGATGCCATATTGCAGTTGTGGATTAATGCTTTAAATGGCATGTTTGTTAATTTAAATAAAACATTCAAACTCTGTTCTAGGTTTTGGACTTTATACGTCTGGTCGCTTATATTGCTGCAACAAAGACAAATGGTTCTTGAAGCCAATAGCATTCGCATAATGCTGTTCTCTAAGAAAGTATACTAGGAAGTAAGAATGAAGGAGTTATAGTTTTTACACAAATATCCTGCTTGATGGACACTGTGTGAATCATCTTTACACCTCCTTTCAAGGCGTCACATATAGACTAGTAACTACTAACACAGGTTTGATAGAATATCTAGTAATGAATCTGATTTCTTTGGTTTTTCTACTGGCTGATTCCTTTTGTACATCCGCATCACACTATAGTGTCTAGCTGGATTCACTGTGCCAGCCAAATCTTTATCTTCATTAACTCTCTCTCTCTCTGCTCCTCGTTGTAGGTAAAAGCTCACAGCAGTGTCACTCAGACAGCTTTGGAACAGAAGACCATGGTGCACAGGGCATACATAGCCTTGGCCACAAGAGGGCACCACTGACTGGCCTCAAACCACAGACAGAAAAGGTCGGGACTCTGCCCAGACGAAGAAACACCAACACAGACGGTGAGTTAAGTCTTTTACGCTCTCAGACATTATTTATACGAGAATCCTCTATTATAGTAAATTCACCGAGGAGTTCCTCTATCATGATGTCTCATTTTTATTCTTTGCCAAATCCCCTCGTCTACCATCCACTCAGCAGCCCACACACCGGTCATGAAGTCCCTGCACAGCGTGGGTTCCCGCATGCACAGCTCGTGGGCAGCTGCAGCCTCAGACCCCTCTGAGGAGTGCATGGTGACCGTGTCGACGCTGGAGAGGCAGCATATGGCTTCCTGGAGCGGCACAACAACATCCAACAGGGCCACCCTGAGCAGGGGTTCCCACAAGAGACCTGGCACAGATCCCTCCCACAACGGGCATCCTCCAACAAACAGCACAGAGAAAAGGGAACACTGTAAGTGTCAATCCTCATGAGGATCTGTGTGCACATTACACATAGTGGGTGTAATCCAATGCAAGCAAGTAATACCAATATCTGCAGAGAGAAATAATGTGCAGGTTTTACAGAAACTTTATTTAAAATAGTATTTATTTCATAAATAGGATTAAGTCTATTTATTTATTAGGCCTAATCCATTTTATAGTTTTATTTTGATTTACCCTGATTGACAGATAATAACAGAGGAACCTTGTCATTTAATAATTACAGAGCACATAATAAAGCCTAATTTTCCCCCAAAGACAGCATACTGCACAGAGTGGAATTTCTTCTGTAAAATGTGGCTGTCACTTCTTTAACGATTTGTAAAGAAAGACAAGACAACTCAGATTTGCCTCTTGACAGCATCACAATACAGTTGAGATAAATGCAATGAAACGACCAGGACAATCAAAATTGTAGATTTGGAAGAATTACGCTCAATTACGCATTTTCCATAAGAAGGAAAGTTGAAGAATCCAACCAATTTCTAGCTTGCTCCCTAACAGAGATACATCCTGGGATTGTGAAATGGAGATGTAGATATTGAGAGTGAAGTATTCAGTGTCACCGAGATTTTACATTGTTGTTTGTGGTGTGTGGCCTGCCTCTCTTTCAGAGTCTTTGTGAAGCATCATTCCCTGCAGTTGCTGCCGGTCCCAGGACACCGTGTTTGTAAGCGCTATGAGATTTTTTCTCTGCGAGTGACACAGAATGGTGTTTGGAAGATGGAGAGGAGACTGAATGAAGACAAAGACAACAGAGTGCGAGATAAAATGCAGAGCTGTAAATGTCATGTACAGACACAGACACCAGTCTCACAGTGTTATTTTCATCCCCCTCTTCAAAAGAGTAAACAGTATGTTGTATGTCCGCTTCTATTTTCTGTCACATGGTGTACAAAGATTCACACAGTGGAGATGAAGAAGAAAAATCACCACAAAATGACTAATTAAAATGAAAAAGGACTTGCATAATTTGTAAATATATATTTTTTATGTTTTTCTCTTTCTTTTGCTTTGCTATGCAAGCCAAACCCAATGTTGTCTCTTTTGTGATTTATTACTGTGAATCATTTTTCATTAATGCTCAAACTGTTAGCTTATTTTGATGAAGCTACTGTATTGTTGTACTTTGCACAGAGCGTTTTGGTAAAAATAAGCACAAACCCATTGTCAGCTGAGCTGAGGAGGAGAATCATAATGGCAAAGAGGGACGTCTACGTTAAACAGAACCTAAACAGAAGATATATACTTGGCTGTGCTGTAATTGTTTTGAACAATACTCATATATTGAGAGTTGCAAGGAAAAAACATAGTTAAATACTTGGAAATTAAATCCCAGTATAACAAACCGTGTTTTGTACTACTTGTACTAACAATGGTTCTCAGCAAATGGTTACAGTTTTTATGGTAACAGAGCAACACATTAGTTGTGATATCCAAAGCAAACACATAGGAAAAAAGGTATGTGTCACTTCTCTGCCATTCCTAAAAAGAGTATGTTAATAAAAACTATCTATATGTTTGTTTTGGTAATTCTTTTCCAATTACATGCAGTGACATAATGACTATATTGTGCAATATTGAAAGGACAATATGACAGTAAAGGGAAATGTGATGTCACCTGGAGGCAAATGAGATGCAGACTTTAATGATAACTATATATGATGTTAAACATCAAAGAAATTATACTAGATTTGTTCTTATGTATTACACTGTTGAATGGTTATGGATTTTACACTATCACTTTACAAAGATGTATAGACTTGAACAACTGCCAAATTTGAAGATCTTTTTAAAAAAAAAAAAAAAAAAAAAACGTTTGCAGTTTTAAAATAGCCAATAGCATTTTCTGCTGATGAGATTCACGATGCGATGTCTTTACACTTGTTTGGATGCTTTCGTTCTGATCATTGTTCTGGAAATGGCTCTCCCTTTGAAGAATCTTTACCTGCCAGATTGGTTTGCCCTCAGGAATACACAGCCACATACAGTAGGGCCGTTTTTCAATCCTTTGATGCAAAATAAAATGTGTATGTGAAAATGAACCAGATTTCTCCTCACAATGCCTGAGCATGAGTCTGACACACTGTTTGCATTTACCCAACAATGCCCATTTGTTAGATTGGACAATGTTTTACTACAATATTGGTTTCTTTACATCTCATTCCATGATAATATGAAATCCTCTCTAGAAACAGACACATAGCTAAAAGAAATAAAATAATATACTTTTTCATTGCATAGTTAGGCAAAATTAACACATTGTCACCTGTGCCTAAACAGTTATCGTCATGTTATTATCGTCACATCTTATATATTAGAAAGCCACCAGACATATTTGGTTTTAAGCACTGTTTTTTCTTAAATGGCTCACAATACAGAGTTAAATGATGGATTACTATGTATGTACCCTACACTCTGTTTGTCAAAGACAAACTTGTGAAATATTTTAAATTCAAATAACAATCCATAAGGTAGACCAATGTCCCTGCACAGCCTATAGCATTCCCATTTCTGTAAAGATAGTGGATGGCCTCCAACACTGCAATATATGGTGATGTCTCAAAAAGATATTTTGTCTTGACGATAGCTTGAACAAGTTTCAGATTCAACTTTATTCCATCACAGAGGAGCCAGGAGAGACAGAAAGTCATTCTGTTATCTCTGGACCACCTAACAGCTCCCCTAGCACAGATCTGGACAGCACTGGGGAGGATAGCTTCAGGCGATGGTGCAATAGGTGCGGGACACCCTGTCAATATTTGTATCTTAAGATGGATGGACAGGGATTAGGGTTGTCTGCAGATATTGTGCAGACAGGGGGCACCATGTGCAATCCACCATGTAAGCTCTAAATCCAACTGGGTGGGTCTCCAGAAGTGCTTTGGGGACAGAAGATTGGTATTGTGTAGTCAATTCTATACTCACTTGGACACAATTTGGCTGTTCTATTACAGGGACACACACACACACACACACACAATCCCACCACCAAGTCTTGCATAGGCTGCTCCTAATTTACCCAGCTTGTAGAACATATGAATTACATGGAAGAACGGGAAAACATAGCGGAGCCCACAGAGCCCAATTACAAGGTTCCACCTGCATTCACAGAGTTACAGTTCCGTCTTATAACGATGTGGCTTTATATATCGGTTTTGGAATGGTGTGGTCACTTCATGGGGTGTTGTGGTTTTTGGTTGGATGAAAAAGCAGTTTAGTGTAACTGTTATTTACTGCTGAGATATTTTGTCAGCACTCAGGGGAACAATTTGGCCTCAAACTGCTTCACTTCTTTGGACATTGCTACAAACAATGGGAAAATATTTGTAATGGGGATACTTTTTCCACGAAAAGCACTAGTAGCAATAATGAGAAGAGGACTATATTAATTCAAGGTTCAAGGTCCAAGGTTTCTTTATTAGTACCCAAGGGTAAATTTGTTGTGCAGACAGGAGTTTCAGCAATCCAAAGTAAAAGCAAGACATTACAGTAGCGCAAAATTCACAAGTTAATAATTAAGACAACTATCATTAACAACTACCGACATAACCACAAACACACAACAGACAAATGACACCTGAGAAGGTCATAAGAAAGTGCCTTTTAAAAATCAACCCATTTCCCCGCGCTCTCTACATAACATACCATACATGGCAATTTGAATTATATCATGCCAGCTTTGTTCAGAAGTGCAGTAGCTACGGGTACAAAACAATCAATCAGTAATCGTTTGATTACTATTCAAAAAAATACAATTCACACTGCACATTATGAGCATTAATTTTAGTATTTACCTTCGTGTAGGTGAAGAGAAAATACAGTTTCACCTTTGAGGGTGTTTTGCGAATTTGCCAGGTTGAGTGCTTTATTATGTTTCATTTCCATAATAGAGGATAGATAGAATAAGAGTTGAATTATTTCTAGCAAATTTGTAAGACAAACAACATCCTGACAAAATCACATAATTTGTCCAAAGTAATATTGAATACCCTCTTCAAACTCAGTGCTTTTTGTCATTGTGCAGGTGCAAAAATAGCCAGATGTAGATATTAAAATTAAAGTAATTTGAACAAAATCAGCCGGGGATTCCTGCAAGAGGAGCTTTCTGATTGCGGTTGCAAAAAACCACTCTCTTATCTAGGTGAACATAACTGAAAATAAATAATAATGACAGGCTGTAGTTTACATGAATAAAATCAACCTCACGCAATTCAGACAGTAGACCTATTGATTCAAGATACAACAACATGCAAAAAAGTATTAGCATATTTACATACAGGATATTCATATTCGTAGTGCCACCATCCCACTGAAGAGCCAATTTTAGACATAAGAAATGTCAGAATCATACATTTTCAGAGGAAAGGAGACAGTGTAATTACAGAGCTTGTAAAGCTTGTAGATTGTTATATTTCACAGTATGAGGCTCAGGCAAGAGACCTACACTCATTATATTGGGTTTTTTTGTACTCCATTTAACTGTACATAACAGCCAGACTTTACATTCAATATTCATTATTGCTGCTTTAAGGAAAGAAGGAAGAGAACCATTCACTCTCTTTTCTATCTTTCATTTTTAGATCTCAATACTGTATGAGCTGCATCATTTCATGAAACTTCCCCAACATGTGGTGGACAACCTTTTCAGTATGATTATGTGTAACATTGCCTTGAAAGGCTGATTTGTGACTCGTGACATTTTGGCTAATTGCAACATTCAAACAGTGTGGTGGTGTACATGCACCCCACCTGAGACTGCTGGTCCCGCTCTGTGGCTCAGCTACCCTGAGGGTATGCTAAAGGCCAGTGGTCTCCTGGCTTTTAGCTCCCTCAGTGACCAATTTATTTTCATCTTGTTCAGCCTGATGGTTCATCTAAGTCTTTTATGTTGCCACTTCACATTGTGCCACTGACATGAGGCAGCGAGGCCTCTCCTGGAGATCTATTATAGAGTGTATTTACGTAAGTAGAGAAAGGACATTTGCAGGCTGATATTGATATGTATCTTTGTCTATACCTGCTCTCACTCCTGGAACCAAGACCCAGCTCTAGTTGCTTGAAGCTCCCCTGGAGAATGAAGGAGTATGCTTGTAGTTTAGTCTTTCTAGTTAGGACAGATTGTCTCTGCACTATTGCAAAAAAAGTTTGATCTGATGTTGTCCTGAGAATCTCATTCGGCCAGAGCAAGATCCCTCATGCCAATCAGAAAACAATCCTAAGTACCATAACAGCCTGTGCATTTACTATCCAGTTATTATGTTACAAAAATGTCTCAAATTTAACTCAAGTATCTGCCTGCTGGTCCCCCTCCACTGAAAAATGTGTTTTGCTCATTGTCACTTCACTTGTTGTTTAATGTTTAATTTTCACTGTGCTGAGTTTGACTCTAGAAGGCTGTTTTTCCCATTCATCTGCTGAAGGGGGAAATTTTCAAAGTTTAAGACATGCAATGAAGTAGGAGATATCTTTTGTACAGTAGTTACATTTTTTTAGATAAAAAATATTTGGATATCATAGGTTCTGGATTTTTCAATTAGTGAGAAGAAGGATTTTTAACAAGGTAACTGAACTTTTTTTGTGGAAAAAAACAATCAGACATAAATTATTATTCAAAATGGATTATTTTTATGTGTTAAAAAATGTCTGGTGGGGATCTTTGAACACAGTGAAAACTTCTCAACAAAGACAAAGCACACATTAATGGCATGGTGGATTTTATTGGCCGTATGTAACTGACAAAATATCCTTTCCTTTCTTTCATTTTGTGGCATAATATACTAGTGAGTGATTTTAAATTAAAGTAGGTTTTATTTTTCAGTTTACTATCTGTTTTGTTACAGCCCTCTGTCCCTCTTTGTACTAGAAAATCACACTTTATAACACACTGTCAGCATATTCGCTTTTAAAGTTTCCTCCTCTCTCCTGATGCCAGATAAGGCCATCATCCTCTTTGCCTTGAGTGCAGCTTTTGACAATTTAGCATCCCCTTCTCATCTGCCACAGTAAGTCCTCTCTGGCATCGTAGGACACATCCTCCCCTGGTTCGCAGTCAGTTTTTATAGTGACAGACAGTGATATATCTCCATAAACAAATATGAATTTACTACTGCTGGATTGAGCTCCAGCTCACTACCAGATTCATTATTTCTGACACCTCCTAATTCCTCACCAACTGCCTGCTTTAAGGGAAAGTAATCTTCCTCAAACACAACTGCAATAAATTTGATCATAAATTTGCACTCATTACTCCTGCCCCCCTCCACTCATAACTTCTCACTCAGCACCAGTGTCACCTCATCCCCTAGTCCTCAACCTTGGCACCCTCCTTGCCTCCAAGGATGTCAGTGACACCGAAAAACATTTCCTCTCAGAGCTGAGAAATGTTACCTATCTCTGACACCACCTGCTTATTTCACTGCTGTGAAGCTAATCAATGTCTTCATCGCCCCCAGACTTCTATACTGCAAACGAGCCTTCTGCACATCCTCAATAAACCCCATTATGTTGAGAATCCTATTGCCTGAATGATTACATGTACCTGTTCAAGAGGCCAAAGTGTGCCAGTTCTCCAAAACCTCAAATGACTTCCACAACAAATGCAGAATAATATTTTGGATTAAGTTAAGATTCAACATTTGGTGTGCGATAATGGGAGAAAATTGAACACCCAGATGACATATGATGTGGTTCAGATGGTACGTCTGGGTCGGAGGACATTTTCATTCGCAGTACAGCTCTCAGCCATACTGTCTCTATAGATCTGTCCCTTTATAAAGAGTTGTTCAGGGTTGACAGACATCAGTTTCACTTTTTCTGTCAGCCTCTCCAGCAATTCCGCCACATTTGCCCTAGCTTGTCAACAGATTGCAGAGAATCTGCTGGATAAACACGGCAAAATTGAAAATGAAAAATGGCAGCACACACAAGCACACACACGTTCACACACACACAGTATCTTAGAAACCAATGCAAACACGTGTGAATAACCGACTGTAGACAGCTGTCCTTGAAAAGGAAAAATAAAGAGAGAAAAAGAAATAGATGGGGATGAAGGCAGTCATTCATGGTGCTGAGAAGTAGTTTTGCAGCAGGGGCGTGTCCAGGGAGTGGACTGGGGTGGCACTGGCCCTTGAAATCTGACTGGCCACCACAGGTGCATGCATGCCACTGGATGCCAGGCCTTTGCAAGTGAATCGCAAGAATGTTAATATGTACTTTCTAATGCTTTCCTGGTTTTGGTTTTCCTGGTTTTAGAGTTGTTTTTGTTTTGAAAACACTTGTACACTCATAATTTCTTTCTTATGTACTTGGTTTGGTATAAATAAATAATAAGTCCAAAGGAGGGTAGCGAGACACAAAAACTCATCTCACTAGCTGGCTTGATAAACTCACCTGGATTTACCTGTTCCTTGTTCCCTTGAAGGTCAGCTGTGTTGCAGTCAGACAACGGCGGAAATTCGCAACGGGAGATGTACTCAAAGTGATTTTGGTCAGTTTTAACGTTTGTTTGCTTTTTTTTTAATTGATTTTAGAGTTTTGTCTTTGTTTGAAATATTTCAGCTTTTTTGAACACACACACAGAGAAAGAAGATCAGGCTGAATGGAGAATCTGCAGAAATTAACCTTCATCAACCTGCAAACTTTACAAGTCCAAACATGATAAGCAGAATGACGATCAAGACCATTGCACCAGTTGTAGCTAAAAGCTAAATTTGGGATTTTCTGGACTTTTGAGTGGTGTTGCAAATTTCTTCTTCATTTAGAAGCCAGTTCCTGGACACGCCCCCTGCTCGAGTTCAACATGCCAGTTTGAGGCATGGAAACCCTGAACATTGAGACAGCAGAACGTGGTTCAATTCCTGTTGTGAGAAAAGAAATGAGTATCAAATATCTTTGTGTCTCCTGTCATCATATCAGAACATAAAAAGATACCATCTTTTTCTACAACAGGTATTGAACCCACATCACTCAGGCAAAAACCAGAAATCCCAACCACTAGTCCAGAGAGGACACAGAGATTCTCTGCGTTTGACTTCTAAATGAAGAAGAAATTTGCAAGACAGTTGTTTGTACAATTGTATTCACACCACTCAAAAGTCCAGAACCCCCCCCCCCCCCCCCCCCAAAAAAAAAAAAAAAAAAAAAAAAAAAAAAAAAAAAATNACAACAGGTATTGAACCCACATCACTCAGGCAAAAACCAGAAATCCCAACCACTAGTCCAGAGAGGACACAGAGATTCTCTGCGTTTGACTTCTAAATGAAGAAGAAATTTGCAAGACAGTTGTTTGTACAATTGTATTCACACCACTCAAAAGTCCAGAACCCCCCCCCCCATCCCTCCAAAAAACAAAACAAAACAAAACAAAACAACAACAACAAAAAACAAAAAAACACAAATGTAAAAATTCAGCTTTTAGCTACAACTGGTGCTATAATGGTCTTGATCGTCATTCTGCTTATCATGTTTGGACTTTCTGTAATGTTTGCAGGTTGATGAAGGTTAATTTCTGCACATTTGGTCTGATCTTCTTTCGCTCTCTGAGAGTTCTTCTCTGAACACCACATTAATGGGAAACAGGAGTCTTGATCACTAGGCCATTTGTGACAACAGAAAAGAGAGATCTTGTTTTACTTATAAATTATAAGACAAGCAGCTGCAGACAGCTCAGCAACAAAATGATTAGAAACTCAAATGCCAGAAAGTCCATCTGTCCAAAGTTTTCTCTCCAGATTGATGGAGGTGAATTTTCTGCAGATTCCTCCCTTAGTTTGATCTTCTTTCTCTCTCTGGTTGCTTGTGTGTCTCAGCGCTGAAGATGGTTCAGTGGAAAAAGACGCCGACCAGCGACTTAGAGACGTGGGATCAAACCCTGCTCAGGTCGCATAAGGTACGTGACAAACATGTGTGAGTGTGTGTGTGTGTGTTCAAAAAAGCATAAATACCAAAAACAAAACTCTAAAATCAACAAAAAACTCTAAAACCGACCGAAACCGAAATCACGTTGCGTTCATTTCCCGTCGCGAATTTCCACCGTCGTCCAACTGCAACACAGCTGAACAATAAGGTAAGTCCAGGTGGATCGAGCTAGCTGGCTTGACAAAAGCCAGCTAGCGAGATGAGGTTTTTGTGTTTCGCTCCCGTCTTTTGCGCTTATGTTTTATTTATACTAAACACAGTACAGAAATGAATGTACAACTTTTTCAGCGTTTGTGCACATGTATTTTGGGTATCTGGGGTGCCGACCAACCCACAAACTGAAAAAAAGACAACCCAGTCATTTTTTGTGAGCTGCTTAGGTCATAAAACATGGGATTCAACAAGCCGTTCAGATTTGGCTCCTTTTCTCAAGTCAAGTGCGGGCTCATTAGAATTATACGGCCCCCCATCTTGGTATCTCCGCCTCCACCCATGGCCTGAGAACTAACTTGGCCGTGTTGGCATTTTTTTCTCACAAGCTCCCACCCGCTAGCGTTATGTCGAAGCTAAGAGCTAAGCACGGGAACTGCTCTGATGTTGGCTGAATGGCTGCACAGACCAGCACAAATCGCTACATCGGCCCCCAGCTTCAGAGGACAGGAGAGCTGTGTGGATAAAGTTTATTTTTGAAGGCAATGTCCCAGCTACAGTCGGCAAAAACCTGTAAGCTAGGTTTGTGCTAACCACTTTGTGACTGGTAATGAAACTTTTCCTAAAAGAGGGATCAATTGCAGGAGAGGGAAATGTACGTATTTTAAAAAAGTTATGCTATAGTGTTTCTTTAGCCGTTTAGCACAAGCTAACGCTATCAGGTGAGGTAAATATTAGATGTAATTTTCTAGAACGTTATTGGCGTTATTAGTTAATGTCTGTAAGCATGGGCGCCAAGTTATTATTAAAAGTGGGGGTGCAAGATTATTGCTAGGCAAAGCCAAGTATGGCGGTAAAATGAGAGTGCGCTGTCTGGGGAAAATATTATGCCCAACTCCCTTTAAGAAATGTGACATTAACAATTTCTTACGTGTCCGTACAAATACATAATTCTGGAAACACAAGATAAAGGGCGACATATGCCAATAGTCTTATTGTTAATTCGGCATCAATATAATCCATAAAGAAACTATTTCCGTACAAATTTAACATTTTGTCGCCTCAACTCGCTACCAGTCTCCTTTGGTTAGCTGCGCCATTTTAGTGGAAGAGGACCGTAGGAATTAGAGGCGAACCGTTTCAAAAATTAAGATTTCTCACTAAAATCAGTGTTGGTTGGTGGATCAGATGCACGCCGAATTAAACACAGACTCTTAAAACATTTAAGTCACCGTCTATCGTGTGTGTGTGTGACGGTATTTGAGTTTTTCGGCCGTTGCCAAAGTAACTATCCAGTTTGCTTCTTCTTGTTTGGTGCTAGAGAGAGCGCCTACGACGTTACCATGTTGCGGGAAAATGTGCTTTGCAGTGTGTAGATACTGTATGTGTGTTAGTGTGTCGCTGCTAGAATGAGCAGAGCAACAGCCCTCAGTCTCTCCTGTTGCGGTCATGTAGTAAATGTTTGTATCCAGATATATTCCGACTACTTTGAATAAAGATTAACACTGAGCTGTTGCTGCCTCGTTGTACTTATAATGCAATGTATTGTTCTTATCTCATATTGTTTGGGTTTCATGAAAAAATGTAATTCTGTTACAGCTGTCCAGGCTACTGTGTCCTGCAAAGACCTTGTTTGGCACATCCACTGTTCCCTGTGCAGCTCCAAGGGGCTTTCAGTGATGTGGAGAAGCTGAACCATCACCACTGAGGCCTTCCACAGTGTTCTACATAAAGAGCATGGTAGGTGCAGTTACTGAGAATATGACAATGTAAAAAAATGTAAGGATAAGTATTTTCAGTGCTCAAAATAATGCACATGATCAGGCCTATTTGAATTAGTATAAATACTAAAAGGAACATACTTAAAAACTTTCCAAATGTCACAAAACATATCAGGCTACATCAACACTGGGAGTGATCCTTATTAAAAAAAAAAGGAGAATACTTAAATGTCAGTAAGTACGGTCGGATCACCTAGAAATGGTATGGTATGCTATGAAAAGCTAGATTCAAGAATTACACAATTACACTGGGCTGGTCACTTCACTGGTTACTTTATGGGATTAAAAGTGTTGTTCTGTCATTTTGATTTCCTCTTGTCATACTATAGTCACGTTGACATTAGCACTGTGATCACCACACACCCCGTTAAATACATGCTTCTTCATTCAAGACCAAATGTATCTGCAGTTGGACATTGTTAGCCCTGATAAAACTCGACAGTATAATGTACTGTCTTACTAATGTAAGTAACTGTGACTCTGCTTTGTTTTACAGATCATCTGAATGACCTGATGAAGCTCGTGTTTGATGAGGTGTTCCTGGACCCACCACACTCTCCTCACTTTGCTATTTTGTGCATTATATATACACAATTTATATTTCCATTTCAACGGATATAAATAAAGTGCTTTATTTTTAAGGAGGATTTCTCATTTTTAAATTTAGTAGTAAGGGTCCTGTGATATTAGAGAAAAATATGTTCTTTCACAAATGTTTTATGTAATTACAGTTTAAATAGATGATGTGAAAACCTTGTTAGATTTCATCCATGTAGAAGGGTTTAAAAAAATGGTACATTTAATATGACTATGAAAATGTGAAAGATTTGCTAGTAAGTCTTTACCACAGGTCAGTCTGTAAGCAGCACAATACATTTCTTGTGCACAAGAAAGTATACACTGACATTCTTGCAATTCACTTGCAAAGCACAAACACACGCACACACACACCTTGGAATAGCATTAATTTACATTTTCTGTCTCCACTACTCATATTATAATATTACTTTTATATAATTATAACTTACTGTACATTCGCAAGGTGGACAGAAACACGACTTCAAATGACTGCTAATGTTGCTCTGTATATGCTGAATATGTAAATAGGCAACTGTTTGCTAACAAGTTTGTCATATCAACATAGTTGTGTTTACAGCTCGTTTATGCTGCCTTCAAGTGGCCAAAAAAATCAGTTACTGCAGGTTCAACTTGTCAGTCTGTCATTGTATGGACATTTATGAGGTAATACAATCTCCAGATTTATGACCCATTTAAGAAGGTCAACTGACCTGAAGGTGTGGGATATTGTATGTGCAATGCTAAAATGCTAAGGTTAAGTCAGTGAAGGTCAAGTTAGTATAAAATTATGTTAAAGGTTAGTACAGATAAAGAATCATTGTGAAGAATCATTCTAAAGAGTAATCAGTGAAAGTACTACTGTTTTGAATCATTAAAGTCTTATTTTTTTTTATTAAGTAGACTGACACTAAGAAATAATTGTGTATAAGAAAGAGAGTTGTTATATAACACTGAAAATGATGACGTTGCAGAAAAATCTGCCAACCTTGAGTGGATTATTTCTCAGTTGAAGTAGAATGTTACAAAAAAGAAAACAATGGTGTCAGGTCAAGCTGAGGCACAGAGATGCTCAAGGTCAAGCAGGAGGACCTTAGAAACAGCACGAAAGGAGGGGTGAAAGAGACAGGATAAAAGGGAGAGATCAAGCTGTTGATGTTCAGTTACTCCTTGGACCTAACTCATGTTTGCTGTACCTTGTATGCTTTTACAGTAAACTCTTTTCATATTTGAACTCTTTTGACTCAGTTGTATTATTAATTGTATTGAATAGATTTTATGGTGTGGTGAAGACTTTGAAGACATCTGGCCCATCTTTGGAGTTTTCCTCCGACATTACAAAGGGACCAGGAAACATGCGTAATGATAATAATGAAAGCCTTTTTTAGTAATTAAACCTTCCAATTCCAACAATCCAATGCTCCACTCAACCTAGAAACAATTAAACTCCCTACTTGGCTGTTTTCCAAATCAGTCAAACGTGGCTTTCAGAACACATACTGCCAACCATAAGAGGATCAAAGGTAGAGGAATGGTCTCTTCACCTTTCAAGTAGGATTATACTTCTCAGAGAAGTGCCCGTTCAGACCTTATGCCTACTTAGACAACAGGATCTGAAGAAGTTTGCGGGAACAGAACAAAATACAGTATTATAAGGAGGGCCACTCAGCACTTAAACCCAGAATCACCAACATCAGATCCTCAACAACCCACATCACTCAAGTCACTTCCTTCACACAATAGTATGAAACTTGTAGATTAAGTTTGTTTTCTTCAATCTATCAACTGTTCTCACTCACTTGCTTTGTGGCAGTAGGTAAAGTGACTAAATGTGCAAGAAATATCTATTGTTCTTGTGCAACGTGGTTATTTTGATGATCTAACAACAAATAAGTAAACACGGCAAAGCTGGTTACTGTATAACTAAAGTAACTACAGTATAAACTAAAAATACATTTTAAAACCTTTGTATTGAGTAGTGTAATTTACCAGTTTTAATATTGATTACACACAACATATGACATACAACAATCCAAGGAAGCACTAAACAATCAGACGAACAACATAATAATATAAAACATATGATGTTTTCTGTGAAGAGAAAATATGACATTTTATTACCTTTCATAATCCGTAAATTATGGCTACATTTATGATGTTTGCCCATTTCTTCTCTTATTTGTTCATTTTTGATGATGACCGTGGCATGTCTCATTATGTTGGGTTTTGGCACAGTAGGTGAGAGACACAAAGGCTACTTTCAATCAAACCTGGGAGACCATCTTGTGTGTGTCCCATTTGTGCAAAAAGGCTGACCTCCTTTATAGCTGTCAGCAGCTACGACACAGTGTGATCTACCTTTTTTGTCCCATTATCACCTCAAGCTTGAGTGATGTGACTGCTATGACTAAAGGGTGGGTGCATTTTGTCCATTTTGTCCATTCCAATCAACATGATGATTGGAATGATTGCTGAATAAAAAAATAAAATAAAAACAATCTTCTATTCATAACAAAGAACATCAACCTCGTCAGTATTGCCTCTGAGGTTATGATTACATAAAACATGTTGAAAAGCTGGAATGTGCATGAGCATAACTTAAATGGAAACTTGAATATGCATATTTAGTGGTTTATACTTCATGTTTACTGAGTCATTCATGCAATCAGCCTCTTCATGAATTATTCCAATAACTTGATTGCAGCCAAATAGAATTCTGAGTGAGATGCGTTTGTCAGTGTCAGTTTTGTTGTTTTACACAGGTGTCATTTAAACTGAGGACGCTGGGGACATGTGCCCACCACTTGAAATGACCAATTTTGTCCCCATCACTTTTTAAAAGCATAACTTGTTAAAAATGTTCTGAAAAAGCTTGCACCAAGAAATGTTAACTAATAAATGAGAACACTCTGAGGAAGGTTCATTTGCACAATAAGAAATGCAATGTAATAGAAGAAACAATTGCACGTGGTCCAGTGATGCATAGGGATGACTGTTACTTGTTCGGTTTACATTGTTTCGTTTAATGTTCTGAGTATTTTCTGTAGTAGCCTAGGCTATGCCCTTTTGATGTGCTGTATGCAATTTTTTTCCCGACTCGCCATAATTATATACTGACCTCATACCGACGCCCCATTACATTGCATAAAATTGCATGGGCCTATGTTGAAGACTGTTTTTTTTTTCATCTGAACAATTATGTCCCCACCACTTTTCAACACAAAGTGACACCCTTGGTTGTTTATCATTAGTAATGCTTACACATTAATGCATCACTAATTATAATGCAGTGATATAATATTAACCTGAATTCTGCATAATGAGTACTTTTACTTTTGATACTTTAAGTAAATCATGCTTATAATACTTTTACTTAAGTAAGATTTTGAATGCAGGACTTTTACTTGTAACAGAATATTTTTACACTGTGGTATTACTAATTTTACGTAAGTAAAAGATCTGAGTACTTCTTCCACCAGTGTCTGAAATTAAGGACCACAAAGGTGACAGTCCCTACTCACCTCACTTATCACTGCAGGGTGGACTTGGTTCAGGATCTACCTTGTTAATAAATCACTAGGAGTTCTGTATAATTATAAAATCACCATAATTATTTGTGGCTGATGCACCACTTACTGCGTGACTGGAGGAATTGTCAACCTGACACTCACACACATACACACACAGTGAAAGACATCTGTGAAAGACTTTCAACAGCACACAGCTGCTCTGTTGATGAAGGTTCATAAGTGAGGTTAATTAAACAGCATGTCTCATCACATCCTCACAGTTGTCCTTTCTCCCGTTTTCCTCATCCACTTCACCTCACAACCACAGAATTGGATGGGTTTACCTGTGGGACAAACTGAAGGACACTCAGCAAAAAAACCTGGTCACAGTTGGAAATCACGAACTGAACTAAAAAACCATGGTGTGATGTTTTAATCATAAATAACGGTGCAAAAATGACAACTTTTTTCAATGAAATCTATACGAATCTCAAGAATGGCTGGCCTTTCGGAATTCTGCAATTTCAATTGCATTTGCTTTTAAACCAAATTACCAAATTTCATGGTCTACATCACTTAAAATAATATTCTACAGGAAGAGCGTGTTTTTCACATCCATTCTTTGTCCTGGATACATTTTATAAACCAAATCCACTCAGTAATGTAAAACAATGTTGCTCTAGGCTATGTGCTGTATATGTACATTTACTTTACATTTTTCAAGGTCTTGAAATAAAAAATAAAAAATCCATGACTTATCCAGGATTTCCATGACTGCCAGAGTTTTGTGTTATATTTGTTTTCAGGCAAAAGCTGAAAAAAGGACCAGAAAACAAAATACTCACCTTTAGCTTTAGTTTTAAAGTTCCAAGCTTTATAAACCACATTTGTATACATTAGAGAAATGAGGGAAAAGATCAACAATCATTTCTTTTTGTCTTTGCCTAGCAATATGTCTGTGAAGATTTTCAGTCATCCAGTGTTTTCATGGTGTCATAACTGCTTTTTGCCATTTTTGATTGTTTGTGGTTGAAAATCAGTGTTTCATTTGAAACTGCAAAGAGGATAGGCAATATGAAATTAGGTTAAAAAGAATTAGTTAAAAGATGATTTGTTGTTGTTGCTTATGGAACAGCAATATTTTATTCAAACAGAGTAGTTAAAGTGACATATTTGTTTCATATATAACTTACAGATTAGGGCTGGACAATATGACCAAATAGCACAATTTAAATTTAACTTTATAACTATAAATAAACAATATATTTATTTTTGATAATATTCACTTTATTGTACTGGCTTTCTGATATTTGTCCACTTTAAGGTTTTGGACCTCTGGACTGTGGCAGATTGGCTGTCTGAACATCTGGTTACATGTTTGTTGTAGCTATTCTCAGTTTAATTATATGGGAATCAGACAATTTTAATTATTCATACCTGCAAACTAGTCGCTTTTCAGCGAAATTCGCCGTTTTGAATCAAAATATGTCATTCACGTGAATCGTGTAGATCCGAAGAGTTTTTGTTTTTATTGGGGGGGGGG